>VXBP01010266.1:968737-1060318 GCA_013400115.1 Rhinopomastus cyanomelas
GTGGGGGGTGGGGGGGGGGGGGGGGGGGGGGGGGGGTGTCTCCTCTAGTCCGTGGTCTCCCCCCCAGTAATCCTCTGTGCTCATCCTCCCCTGGCACGCCGGGCTGCGCTCCCGCAGCTCATTCCCGATGCCTCCTGCACGCCCCTCACACATCCTCTTTCCCCTATCCCGCAGCTACCCCCAGGCCGCCTTTATTGCCCCCTCTGCCCTCCCCCGACGCCCTCCTGCGCTGCTCGCCCCTGCCCCCCCGGCGCCGCGTGCCCTTGACCTCCCCCTGCGCACCCCCGGAGGCGGGTGCGGGGCTGCCAAGGAGGAAGGGAAACAGTTTCTAGAAATGTCATTAGCGGCTGGAGGTGGGAAGCGCTGCCCTCCTCCTCCACCCCATCCTCCCCGAGCCGCTGCCTCTGCCAAGTCCCCGAGTTTGCTGCGGGAGACGCGCCGCTCACCCGGTGTGCGAACAGCCTGCCCCGCACGGCGGCGGGACCCCCGGGGCGGGACGCGGGTGGGGTGCCACGGCGCGCGGGCGGCTTGCGCCTTCCCCGGCCGGGTGCGCGCTCCATCCGCGCTGGGTGCGCGCGTCCGTGGGTGCGGAGCAGCCGTGAGCCCGGGCGAAGGTGGCGGTATGGGGCAGCCCTAGCGGTTCGTGTCTGACCGGCTTCGTAGGGAGTTTGAGGAGCCGGGATGACTTTTGCCTGGAGTGAGCTGAGGCGATGCCTTTCATTTCTAAGACGTTAGGTGATCTATAGCTTGTGCCAGTCGGGTGCGCGTTCGACAGCGCTGGCTTGTCTCTCCGGTGACAGGTGTAACAAAATAAGCCAGACCAGCGTGTCCCATCAGCTGAGCCGCTGCTTCCAGAAGACCTCGGGATGATGAGAACAGCTTGCGCGGCATAATGCGGGTGCTTACAAATGCACACATTGATAACATCCAGCCTAATAAAACTTTTATATTGCTATGGGAACTTTAAAGAGCGTGTATAATACAAAATTAGTTACTACCCCATAAAAAATTTTAATTACAGTGTTTCTGCCTGTGACACAAGTTAAGGTTATGTCCTCGTTTCAATTATAAATACCAATATTCGGTTTATATCCCAACCATAACATTTATCTCTGGCCTGATCTTAAGTTCTCAGTCCATGCACACAGCTTTACAAGTACATTAGATGTCTTTTCTATTAAAAAAGAACAGGAGAAATAGTGCTTTCACACATTTGAGTGCTTTCACCTTTCTCCTCGAATGAAGACAGACTTTGGGGGAATTTTCTTTTCCCCGCAGAAGTGTGCTCTGTGTGTGAGGCTATTCTGAACACAGGCTCTTGGAGTTAATATTGAATTTGGAAAGCTAACAATGGAAAGCCAGGGCTTTAGGCTGTGTCTGGCAATTGCTCCTGTTCCTAACCTTTCCAGCATGCTTTTCTGCTGTTGTTGAGCCACTTTCAAATGACCGTGGTTGGCATAAAGCTCCTGCATGGGTCCAAAGAGTCACCAACTCTTTTCCAGCTAAATTACCTGCTTAAAAATGTCCGTACTTGTGTTACGAGCAAGCTTGTGGTTTCGTAGGTCCTGCTGTTTGTTTTCCTCTATAGTCGTCGTGGCTTAGAAGAGAGGTTCAACAGAAGGGCTGCAGACCACACGTTAAAAGCCATTACACAGTGGCAGGGCAACACTGGTTGCTAACTCTTGCCTTTGTTGAGGGGTTGAACCCAGGGATGTCTAGAGCAGTCCACAGTGAGGGGATCACACCTGTTTTAAATGGAGTTCATCAGGCGAGCAGAGGGCTTGCTGGTGTTTGCTGTTGCATGTTCCCATCCTTCTGGGGCACTGACTGCTTTTGGCTTTGAATTTATCATCTAACACTGGTTTGGCAGATGGTTCAGAATAGTAATTTTGAAAAGTCATATGAGTGGTACTTAAATAAAAGCTTACTTTCCCTTAGTGCAAGGTTCCAAAGTCCTTTGAGAAGGCCAGCAGTTCCTTGGTGCTCAAGCCAAGGGCCTTGGATTGGTCTTCCACTGCAGGCAGTTTGTGTGTCTCCCGCTGCCATCGTGCCTGGTGGTGGATGTTCTCGAGAAGCATGATTTGGAAACTCTACTGACAAAACAAAGCTGGAATGAGGATTTTAAGCTTGGAAGGCTTGTCAGGATGTCTTCAAAGACTCGTGGTTGTGGCTGAAAACGGAAATGAAATAGACCACATAGATAGGAAGCACTTCATAGCAAAGAGCAACACTTAAAGAGACTTAATTTTCTCTGCAGCGACGATGAATGTTGTCCTTTATTCTTTTGAATGTAGTCATAATGGCAATTTGCGCACTTAATTTATGACTGAATATCCACTTTTTGCAGTATTTGGTGAGCATTTTGCTTAAAAGTGCAGTAATTAAATATTAATGTGCTGTTCTAAAGTGCTTTTTATTTAGTATGTTCTTGGAAAATCAAAAGGAGTTCCTGGATGAGCAGTAGCATGCTAATCAATTCTCCCTGTTTGCCACTTTTATACGATTAATGAATTTGTTCACTAATTAACACTTGCTATATATCCTACCTTGCTGTAGCATAGAAAATATAATACACAGTGTCATGGCTATAAGGCAGCACTTAACTAGTGAGCTACAATGAGGAAATACTATAAGCTGTTTTCTACTAAGTGGTAGTTTTTCCAGCTCGTACGAATGCCAATTATTAATCTTCCCAGAAAACTGCTCAGGTTCAATGATTCAAAGCTCAAATCTAAGTTTTAAGAAAACATACCAGTATTGGGCCCATTTGGTAAGCTTTTTCTAGAACACGTTGTGATGATCAGCCCAATGTAACTCAAGATGTCGTTACTGCTGACACAGTTGTCCCAAACACATGGCACTAACGGCTTTTGACAGCAGCCCAATCTCCTGTGTCCTCTTTATCTACTCGTGTACTTGTATGCTCTGTGTGTGGTTTCACTTGTCCAGACTCAAGGATGTGGGTTCTCCAGTGCCTTTATGGCATTTTATTTGTTTATAGTAGACATAAAGAGATGGAAAATCTTATTTTGTATTGGGCCCCTCAGTTCAAGAGGGATTTGGAGCTGCTGGGGGGAGTCCAGTGCAGGGCAACGAGGATGATGAAGGAGGTGGAGCACCTCCCTTATGAGGAGAGGCTGAGGGAGCTGGGTCTCTTTAGCTTGGAGGAGACTGAGGGGTGACCTCATTAATATCTACAAATATGTGAGGGGTGGGTGTCAGGAGGATGGAGCCAGGCTCTTCTCAGTGTCTAGCACAGTGATCGCCCCGGTGAAGACTGCTCAGCAAAAGCTCTCTTCACAAGCTTATGTAAGACACATGCATAGCCTGGGTTTTTCCCCACTCATTAAAAACAATTAGTAGATTTATTAAAGCACTTTGTTGTACCCAACAAGAAAATAATTCTGGGAGTGAGATAATTGTTATCCACTAACAAAACAGTGTTTGTTTAGGTAAAAGAAGCCAGGCATGTAATCGGTTTATTTGGTAGTTGTCTGCTACTTCTGCGTGTTTTGAGTTAGTCTCAGTTTTTCAGGGGTTGGATAGTCATGTAGAAAATACATAGCTGTGGAGCTTCCAAGCTGAGATCAATATCAAATGCCACAGTGTAAGGTGGCCCAGTGTGTTTTACAGACCACGTATTGAATTATTAGTTCATTTGCTATCTTTGGGTCTGTTCCTGCTCCATTTGAAGTCAATGAGAGTTTTGTTTGGAAGCTGCTATTAACAAAAAGCGCTCAGACATCCAGCAGGTTTATAAATGAGCCTTTTGTAACTTCTTGATCCCAGGTTGTGCAGCTTTTAGTCACTACATTTTGTGTTTGTGTGAGTCAAGATTTTTTCCTTCTCATGTGGTGCAGTGTTTACTGAAGACAGTTTTAGATGGCTAATTCCACAAATGCTTCTCCAGTCAAAGCAGAATGTCAAGATGTTTGTTTTCACATATTTTCAGATAATAAGGACCACCTCACCCTTTTTAGAGACAATCACAGCAATAATACCTCCCTCTCACAAAAAATTGATTTAGTGTATTCCTTTATCTCCCATCTCTTTTACAACTATTCCAGCCTGTGACTTGGATTTTGTCCCTTCTTCCTTTATATGTCTTGGCCTCTTTCCACCATCAAAATGCTTGAAATCACAGAATCATTAGGGATTGCAAGGGACCACGAAAGATCATCTAGTCCAATCCCTCTGACACAGCAGGATCACCTAGACCAAGTCACACAGGAACACATCCAGGCAGGTTTTAAACTTCTTCAGAGAAGGAGTTTCCACAACCCCCCCTGTCACCCTCACTGTGAAGAAGTTCCTTCTCATATTGATGTGGAACCTCCTATGTTCCAGCTCACACCCATTGCCCCTTGTCCTATCACTAGATGACATTGAGAAGAGCCTGGCTCCATCCTCCTGACAATATTTATAGAAATTAATGAGGTCACCCCTCAGTCTCCCCTTCTCCAAGCTAAAGAGACCCAGCTCCTTCAGCCTCTCCCCATAAGGGAGATGCTCCACTTCCTTCATCATCCTCGTAGCCCTATGCTGGACTCCCTCCAGCAGCTCCACATCCCTCTTGAGCGGAGGGGCCCAGAACTGGACACAACACTCCAGATGTGGTCTCACCAGCCCTGAGTAGAGGGGGAGAAGAACCTCTCTTGATGTGCTAACCACCCCCCTTCTTATTTCCGTCTTTGTGGGGCTTCCCGTTCTGCCTTCCTCCCAGTGTCGACTCACAGTCACCACCTTCCCCTCATGAGATCCCATCTAAAATTTTTCCCTTTCTGTGATGATTATAAGGTTGTGAGCAAACAATAACACTAGTAATAACTACAGACTGTTCCCTTCCCCTGCTCTCACAGCATGTTCTCGCTTCTCTGTGTTTTAGGCTGGAAGCTCTTTCGGTCAGGAATTACTTGTATTGTTTGAGGGGTTTTTTCTTGCAGCACTGAGCTAATTGTATGTGCTAAACGTTGCAAGTGACGAGAAGAACAAGCTTTTAATGGTCAAAATACTTAATAAACATCAGATGAATAATAATACCTTTAAAATACACCTGCCACGCCGTGCGCTGGATGTATTGTGCTAGATTCACCTCGTTTGGTTCAAGTCTCCACCAAGCCCAGGGGCTTTGTCAGGGCACATCAGATGAGGATTTGGCCCATCATCTCCATCATCAGCCACTTTTTTAAAGAAGTTTTTGTTTTTAACACTCCTGCTTTGTTTTTGTCCCGTCAATGACAGTTTGATGCACCAGGGGAGCAGTGACTATGCTTTCCTTTTGCCCCCAAAGGACTGTTTGTGCACCTGTGCCCTCTTGGGTGGCTCAGGAGGAGAGCAGCCCATTGGGCTGTCCTCCTAACACTCAGTTTTGTAGCTTTGTTCTCCTCTGGGGGTGTTTCCCACCAGAAGCTGAGGCAGAAAACTTACTGCTCATTGGAGAAAGATTCAGAAGAGAGTACGAAGTGCACACAGCATTTCCCACAGTGGGTGCATATTCTGAGGAAAGTGCCAAGTCTCCTTAAACTAGTGGAAGAGAAATATGGGCCAATAAACAAAAAACCCCCCCAAAACAAAACAGGGGAAAACCATAGAAAAAATACTAGCAGTGGGAACATCTCATCACCCATATATTAGCAGTAACATCATACTCCACGATGCTCTCATTAGAAAGCACAGTGGTTCAAATGCAAGGGTTTTAGCCTCATATAACAAATTAATTTATTTGCAACATATTTATGACTAGGAAACATGGGCAGGGACACCCCACCCGAGATCAGGCTGGACAGAGCTTCATCCAGCCTGGCCTTAAACACCTCCAGGGATGGAGCCTCCACCACCTCCCTGGGCAATCCATTCCAGGCTCTCACCACTCTCACTGTGAAGAACTTCCTCCTCACATCCACTCTAAATCTACCCATCTCCAGCTTTGCTCAATTCCCTCTAGTCCTGTTGCTACCTGACATCCTAAATAGTCCCTCCCCAGCCTTTTTGTAGCCCCCTTCAGATACTGGAAGGCCACAATAAGGTCACCTGGGAGCCTCCTCTTCTCCAGACTGAACAGCCCCAATTCCTTCAGTCTGTCCTCACAGGAGAGGGGCTCCAGCCCTCTGATCATCCTCGTGACCCTCCTCTGCACACACTCCAGCACATCCACATCCTTCTGACCAAATGGTACCTCTGAGGTGGTGTCCTCACAAAGTGAGTTTGCAGAAGCTGGTGCTTCCTAGGAAGCCCACATGAAGTTAGTCTGTGTCCAGACTGGTTAGCTGTAAGGCTGATTCCAGTGGAAACCCACAAGTTCTTTGTGAAAAACTGAGAATAGGAATAGGGAAAACTGGAACAGAGTTTCTCTGGTTTTGAACAAAAGTTGTCTCCTTGTAAACCCTGCCTTGCTGGGATCGGGAATTGCCATCCTCATGCTGCTGCCAGAGGCTGGATTTGCTGCCTGTTTGCTCCTGGGCAGCCCACCAGTCCTTGCATCACTACCCGTGAGGCTCCTCAGTGGTCTCTTCTGCCTTAAAATCAACGTTAAGACTCTGGTTGTGACTGTTGGTGCTGCCTGAGGCCCCAGGAGAGCAAAAATGGACCCTTGTAGTTTAATATTCAGGTAGTAATGTGTGTCATCTCTGAGTAAGTCCTGGCTAAGTGTAGATACACGTTTTGGAGAAAGAGTGAACAAGCTGCTGCAGCACTTAGATGAGCACGATGGCAATTACCAATATTCCATGTGGATCACTTCTGTGTCTTTTCAAAGGTGAAAACGTGTAGTTTGTGTTCCTCTACTATATTTTTATAATCCAGCTTTCCTTAAATAAACAAGAAGAAGTTAGTGACTTAGGCTGATGGCATTTCATCCTCTCAGGAAGACTTTAACCTGTGTGAACGCACCACGGGCCTGGGCATGGATGTGTCTTGGGAAATTTACAGTAGGAAGGCAATTTGAATTTCTCCTCAGAGATCCCTACGTGTTTTTTAAAAAATAAATTAGTTCCAACGCAGCAGTGGTGGTCTTGGCAGTCAAAACACTGGGATTGGGCTAGATGATCTTTTGAGGTCCCCTCCAATCCCTATGATTCTGTGACAAGGATGCAGAAGGGACCTGAAATCTTTGCTGGGAAGCTTTTAGTTGCTGTGTTTTGTTTCTCCACAAAGATCATCCACAACTGTGAGTACTTAAAGTGGAAAACAAGAGGGTTGTGTCTAGCAAAGCTGCATGACTTAGGGCAACCCAGTCTTTCTATGTGGTTCTTTTCACGTGTTTTGGGCCAAAGGAAGAGTCTTTTGTGGCTCGTGCTGGTTTGACTGAATGGCAGGAGTGGACAAATAAAGGGGGAAGGTGGTGACGTCTTCCACTTGGTGTGTTTTCATTGCTTTGAGCTGTGATCGCTTCTTATTGACTGTCTCACTTTTGAAATCCATTAGGGAGAGACTGGTGGCCTCTCTGGTCCGTGCATTGCTCCGATGGTGCAGTCTAGGTGGTGGGGCATTATGAAAACCTGTGGGGGTACAAAAAATGCAGTTATGAGAGGGAGCTGGATCAGGAGGAAAAAACACTGCTCAAAAGTGCATTTGCAGGGTTCAGAAGCCACTCCAGTAGCGTTGTCTCCCACCACCCATTTCCTTGTTCCTACCCTTGTTGCCTTTGTTTTGGTCGCTGTGAAGGTTTTGGGGAGCCTGTTCTGATGTGTGGCTGTTGGCAGGTGGTCAAACCTACTCTGTGGGGATTTGGCACGTGCTCTGGCATCGGTAAGTGTTGCCTACCTCCTGGAGATGCATCAGGAGAAAGCCCATTCTTTCTGCCATTGCTTCCAGTTGACCAGCCTCATAGTCTCATAGGTGGAACTGCTCAGCTTTTGTCACTTTTAGAAGGGAATAGTGTAACTTTAATGCTTTTGTGCTCCCGTGTCTTAGAACAGCAAGTGAAATAGATGGTTGAACCTCAGTCCAGAATAAATGAACAGAGCTTCTTGACTGAGACACTCTGGAAAAGATAATTGTATTGATACGCGTCCAACACGAGGCATTTTCTAACATCCTTTTGTTTCTGAAGTCGCTTGGGAGGGAACCTGTCATGTCATCAGCTGCTTTTAAAGGACAAAATAGCAATAAAAGCTAAGTGCAAGCTTCTTGGATTCTGTTTGGCGAGGAGGGTGTAACGTGTTCTGCAGGATGATGACCTTGAGTTAACTGAGCGTCGCCAGTTTAAAGAGTAAATTAACGCGGCTCTGTGCTGTGTTTGTGGCTGGGCCTGAAGGCTGTCAGGGATTTCCTAGTACAAGAGGTGATTGTGTGCTGCTCGGGCTCCCTGTGAGGAAACCACCACCATCCCAACCCCTAACATACTATGATCCTATGATCCCGCATCGCCACTGCTGCCTCGTGTGTTTGGGTTGCAGAGGCCTTGTGGAGCTCTGCCCTTTTCACTACCCTTTCACTTTGTAGAGGGATCCAAAAGGTTTCTGTGTTTCTCCTAGTTCACTGAGAGACCACTGCTCTCTCAGATAGAGTAACTGCTTTTGGAGAAGGAGTGAACCCCTTCAAACACCAGTCATGCTCTATCGTAAAAGTGGCAGAGGGTTTGGTTTGATTAGTTTGGTCTTTATTTTTGTCGCTGGCACTGGCTGTGAAAATCTGTTCCAAACCCACAGCACTGGTAGCAACAAACACACGTATTTCCAATATATGTGGCTTGATGCCTCTGTGGCTGGCTAGTTCACTTTGTTCTGCCTGGATGTGTTCCTGTGTGACTAGGTCTAGGTGATCCTGCTGTGTCAGGAGGATTGGACTAGATGAAGTGTTTAAGGCCAGGCTGGATGAGGCTCTGGCCAGCCTGATCTAGGGTGGGGTGGCCCTGCCCATGGTAGGGGAGTAGGAACTGGATGATCCTGTAGTCCCTTCCATCCCTGACTTGGTCTAGGTGATCCTGCTGTGGCAGGGGGATTGGACTAGATGATCGTTTGAGGTCCCTTCCAATCCCTAATGATTCTTTGATTCTATCTTTCGTGGTCCCTTCCAATCCCTAATGATTGGTCTAGGTGATCCTGCTGTTGCAGGGGGATTGGACTAGATGATCTTTTGAGGTCCCTTCCAATCCCTAATGATTCTATGATCCTGCAACCTCTGTGGTAAAGCAGCATTGAGAGAACCCAAACAAAGGAGAACGTAGATGAATGCTGTTGCTTCTGGACTGGCAGTGGCTAGATCCAAGCTCTAGATCCAAGCAAAGCATCTCTTCACAACAGTCCTCAAGGCTTCTTCCCACGGCACAAGAACTTGCTAGCTTGGGTGCACAACTGTGTGAACCTGACGACACACTGTGTGGTAGAAATGCACCCCCTTTTTCCTTGTTGTTGCTCTAGGAAGTGTATAATATCTCGAACTAATTACAGCTGATGTAAAGCACATTTAAGGAAACCCATTAAGGGAGAATTAGAACTAGAGCAGACTAGCTATTCTTTAATGGCCTCGACTGTGCATCTTTTGATGCCTTGGTAGCTTTTTTAACGCTCGTTGTTCATCTGTCTTGACTAAATGACTGAGAAGCTTCTTTCGGGTCACACTCTGGCTGTAATGTCAAAAACCTGCTGTTTTCAGCTGAAAAAATGATGATCCGGAAAGGTAGACTCTGGGCAGGGTTCAGTGCTGTGTTTGTTGTTGAGATTTGAAGCATTGTGTTACTGCTCAGTGTGACTGTATGATAGAGGAATCTCTAATATGCTTCCTTGGAGCTATTAATTATTTACTTTCTTGAAACAGAGATCATAGGCAATTCTACACGACTCCCCTTCTTGCAGACTTTCCTGTCTCTCGCTTTATTTTTGTGTGCTTTGCAAATGCCTGTAAATTCCCTTTCACTGGAAGGGGAAACAAGTAATAAGACTATTGCAGCTCTTTCATAATTAATTAATTTCAATTTAAAACAATCAAGCAGTTCCTGTCCATTGTTCTGTGCGCTTTTCCAAGGCATTAAGATTCACAATATCAAAATAAGTTCCAGATGGAGGGGCATGCTTTATAATCAGAAAGAAAGTCTGCTTTTGTCAAAAATTTGAAGAGCCTGATCAAAACAAAGTTTTCTGCTTAAGTGCATCTCTCAAGCTTTGAGCTATTTGCTTTAAAAGTTGCTTAAAACTACCGATTTGAAACGTTCCACAGGGCATTAACTTTTAAACAGAGCTACAGAGTGAGAGACACAGTGAGATAGGACTATTTATTCATTCATTTCCTCCAACACTCTTGGCATCTGTTAAAATATAACCAGGCTTAGCACCTTTTCCTGCTCCTGACACTCTGTTTTCTGCGATAAAAGGAATATTTGCCAACGATAAATCATCTCTTTGCTAATAATCAATAAATAACACATTCTCCTTGGGGAAAAATGGCACAATGAAATGAAAAATATTGAGCAGAAGAAAAGATGGTCAAAAGGGTACCCTGAGAAAGTCTGTGGGTTCCTCTGCTTCAATAAATACTTGGGCTTGCAGAAGAACTTTTAACGTGGCAGCTTGCAGTGAGTCTTTTCTGAACAGAAAAGTCGCTTATGTAAGAGGTTTATATTATGTAAATGTTACTGTTATTGGCAATAGCCCATTCTGAGGGAACACTTTATATTCAGAAAAGCATTTGCAAATAATGGGATAGATGCAGCAGTCTCTAGTCCTGATTTGGCAACTTTCTCTTTGAAGTCAATGGAAGTTTTGCCTGAATAAAGGTGGAAGGAATTAGCCCATTCATTAGTATCTGAATTACATCAGGAGCTGACTGCTAAACAATAAAATCATGATTCATAACATAACAGCTTCACTTAATTCTTTTGTAGTCTTAATATATCTCATTATATGGTACTTCTGTTCTTTCCTTTCTGTGCAGTATTCAAATTAAGAACAGCCACCTTTACGTAACTGATGGGTAGACATGTTTTGCTGCCTTAGCAAGATCAAAGGGTTTTATAGACCCTTTTTGGATGGGTACCAAGGACAGGGTGATCAATCTCTTCTATAACCACTAAGCACAGTGTAAATATCGCATGGTACCCAATTAGACACAAGTGCTTTGCCAGATGCTGAGAGCATCATCAGTTGTCAAGAGCTTCCCGAGTCTGTGGGACAGCCCAGAATTTATTGGGGATTAGCGGTGGTCCAAGTTGTCGCCCCACTGATTTGTGCTCGCTCAGCTGTGCCCTCCTGTAAGCAGCCTGGTGATATGTGGAGATAAGGTTCAAGTGATAGTTCACCTCCCCCCAGACACGTTTGGGTGGGAAAGAGGCAGGACACTGGTGCTCCAGCTCTTCCCCTGTCACCATCGCCGCGTGAGGCTTGTTGCAATTGAGATGGCAAAATTGGAAGGGCATAAAAGGAGGAGACTGAGGAGAACAGCCCAAGAAGAGGGATTCCCAAAAGGCTTTAATATGAAGCTGGAGTTAACCTCTCACCAGGAAGCCATCTGCAGCCTTCAGGCTTTAAGAATTCTTTTTATCTAGAGATGTAATTGAAACAAGCTGTGTAACAGCTGCAAGATGTCAGGTTTGTCAAAGTAACTAGAAAAATGAGTTCTGTGACACACTCACATGCAGCAGAGTAACCTACAGCTAAAAAAAAGGAATAAAATATCATATAGGTTAAAAAGAGGAAGGAAATAGTGAAGTAATGGGAGCTGCAGTTAATTCTGGAGCACGGTTTGAAGTTTAACTGCAGCGAAGGCTTCTCAGAAGAGGAAGCTCTATAGCCCAGTGGAAACAATAGTGGAATTCCTTGCGTTCCCACCATACCCGTACTTTGTTAGCGAGCTAGAATGGCTAGTGCTCTGCACTGGCTCCTGGGTTGGGTGACCACCCTGCTATTTCACCCCCCTGCCTGTTGCTGCTGTTATTTGGGTGCGTTGCCATCAGACTTGGTGTCTGTAGGCAGGGACACGGATTTGCTGCGCTAGGTGCTGGTCAGACACGGGACAGCCAACCAGTAGTGGGACCAAAAACTTGGCAGGCAAAGTCAAAGACAAAGGAAAATGATGGTTGTAGGCAAAACTGGTCAGAAAGAAAAGACAAATAGTGTTTGGAGCAAACCACCAGCCTGGCAGTGCTGCCAGATACATGTGTGAGCATGATGGGGAATAAAAGAGAAGCTTCTTCTCAAGAGCCCCAGAAGGAACAATGCAGTAATTTCGTGCCTGTTTACGAGGACTACTCCCAAGCATGAGTGACAGCACACGGATCCCCTGAAGGTGTTAGTCAAAGGCTTGGAGAGTAAATTGCCCCAGTGGGTCGAGAGAAGATTAGAGTCAGCCTTTTGGTAATGACTTTTCATAGTGATGGGGACAGGCCACAGAGGGCTTTCGTGGTGAGGAAAGTAGGAACCAGTGAAGAGAAGAGGCTCGTAGCCAAAGCAATGTGCATGGGAAATGCTGTTTGCTGCAGCATCTTGTCTGGAGCTGGCTCTTCTCTGCAAAGCCCAGATGTACAAACTGAGGTATGCATAGCAACAGAAAAATGCCCTTGCCCAAAGATCTTGGTAGATGGGTAAGTGAAAACTCAGTCAGGAACATACTGTGGTTGACAGCTTCCATAATCCTAACGTGTTAAAGTTCTGCACGTTCCTTGGTGTGCGATGGCGTTCCTCATCGCCGGGAAGGGAGAGGAGTGGAGCCTGAAGCTACATGAGACCAAAGACAGTGAATGCTCTTGAGTTACCTTCATGCCATCTCCATGCACACCATACTGAAGCCTCTAGAATCACCAATGCAAAAATCAGGCTGCATAGTCAGGATGGAGGTAGAAGGTTTAGCTGTAGGAGTGGAGAGAAAGCCTGATGCTTCTGTGATGGAGGCGCAAGAAGTCGTTCTGGGGGACAGAAAGCCACGGGCTAGGTGAAAGAAGCACATCCCCTGCTCTGAGTAGGAATGGCAGGTACATGAAGATGTGTCTCGGGGATGGGGAGAGCTGCCTGGGGCATTTCCTGGAGGTGCAGGCAACTTGCCTGACAGCCCTTCCACAGTGAGCAAGGAGATAAACTCATCAGGGCTCAGTGTATTGAAGTGATTATAGCTATTGGGTGTTCCTCAGGGTGCTCCAGCACCTCATCAAAATACGTGTGGCACCAGTGGGAACTAATTAAATACACTTAGTAGAGTACTCCTATGGAATACTATTCCAATACTACCGGTTTGGATCAGAGTGAGCCAACACCCCTGATGCCAGTCAAATAGACCCTAATTCCCACTTTCAGAAATTGCTTGGAAACATCTCATCTCTCATTGGAAACTTGCAAGAAAATAGATTTCTGATTTGTTCTGTTGAACTGAAAAAAAAAGGGGGCAGCTTCAGTGTTTGCCTTTTCTCGACTCATATTCACATGAAAAAACAGCCAATAAAATTTCAGTGGTGCCTCTGCTGCAATATGAGTGGCAGAAGAAAAGTAGTTTGTTAAAACTGAAGTAATCATAACTCATTAGGTGCTAATGTATCTCCTGTGTGGTGGAGAAACAGGCTAGCTCTACACAAAGGCTGCTAGCCGGCCATTATCTGTTCACGGTCCCCTCTGGAGAATAGAAAAGCACAAACAAGTTTTCTCCCAACACGCTCTTAGGAGTCTGCTAAAATAGCTGCCTTTACTTCAGCCCAGAAGTCTGTCTCTGCCTGCAGACAGAATGAAAGAGAATCCAGAAGTTTGAGTGTGGTTCCCATATTTGTCCCTGAGAAGTCTCAGGAGAAAAGGGTTGTGTGTGCTCACAGATGTCCCGTGTACGTGCGGTAAATCCGACGTGTTCTGAACACGTCGTTGGCCTCGCTGCACCTGGTAGTAAACCATGGCAGTAAATTGGGTGATCTGCACGTGCACAGTAAATCTGATGCACCTGAGTGCAGGCACGCAGGGTGGACATGCTGTGCACAGACTGGCTGTTTTCCACACTGACTGGCCTGCTGGGGAGTCCTGGCAAAGCTACTGACTTCCTCTTTCCATGTCAGAATTTCCAGGGCCAGTGGGATGTTTGGGAGACGGAAGCTTGGCCACCAGTTTTCATTGTGCCTCTACTCGCTTAAGTCATGATGCCACCCTGAAAATACAAACAAGCCCACACCCCTGAAGATGCTCTTTCTGTCATCCTAGGTATTTTTTGCTAATCATACTTCACACTCTTGCAACTTCAAATTCTTGCAAGTCCAGATCTGCTCTCTAGTTTATTTGCATGAAGGTTTTGAGTGTGTCAGGTAAATGCTCTTACACATTCAGGGCACAGGGGCTCTCTCAGTTTCCATTCAAAACTTTTATCAGACTTTAGTTGAAGAGCTGTGAATGCATGAGGACCTTCCTTGGTCATGATGGAGGTCTGGGTGTCTCAGGTAGGGAGGTTTCGGAGCCTGAGGACCTTTCTTGGTCGTGATGGAGGTCCGAGTGTCTCAGGCAGGGAGATTCTGGAGCCTGATAGACCCACCAGTGACTGTTTATTGTCCTGTCATCTCTGAATGTGTTCAGAAGCGGTTAACTTCAGGCCACAGTGAAGATCCTAGAGTGGGTATGGGTTGCTCTGCCCTGTAGGCCAACTGGCTTGGCACAGAGTATCTCTCAGAATGTTAGAGGTTGGAAGGGACCTCGAAAGATCATCTAAGTCCAACCCACTGCTGCTGGAGCAGGGTAGCCTACAGTACTGTCTCAAGATGTCCTACATGGGGCTCGAACCCATGATCCCAGGAATTCAGAGTCCCATGTTCTACCAACTGAGCCAGCCAGGTGATCTCCATGGGGTGGAAAACAAGGTGGCCACACGCAAACTGCCTGTAGGAAATACTTCCTCGCCCACTTGGCTATTGGAAGTGCTAAGTATATATACACAGGTTTGATTGTTTTAATTTGGGGGCTTTTTGGTCTGAGTGAGAGCAGCAGCAAACCCCACTGAGGAACAGCAGCAGAGAATATGGCGGCTCTGCCCAAACTGGCGCTGCCTTTGCTCCCACCTCTGCGTTTGAGAGGGGAAAGACCAGAGCCCTGGAAGGCCGGGTGACTGATGTGATGAAAATGAAAACATCCCCTTATTTACTTTCTCTGGCAAATGAGCCTTCTTCACTGTCATGATATGGGCTGCATGGAAATGAAGCTGGGGACCTTACTGGATTATAAATCACAGCACTTGTTTTTAAGTAGAGGGTATATTCAGAGTGAAGATGCCAGCTTGATTTCAGTGTACCAGAAGCCATCGAAGGGACTACTAGACCCTATTGAGTTACGGTCTTGCATCTCCCCACGACTTCCTCACAGTGGTTGGACACTGCCTCTGGGCTGCTTAGCAATTCTGAGCTAGGCTGGAGGGGATTTGTGTTCTTCCTCAGCTGGCGATGCACTTATCAAGCCAGCTACCTCCGATCCGATGCGGCAGGCTGCCAACAGGCTTGTCACGATTTATGAAGAGGGTTTGTCGTAAAGATGGAAGTGTAATGAGAACCACATCCACCAATTAAACACCTACGTTTTCTTTCAGAGTCCAAACAATGGACGGCTCTCCTTTTGCAGAAGAGATTTCTCAAGTCTAAGCAACTCACAGAAGACACATAAATTAGGAAGGAAGCTTTGAGTAGATGTTTAATGAGTCTCTGGCACAATGACACAGTGAGGTGTGACACGTTCATGAATATGATCTACTTGCAAACATTTAGCCCTCAGCAATCAAGCCAAAGTGATGCGACCGACCACGGGACGCGTTCGGGTCAGGTCTTTAGTGTGTGTGATATCAATCATTTCCTGACAGGTCCTGAGTACACTTGGTGCTTTTCTTAGTGTGTGAAACACGATTTGAACACCAGAAAATTAGCATCAGGCATATTTTTACTCAAGTGAACAGAAACTGACCTCTTGATCGTGGTAAGACATGGAAAAGGATGTTTGAAAATAACTGTGGAGTTTTTAGGCAGAAATAGAGGAGAAGGTAGAGCCTGATGTGACACAATGGCAGGGGGTAGCAACAGGAGCTTGGGGAGCTGTTTTCTCAGAAGAAAATCACTGACATCAAGACATTTAATTCCAAGGACATTCAGCAGACACTGCAGAGAAATGGTGTCAAAATTAATTTTGCATAATTTTGCTGACAGCACTCGATTACCAGACAGCTGATGTGGGCCAGATGCACTGAAAGACGCTACAAAAACACACTGGGTGACAATAAAAACAAGTGATGTTATTGACAGTGGGGTTGTGTTTACCTCAAGTGATGCTCTGTGGTGTTTGGCACCAGTTGCACTGAACATCTCTCTGGTGTGTTTTAGCTTGGAGGAGGTGGCCCAGATGAACCCATGGAGATGGGTAGATTTAGACTGGATGTGAGGAGGAAGTTCTTCACAGTGAGAGCAGTGAGAGCCTGGAATGGGTTGCCCAGGAAGGTGGTGGAGATCTCATCCTTGGAGGTGTTTAAGGCCAGGCTGGATGAGGCTCTGTCCAGCCTGATCTAGGGTGGGGTGTCCCTGCCCATGGCAGGGGAGTTTGAACTGGATGATCCTGTGGTCCCTTCTAACCCTGACTGACTGTATGACTTGGACTGGGTGATGCTGCTGTGGGAGGGGGATTGAACTGGATGATCTCTCGAGGTCCCTTCCAATCCCCAATGAGTCTATGATTCTATAACCATTTTTGTTTTGTGGGCTCAATCACGTGACAGGTCAAAAGTAGGGGGCTGGAACCGGAATTGTCTGTGAGATTGTTTTCTAAGCGTGATGGGATGTGAGTAGGTTGCTTATTGCACAGTACTTCATACAGGGATGCATCTACACCTGAGGTCTGTAATCTGAGGTGTGTGATTGCTGAGAAAGTCAGTTAAGCCAAGAGATGTTTCATTGCTTATGGGGAGGACAGTCTAGGGCAGCACGAGAGAATCTTGAGCATCCAGTGTAAAGAAAGAGCAAGATGCTCTGGAAGGTTGAAGTATGGGAAGTAATCCACAGAGGATGCTTGTTAGCAGGCTGGAGACAGACCTGGATTGGAAGCTGAGTGTGGTGCTGATGTACTGGCTGAGCCGCTAAACATCGCTTCGATTCTATCCGTTGCTTAATACGCCTAACGATCGCCACATCAGCCAGAAGTTCCTCTGAGTTGTTTGGAGACTGGATTTTGATTTTGCTCATCCAACCAGACAGTGCAAGTGCATGCCAGGAGGCTAATTTAGCTGGTGGTGTGCCACCAAAGCAGACACTCGCTTCAGGCTGCGCAGCTCTTCAGCAAGGTGGTTTGTGCACACAGCTTAGGCTGCATTAACATCGCAAAGTCCACGACACAAGGCCCTCACACAACCCACTTAGGCAGCCGAGATGCCCTTGTTTTCTGGCAGGAGCACACTTAGACAGCATATCCAGGCAACCTGGGGATTAGCAGACTTGTTAGCCCAGTCGCCACAGTGTTCCTTGTATGGCACCCAGGGAGGTGATGGCTGAAACCCCCTTTCCAGTTGAATGTTTTAGCCAATTTCCTTCTAGTCCCATGATCTCTCTATTCCCACACCCTTACTCGAGTCTAGCTCCAGGAAGAGTGGTGAAAGGCTTGTCAGTTAGAAAATCCTTTGACCACCTAAGACACACATGATCCTTGAGGTCTGTGTTCATTCACATCCATGGATGTGAACCCCATGGTGCAGATGCGCTTGGATCTGGTCTTCCCATTTTATAATGTTGGTGCTTTGAGCACTGGGATGTCACCAAAACAGTGTGCTTGGCTGTGTCCCTTGCTTTTCTTTGCCAAGGTGTGCCCCTGTTGTCTGACCTAAATGCCCAAGGACACGTGGCTAGAACTCAGGCTCCTGAGTCTTCCTTCCCGGACGGAGTGTAATCACAGCAGAACCCTGAGTGCTCCAACATTTCCCTTTGGCAGGCACAGGGTTTGGCTCCCAGCTTAACCTCTGGCTATTGAGAAGCTTGTTGTTGTGTCCCCATCCTGAGTACAGGCAGCTTTGGCACCCCATGCAGCACTGTGAGATCCATTTCAGGAGCTGGGTGCCTAACAGCACCCAGCTGTGCAGCTCATCCCTGCGCGCAAGTCTTTTAGAAGAAGGTTTCGATCTTGATGTTGTTAGGTTTAAGGTGAGTGTTGTCCCACCAGTTTGACTGAAGCCAGCTGCTTCTTGCTGGTGAGGACTGGTAAATGCCATTTCACTGGAAACAGGTGCATTTGTTCCATCTTCTAGTTTTTCAGAAAAAGCACCTTTGCGTGGAAAGTAAACCCAGTTTTGTTGTTAATGGCAAGATGGTCTAAACAGACAGAGGACAACCCCCATCTAATCTAATCTGTTTGGAGTGTTTCTGGAGAGCCCCTTGCTGGTGCCTGAGTGACAAATGAAGGTCTGGATTGCACCTGCCAGGTGTGTGCCTGGGGAAAAGGCATGTGCAGCACACAAGGGTGAAGGCATGTGTGTCCTCCTGCTCTCACGCAGGAACTATGCTCTGTTCAGTATTTTCTGGTGAGACATTTTACATTTCCCAGTAGACAGCAGGTCGGATTTCTAAAATAATACCAGTAACTACGGACTTGCCTATAACTGAGCAAGCAAAATACATGGGGATGTAAACTGAGTAGCCTGCTGCACGATCTGCAGGGGGCTGGCGTCGGTATGTGGAAAATTACACACATATGTGCAGCTATTTAACAGAACGTGTGCATATAGACTTAAAATACAGCCAGTGTCATTCCCACACCCAATTCTAGGCTTTTCTTGAAAGAATGAGAAGTACCAGTATGTGGTAGAGCAGTCAAAACCAGTGGCTTCCATCCAAATTTTTAAGGTAGTCTTCATCTGTAATTGGCAACTTGTGTCGTGCTCCTCAGCCAGGGGCAAGCGTGGCCGTGATGCACAGATTTTGGCACTAGCAGCAGCAGACAATTTCCTTCCAGAAAGAAGATAGGGATGTGTAAGTGTCCTGTTCTGTTCCTGTCATCAAGAACACATCTTTCTGTTCCTTCTGCAGTTGCCTGTTCCCCGGGGCCGCTCACACCAAACACCACTGAGCAAACAGTTTGGGATTCATCTTTTCCTCTGCAGTGAAGCTGGTAGCTGGTCCAGCTTTTTGCTCCCTCTATCAGTCTTTTACCATGAAGGGCTAGGACCAGGTACAGGACTGTGTTGTGGCAATCAGTTGTGCCCGCAGGGGAAGAGGAAGATGCAGACTACAGGGCTGTGTGTGACAGGGACTGGGAACGCGATAGTGGGAAGTGAGGGTTGCCTAAGGCCAGGCCACTGTGTAACAGCCCCAGAGGGGTTGGCAACCTGCCCTCCTTAAGGAAGATGCTGACAGTTCCTCAGAGCAAATGAGCTCAGCCCCTCTCCCACTGCTCCTGACCATGCAGGAATGGCATGGGTACAGAAAAGGGTTTATTCAGGGGAAGGAGAAAGGAGAAAGGGCTCCCCACACCCTTCAGAATGCTGGCAGGCATCACTCATTGGACAGCCAGAGAAAACAGAGGAGAGAAGGGGGCTTCAGGTTTTATACCTCATCTCTGTTCTCCTCAGGCTCAAGAGCAGGAGCTGCCTGCAGGTTAGTCACCCCTCGCGTCCCTCAGCTCTGAGGGTTTTACAAGGGTGGCTGGAGCTCAGGGGAGGATCTTGCCTGTTGCCGCTGTGCTGCGATGTTCCCCTCGCCTCCCACCCCCAATAGTCAGGATATGTTCCTTTGCAGCTCGGTCTGGGTGATCCTGCCGGGCAGGAGGATTGGACTAGCTGATCTTTCGAGGTCCCTTCCCATCCCTAATGATTCTATGATTTCTCATCAGCAGGTTACAGAGCTGGGCAGCCACAGAGCTTCCCTCTGAAGCTTTGTGCTGCCAGAGGGCTTCCTAGGACAGCAGCCTTTCTTCGCTGGCTGTGTCTGAACATGAAGCAGAACAGGGAATCTGGCTGTTAGCAAGAATCCTCCCCAGACCCCAGCTTGCTTTCGCGGTCGCTGGTTATTTCTGGAACCGGGCGCATGTATACATTAGCAACACCAAGCCCTTATGCTGTTCAGGAAAACTTGGCTCTGAAGTGTATAGCTAGAAAACCTATCTGTCTGAGCCTCTTGGAATAACTCACAGTTTTTGCCAGCTGAGTAAAAGCAACAGCATTTCTATGAACAGAAAGCTTTCTACAGCAGCTGCTGAGTTATGAGCAGCAAGAGCCATTCCCTTCAAACTCCAACCCGTGATGTATAACGCAGCCCTCGTTTGAGGATGAGGGGTTAGTATCATATTGACTTGGCTTTAAATTGCATTTCATTGTATTAAAGAGGATGTCTTTTTTTATCTCCCCTGTGGATCAAGACTTTCTGTGATGTGTGAAGTATTTGGCTTTCACACAGCTGTGGGGCTAGACTTGGGAAAACATTCAGCCACAAAGCCAAGATGATATTTAGTGAAAGCATCCCAGAACGTTATGATTTTTACAATTACCTTGTTGGTAGCTTGATTTTTGATGTGGATTTGCTGGTAGCTACCTTTGCACTTAAGGATTGTAAATTAATTAGACATACTGCTTCATCGACTCGGGAGGCAGGAGAACAGCTGAGCTAATAGGCATGAGAGTGCTGCACCAATTTGAGACTGAGGCTAAAGTGACATGATGGAGGGAGAGGTTAGTCCTCTCCCAAGGTTGTCACTCCTGGTCACATACTAATGTGAATTTATTGGACTGAAAGAGGTTAAAGAGGTAATTCTGCAGAAGAAGAGTGAAATTTCTAACATAAAATGGAACTCATCGATAGTCCTGGTGTCTGTGGGGAGTTGTCAGATTCCATAATATTAACCATGTAATTAGCAGGATGTAGAAAGTATGTGCTTTCAGATAATTCTGAGTGATCCTGCTGGTGCAGGGGGATTGCACTAGATGATCTTTCGAGGTCCCTTCCTGTTCTTCATGATTCTATGGTAAGTGTAGAGTCTGGCATCTGGGCAAGAACAACCCCAGGTACCAGTACAGGCTGGGGACTGACCTGTTGGAGACCAGTGCAGGAGAACGGGACCTGGGGTTCCTGGTGGACAGCAGGATGGCCATGAGCCAGCAGTGTGCTCTTGTGGCCAAGAGGGCCAACAGCATCCTGGAGTGGCTCAGAATGGGGGTGGTTAGCAGATCAAGAGAGGTTCTTCTCCCCCTCTACTCTGCACTGGTGAGACCACACCTGGAGTATTGTGTCCAGTTCTGGGCTTCTCAGTTCAGGAGGGATGTGGAGCTGCTGGAGGGAGTCCAGTGTAGGGCAAAGAGGATGATGAAGGAGGTGGAGCATCTCCTTTATGAAGAGAGGCTGAGGGAGCTGGATCTGTTTAGCTTGGAGAAGAGGAGACTGAGGTGTGACTTCATTAATGTCTATAAATATGTGAGGGGTGGATGTCAGGAGGATGGAGCCAGGCTTTTCTCAGTGTCATCTAGTGATAGGACAAGGGGCAATGGTTTATAAGCTGGAACAGAGGAGGTTCCACATCCATGTGAGAAGGAACTTCTTCCCAGTGAGGGTGACAGAGCACTGGAACAGGCTGCCCAGGGAGGTTGTGGAGTCTCCTTCACTGGAGATGTTTAAGACCTGCCTGGATATGTTCCTGTGTGACTTGGTCTAGGTGATCCTGCTGTGTCAGGGGGATTGGACTGGATGATCTTTTGAGATCCCTTCCAATCCCTAATGATTCTATGATTCTGTGATTTCAGATGCCTTTTGATGTGCTACCAATACCTCCCTTTTTCCCCTCCTCTTTCTTGGAATCGCTGCATTCCTTCCCCCCCACCCCATCTGTAGGAAAACTCTTCACATCTCTCAGAGAGTTCTGACTGTGCTCATTCCCAGGAGTGATTTAATGGACGAAGCCCGGGTACATCCACATGGCAAATCCACTTTGCGATACGACACAGCTGGCGTTCTCTGTTCAAGGTCAGCTCACAAATAAACTTGTTCAGAAGCTGCGTCGAGGCAGAGTGCAGGTCAGTGCATAATGCTGCATCGTGTCCTGGCAATGACCCCTCACCCAGGGGTGGGGATGCACCAACTTTTGCATCTCCCTTTCAGATGAGTCCAAGTGCGATGGGTCATTGGCAGACAAGTGTGTGCTCGTTGCCGGCGTTCTTGTTGCTCTTTAAAGCCTTCTCATTGACAACTGTTAGAACTCAGTTTTACTACTATTTCTTAAAAATTCTTGTTTGAAGTTAAAAGATGTTCATGGTCCCTGCAGGGGTGTTGGACTACATGACCTTTAGAGGTTCCTTCCATCCCAAACCACTTTGACTCAATGTTAGTTATTTAGGCAGGAAAAAGCACGTAAATTTGGCCAGCTATTGCCCTTCCTTTGTGGTTCTCTTTGTTGACCTGGGGTAAAAACACCGGCAGCTGGGGTGGTTTCAGAGCTTTGAACTGAAAGTGCTTGCGTGCTGATGGACAGCTCGCTGTCACCAGTGTGCACAGGTAAAGGACCAAGTGCTTAGCTCTGCCTAAGCAACTGCTGGTTTTCAGTAGAGCTTTTTTGAAACCTCTGTCAGATTTGAAATGAATTAGCAGGATCAAAGTAACAGCCAGAGAAGAGGGAGCCACTGATGGGGTCATCATGGTCTGATGCTTTGCTTCCCAAGGAAGCCCTGTTGACCATGCAGTACATATCAGTATGTGCAACAGACCTGGGTTAAAAGGAAATGAAAATAAAGTATTTCTTGTTTCCAGACCGTATTTGCTTGGTAGGTGGAATAAAAAGTGCAGGTTCAGTGTCTGGCGTGGAGCCCCAAAGCACATACTTGCAGGAAATTTCCTGCTGGAGTACATCAGGTCTCTCAGGAAAGGGTGTGAGATAGCTGCAGTCCCTGAAATTTAATGACAAGGGTAAGTGTAGAGTCTGGCATCTGGGCAAGAACAACCCCAGGTACCAGTACAGGCTGGGGACTGACCTGTTGGAGAGCAGTGTAGGAGAAAAGGACCTGGGGGTCCTAGTGGAGAGCAGGATGGCCATGAGCCAGCAGTGTGATCTTGTGGCCAAGAGGGCCAACAGCATCCTGGGGTGGCTCAGAATGGGGGTGGTTAGCAGATCAAGAGAGGTTCTTCTCCCCCACTACTCTGCACTGGTGAGACCACACCTGGAGTATTGTGTCTGCTTCTGGGCCCCTCAGTTCAGGAGGGATGTGGAGCTGGTGGAAGGAGTCCAGTGTAGAGCAATGGGGATGATGAATGAAGTGGAGCAACTCCCTTACACCTCCCCGTGTCTCTTGAGCTTGGAGAAGAGGAGACTGAGGTGTGACTTCATTAATGTCTATAAATATGTGAGGGGTGGGTGTCAGGAGGATGGAGCCAGGCTTTTCTCAATGTCATCTAGTGATAGGACAAGGGGCAATGGTTTATAAGCTGGAACAGAGGAGGCTCCACATCCATGAGAGAAGGAACTTCTTCAAGGTGAGGGTGACAGAGCACTGGAACAGGCTGCCCAGGGAGGTTGTGGAGTCTCCTTCACTGGAGATGTTTAAGACCTGCCTGGATATGTTCCTGTGTGACTTGGTCTAGGTGATCCTGCTGTGTCAGGGAGATTGCACTAGATGATCTTTCAAGGTCCCTTCCAATCCCTAATGATTCTATGATTCTGCTGGACCCAGTGCAGCATCTCACACCCTGACCTCTATTTACAACTGAAATGATCTAGAACTACAAAAAGCTGAAGTGGAAAGGAAGGTGAAGCCTGGACCTCAGTCCAGCACGGGTCTGTTTTCCCAGAGCACATTGAGCAGCATGATGAAGGCCAAGCCAAACCTACAACTGCAAACCACACGTCTGGATGTGACACGCTGGATTTGTGAGATGACTTGGCTGCTGCATAGGGTGGTGATAACGCTGTGATCGAAGAGGAAAATACCTGGTCCTGTTGCAGGACATTGGCCTGAACATAATCCTTCCTTAGTGGTATCAGGAGGATCCAGGCTGGTTTCCCCTGCTGGGATCTCACACCACAGCCCCATTCCAGCACTGTGAACAATAAAACACTTCCAGTCCCCCTACAAGTTCACGTTATAATAATTGAAAGCTGCCCATTATAACCAATAACTTTGGTGCTGGAAACCAGTACAGCAGTTCTAGTAGTGCTGGCGTGTGTCACTTCTCACGGAAAGCAGTGGTTTTATCGCAGCCACCATACGCAGGAGTGACCCGGGGCACAAATTACTGCTGAAGAAAAGGAAGATCTATCTCCAGAAAACGCTCGGATATCTACTTATAACAATTACAACAATGATGATTTCACATCTGTTAGGCAGACAGTTTTAATCTGTAAAAGGTTAAGTGTTTGACAGTTACTTGTTCCTACATACAGATTAGCTGCTTGAAGGTTTAACCTTTAGATGTACTCAGGCAACTGCTCTTCAAAATTTATTGTGTAAAGCCACCCAAATAAAAACGGTCTCATCGTTTGTACTGAAGAGCACAGCAGGTCCGGGGTGTTTTCCCCTCCCTCCTTACCAAATGGCTCAGCTGGCTTTGCTTCTTCCTTTGTGCCTGAAAATATTTACAAGCATGTTGCTTTAATTTCAACAGGCACCACTTAGAGGATAAAAGGAGGATTCTGTGATTAAATGTGTGGAATCAGTTATTTTGGCTCAGGAGAGGAGTCTGATGAAGAACATGATTATTCCTGCATGCTGAAATACCCTGAGAAGCTGGGGAGGGGGAGAGAGAAAGGAGGTGGTGGTGGTGGGGTGAATCTTCATGTGGCCTTTGCATTTCCCCAGGAGTGGAGACAAGGGAATGATTTGTGGATTAGCAGAAAGATCTGTTTTCTGGAGGCTTTTAGTAACGTTTCCGAAGTGTCATAAAACTTGGGGTGTCTTAAACCTCTTGCACAGAGATGCATTAAATGAAAGGCTGTTGTGTAGAACTTGGTTTTTTTTTTCAGTTTTGCTTTTCAGGCAGACTTTCACAGGGAAGGGCTGTCTTGTTAGAGGAACACCTCTGCCCATCCCTCACCTCTTCCTTGAGCAGGCACCTCAGGCTGTCTGGGTCTTGCTTTCATACTGCTCACAGTCGTGGATCTCGTCTTCTTCTGAAGTTTCTCCAGATTTTGAAACCCCAAATGGGGTCCAGTCCAACCCCTCTGCCCCAGCAGCATCATCTAGACCAAGTCATGGAATCAGTCAGGGTTAGAAGGGACCACAGGATCATCCAGTTCCAACTCCCCTGCCATGGGCTCATGGCAGAGGGGTTTGTACTGGCTAGGTGCTCTGTGTGGCAAGCAGTCTGGACTGGCAAACGTCTCATGGAATGAAACAACCCCCAGCCAACACAGTGGCCAGCAGTTGTTGTTGCACTACAGACCTGCTTCTCTTCTGTCCTGCTCCCTGCATGCTCCTGTAGACCTCCTGTAGACCTCATCTGCACTTGCAGAGTCTGGCTCTTGCCTGTGCAACCATCTGTAAGGATATGAGCTGAAGGGAGATTTTGAAAAACTTAGTCCTGCAGCTGTGTTAACCGTTGTCACTGCCCTGAATCATTGTGACTAGGACTGTGCTAGGTCTGCCAGCCCCTAACACTGGAGACCATTCAAACCCATTAAAACCCAGTGGATATCCAGTGACTGGAAGTGTGCTCTGTGCCCATTAGAATATTTAAACTGGGCAATAAAAGGGAATTAATAAAACCAGCTTAGAACTTGGTTGAAGGTCATGCACTGTTTTTTCTCTTTGGGTGTCTGAGCAATAAGACAGTTTATAAAGCAGAATTGATCTGATGATCTTTCGAGGTCCCTTCCAATCCCTAATGATTCTATGATTCTCTCATTTTTTAAAGGCCACGGAACACACCGAAATATATCTAGGAACTCTTTCAAAACTGATAGCTATTGGAATCTTGTGCTTCACTCTGGGTTTCATTCCATATATAGAGCAAGAGCTTTGCTGAAGATACAGAATGCCAGAGGCATGAATTTTTAATAATTGCACTTTTAAAGTGTTTTCATCCTCCTTGCTCTCTCTGGGATTACCCAACCCATCTGTCTGGTCTCAAAGCCTTTCTACAAGTATAGGAATTTCAACATGAAGAAACCCCTTAGTTAGTTGCAGTTCCTGAATTTTGAGAAGAAAGCAAGGGAGTATTTATTATTATTAACTATTAATTATTATTTATCACTATTAATTTACTATTAATAATTATTATTTACTATTAATTTATTATTATTAATTATTATTTTTTATTATTTATTAACTGAAATCTAACCAGAGCAATATAACTCATTTATTTTGGGTTTCTGGTGGTGTGCAGTGATTTGTATTTCTCTTAGTGGGTCCACTTAGTGGGGAGCTGCGGGCCAGATGCACACTGATATAAGTCAGTAGAGCTTCACTGGAATTAGACCAGTTTGGTTGATGGTAGCTGTGGCTGTGGCCTACATCACAATCAGAAACAATAAAATTCATACATTAGCTACAGTTGTCATGTGTGGAAGCTATTATTTAGGTTAATTGAATTAATTAAAATAAATATTTATGTTTTAAGCAAAACAGTTTATGTTCTCATAAGATAACAGACACATTTTACGCGTCCTTTTCTTCGCTGGATTTTCTTCCCTGCAGATAATGATCTTTCAATCTCTGTTCCATAAATATGCATGTCATGTTCAGGTTTCTGTTTAATGCATGCATGAGTAAGTGGTGCTGAATTTGATTAACTTCATTAGCAGTAAATAATGAAGAATACTATTTTAACTGTTTTAGGACAAACACTTACTCACCTGGCTAATGCTACCTTGCTTGAGTAACCTTCTTCGTCCTAATGGAATTGCACACAGGGGTAAAGTTATTCAGATGTGTATGTGCAGGTTCAGTTTTTTATTACGTAGCAGCCTTTAGAGCTTTTACAATCTGGCAAGCAATCATTTATATCCTTTTTAAAAAATATTTATGGCTTCTTTGACTAATTGCTTCTTACATGACTTAGAGCCTTTTGCATTGGTGCCATTTGTTAAAACACATTCAGAAGCAGGCAGAGCAGAATCATTTTTCAACTTTTTAGTGTCATTTTTATAGACAAATAACACTTGTAAATGATGGATAATAGCCAGCAGAATGCTGTGTTGTATAAAATGAGCTTGAATTATATTTGCTGGGAGATAGAAGGTTAACTTGCCTGTGAACTAATTGAGGAGCCTTATGGTAAATGTGGAGCGGTGCATGTACATTATAAACAAGACCTGAACTAGCTAAAAGGGGAATTTAGGTTAATTCACTATTTCTTTGCTGTTCCATGCTGCCTGGTGCTTTCTTAACACATCAACCCAAAAAGCTCTAATGAATCCTAATGAGACTGTAGGAAGTCTAGAAGGAGAGGCAGAGCAGGTGTGTTTAATAAGATCAGACATTAAGCTGTCACAGTCTTGGGGGTGGTGAGGGCAGGCCTTGTGCTCCTTCAAGTCTGGTCTTGGCCACTTTCATTTGTTTCTTGTGCTGTAAAATGTTGCTTGCTTGGCCACTGTTTGGAAAAGGCATTGAATCATAGAATCATTAGGGATTGGAAGGGANCCCCTAGTTGCCCCATGCAGCATTTTTTTGTGTTCTGCAGCTCATAGTTTGCGCTTGCCCTGTATTTTATGGCAGAAATAAAAAGAACTGCTTTTCCTCTACCCGAGTGATATATGCAGTTGGGTTTTTCCAACATTTTTATAGGAGAGCACTTGGCAGATGCCAGTTAACATCAAGGGAGACAAATGCTCGGTGCCAGGCGATGGCAGGATATATAAGTCAGCCTGGCTAAGGTTTTTCTTTTGCATAAACAGTGACCTAAGAGGACCTTGTGGAAGTGTTCAACTTGATGCACAGGAGGTGTTCCAGTGGTTTAAAAGGAATTATTCAAGTATTTTAAATGTGTGTACCCAAGTGCTCACTAAATGGAGGCTACACGAATTAAAATTAGACTTGGGGCTAGCAGGTTCAGTAGCAACATCTGTAGACGTCCTTTCATTCAACCTAAAAATAAAAATACTCTGGTCACCTTTTTCCCTCTTGGAGGGGCTGGATCCAGTTTGTCACTGGTGCCTTGCACTTTGTGGGGGTTGCTGTGGAGCTGAGGCAGTCAGCCTTTGGTCTGTCTGCTGATTGAAGACTCTTCAGTTAGGTTTTTATAGCTTATTACTTGCATGCTACTTACCTACCTCATTTCATTGACCGCTTCAGGTATGAGAGTGGAGAAAGCTGTAGACCATCTAGACTGCTCTGATGGTCTCCAGCTGGCTACTCTCTCAAGGGTGGTCAGCATCTCCATGATCAAACGTGCCTGCAGCAGAGCCGAAACAAAGGCATCTCTCTTGCATGACAGCCCTGTATTAGCTACAGTAATGGGCTTAGCTTGTAGGAGGCACATGTAGGGCGGCAGGTGTAAGGCTCTGCATGATCTGATGAGCCCCATGCCTGCTGTACTTGTTGGGCCAGGAGCTGTGCAGGGTCCTCCTGCGCCCGCCCTGGCTGCAGGGGCAGGCACCACTTCTGTAAACTCAGTCATCAGAAGCTGCTCCTCGGGGGCTCTGTGCTCTCTGAAGTCCAGCTCAAGCAGGGAGTTTGGGATGACCTCGAGGACTTCTATTCATGTTCCCAGAGAGTTTCCCAGTGCTTTGGTAGGGCCAGCTCGCCCTTGCGGGTCGTTGTAAATACTTAACATTGTATTTACACATCCTGTCTTTAATTTTTGTGATGGTTTCAATTTAACTTTTAAATAAATATTTAGGGTGGGGATAGAAATTAAACAGTTGAGCTCCTGCCAGCTCAATATTTTTGTCCTTTTTCAAAGGCACTCATGAGGCTCAGATGTAAAACTCTGGATAATATCCTTCCAGTTATGGCATCTGGCTTCTTGGCAGCCTCTTCGAGAAGTTGGCAGGCTTGGTGTTGCCTTTAGATCCAAAACTGGCTCTCTGGTATTTTTTTTTAAGATGCTTTCTCCTCCTGCTTGTCTTTTTTGCTTGCTTTCCCTTTGATTCGGAGGAGTTTGTGCAACGTTAATCGCCTGAGTCCGTGGTGCTTGCCCAGTTTTCCATGCTAGCCAGTGTCCTGTGGTAAAAAGAGGTCGGTTAATGGTTTGAAGATGGGCACATCTGTCTCTTTTAAAGCAGCCTCCAACTGTGTGCAAGGATTTTATTTGTTCTTCCTGAGTGAACCAGGAGTAAAGGTAATCTTAATTCCAGCGCCCAAGGGCTGCATCAGTGTTGTGTGAGCTTATTTATCACTCCAGCAGCACTCGGATTTATGTTTTGGAAGTGTTAGCACTTTGGAAAATAGCATTTCACTAAAAAAAGTACTTTGTGTAGGAAGTGTTTTAATACAGCCACTTTCCAGGCATTTTTGCTTTCCCTTTTCCCCCCCCTTGCTATTTCTTGCAGCTTTCAGGATCCCAGTCATCCCCGTCTCTTAGTGTCCTGTGCCTCCCAGTTTGCCGCACATTATGCACTGGTGTGTGTGTTGGGGCAACGCAAATACTTGGGGCATCGAGGTCTTCATTTTAGTTTGTGCCACCATGCTAATCCTTGACATGCAGCCTGTACCCAGGTGGTTGTGGGGAGGCTGAGCCTGCCATGGCACAGTTTCACCTCAGGCTTGGTAAGGGAAGCGCTTTAAGCCTGCGATACTTCCTTTCCCACCCAGGGAGGACTCCTGCCATTCTGAGGTCAGTACTAATTGAAGCCTTTTGCACAGCAGCAGCAGCAGGAGTGAGCACCCAGCAGGCTCCGTGGGCAGCAGCCTGGCCTTTCAGCTAGTGTCAGATCACAGGCATGGCTTAATGGAGTTGCTGCTTATCCAGCAGCCTTGAACTGCGAATGAGTGCGTTTCCCCTTCACGCTCCGCGTTGGGGACACTGGGTTAAAATATTACTGCTTTTTGCTAGGACTAATAAAGAACATATGGCTGTGCTATGTGTTATCTGGCTGTCTGTAGTGGTGAGCTTCTGATGGATGCTATCCTTGCTGATCCCCTTCTTTTGGAAAAGGTAGTCACAGCTCCATCTCTTATTTTTAGGGCTAGGAGGAGAAGAAGGGTGTAAATGTGGTGCCCCGTAGCCAGCTGGTTCCCAGTCGCACCAGAAAGGCTGATGTGCTGCTTCCCACTAAGTGACCCTGAGTAAAATGACCTGGTGGATGTGAGCTACAAGAGATCAGAAAGCTCTGATCTGGGTCAGCATAACAAGTGTTGAGATAAATACCTGGCTTTTCTGTGGGTCTTCTTTTGTGTCAAAATGTGTTGTGGTGGAACAAAAAGAATGAGAACAGGGTAGGTGTTTGGTTGGAAAAGCAGTATCGTTGTTAGTTGGTTGATTACACATAAGAAAACCCCTTTTGGAGGATGTGAAGCTGCTGGAGGGAGTCCAGCGTAGGGCAATGAGGATGATGAAGACATCCTTGCTTTGCCTGTGGAGATCCCAGCACTGGAGGACCTGGTTTCATGACAACTGTATGGACCACACCTGTACGTGCAAGGGCACTGGCGAGTTTGGCAAAATAATGCAATCAGAACTGTTTCAGTTTGAACTGATGATGCCTTTTCCCTGCTGTTGCAGAGAGATTAACCTAATTACAGAGGCAGTTCCAGCTTACCACTGTCAGCTCTTCCTGCCCGTGTCACAGCAAAGATAACTAAATGCATCTTACCAGTGTCTTTGCTGGCAGAAGAAGCCCCAACATTTACAGCCATCCAAGTTTTCTGGAAACAGAGGTATTCAAAACCAAAACTTGAGGTCAGGCTAGAAGCTGCTTGTGTGCAAACTTGATTATTTTACAAAACACCAATTTCTGCTTTTAAATTATGGACTCTGTAACAAAGGCACTGCGCAAGGGTTTTGACTGATTACTTTAATTTTAAATTCCCATTTCTTTTAATTAGTTATGACTTGGACTTGACTTGTTATCTTACACTTCATTATTAAAGATAGTTGGCTATTAGAAATTGCCAGTGCACTTTGTGTAACCTCCCTATCCCCACATCCCAAGTGTAAAGACAGCAAAGGTGCTATTAATGGAAGGTCAGAAGTGGGGGCCGTTAGGTCAGCCTTCGTTATCAGTGACCGTGTGGGGTGGGTAAAGGCAATGCCAGAGCAGGGAGGCACTAAAGGCATGAAGTCGGTCCGTGTGCCTTAAAGTGTGTGACAGGCCCTACCTACACGTGCTTTGCTTGGTCCATCCTCAAAGTGATCATAGAATCATTAGTGATCTTACATCAGTGCAGCTGATCTCTATTCTTCTTGGAGGAAGGATAAGGTGCCTTAACCTATGTTCATCTGACTGGAAACTGACTTAGTTCCATCAGTTGATTTGCATGGACTTCCCTAAGAAGTTCACTGAGAACCCCTGTGAAGACTATTTCATTTGCAGCAGTATCTCTCTCCTCTTAACCTACAAAACAATTGGCTCAGTGGAGATATGTTGCACTTAGATTTTTTAAAATGCTAACTATTTAACAGCAGCTCTTTTCTGAACTACATCAGGCTTTCTCTTTATACACTGTTTGTTCTGCGTCGCAGTGGATCGAGACAAGATCATAGAATCATTAGGGATTGGAAGGGACCTTGAAAGATCATCTAGTCCGATCCCCCTGCCACAGCAGGATCACCTAGACCAAGTAATGGAATCATTAGGGATTGGAAGGGACCTTGAAAGATCATCTAGTCCAATCCCCCTGCCACAGCAGGATCACCTAGACCAAGTCATAGAATCAAGATAGGTCTGTGGCCACACAAGATACTGGTTTAATTCTTGTACGTTCATAATTCTTGTTAGAAGTTATATATTGAAGAGAAATTTAACTAAGAATTAATTCCTTTTATGATGGAAGGTATAAAATATGGCCAAAGCAGCCTAAATTGTGATGATCTAAATTAATGTCTTTGTTCATTACAGGTAGGTAGCCAGGGGTGCTGCATAGTGTGCAACGGTTGCCACCATTGCACTGTGCATGGGGCAGTGGCTGCCAGTGTTTGGAAAGCTGTAGCCCTGTTGTAGCCACTTTGACATTATCAGCTGCACTCTTTGAGTGTCACGGGCTGCATGCCCATGTCGTGACAGTGAGACAGTAGAAATGCCTTAACCTCGATGGCTGAATCTACCCGATGGTAGAGCGCCTTGCGAAGCAGAACTCCTTGGGGTTTCCCCTTCGCTTGTACAATACTATTTTCAGTTTTATTGTTCAGACTACTGAATTTTGTTGTAAATACTGAATAGTGTTGTTTGAAAGCAACGGTATGTTGTGCTACCCGTCGATATCGTTTACGTAGATGAGGAGCAGCGACTATCAATTAGAAACACGACTCCTCGGCTTGGTTTTTCCTTTTTCATCCTCACTTCAGGTTTAAAACATGACACTAGGAATGAGCTTCAGGGAAGTAATTAGTAAGGAATTTTTATAGCTCTCCTTTTTAACCCGTGGGAGTGCACAGATGATACAACTTCTGCTGCAAAAGCTACTCAAAGAGTTGTGTTTGTAGAGGATCAAAACATTAACTTTTGCTCCTCAGAAGCTTAAATTGCGCCTGGCTTGCAAATGGATGACGCACTGTGTAAGCTCTTGGTATCAGAGGGTGACTAGTGGTAGTAGTTTCACATTGTGGGGATAACTGGATGAGCTGAGTGCTTGTCTTGCACTGATGCCGAGTCTGTGAAGGCTAAAGATGTTTCTCCATGTCACTGGTTCGAAAGCTTTGATTGAAAAAGCTGGGCTTGTGGTTTAACTGAAACGTGATTCTGGTAACGTGCAATTACAGAACAAGCATTAACGAAAGCAGCGGGGTCACACGGAGAGCGACGCCCAGTTGCTCTATGTATTAGTTAGTGTCACCTGTGAGATTTATGAGGCAAAGTAGCGCTGAAAGGATCCGCTGTCTTTCAGAGCAGTGCTCGTTTGAGGAGCTGCCTGAGATGAATGGGTTTGGCTAATTGAATCATACACTATCATAGCCTGCTGCACATAAAACTAGACTAGGAAATAAATATAATTAAAGTAAACATGCCCTTCTAATTAGTAATTGTTTCTGCTGTTTTAAGCAAATTTCTGTGGCACAAAGTAGCTGTTCCAGTGTAAACCTAATAATGGGGGCTGTAATAACAGGTGTAAATTAACACAATGGAAAACATTCACGGTGCAACATTCTAAATTAAAAATGACATTAACAAGTCTGGTGTTTTAAAAGCTGTATAATTAACATTTATTCAACCCCTGACAAATTGATGCAATACAAACTCTAGATGGTTTTATTTATAGCTGATAGCATTTTTCATGCTTTAAGCAGTAAATGGAGAAAATGCGGTTGGTTCTCTCCAAGCACGTGTCACACAAGGGCAGCGACAAAGAGAAGCAGAAAGCAGAGGTATTTAGCCAAAGGCATTCTTCTTGTAAGTCGTGTGCAGGAATTGTTTGAATACTTAACAGCATCCCCACAGTCAGTGCTCTTGGTTATGTGCGCTCGGAAATAAAACCTCGTGCGCGCGTGGTTTAGGTTTGGAGGAGCGCGAGTACTGACGGAATAACATCCATTGTGCGATAAAATACTCCGATCCCCCCAAGTGCCTCCTCAGGAGAACTGTAATGCTCTGCTAAGTGCTTAGCGTTGATGTTTCTCCATACAAATAAATGCTGCCAGCAGTATTTCCTCTTTATGATGGCCCCAACAGAAAGCCATCAGCAGGTAGGCAAAAGGACCCACACCAGTAAACAATTTCATTGGTGACAAAAGGTGCCATCATTTTCACAGCATAGAAAAAACATCTCATCAGACCCCAAAACAGCCTATAGTAGGTCTGCGTCAGGCAGGGGACTTCTTTTCCTCTTGGATTTTTTTATATGCCTTTAAGGGTGGTGGTTGAGTCCCCATCCCTGGATGCGTTCAAAAGACATTCAGATGCAGTGTTGGGGGATCTGGTTTAGGGGAGAACTTGTAGAGTAGGGTTGATGGTTGGACTTGATGATCCCCAGGGTCTTTTTCAACCGGAATGATTCTAAGAGGAAAAAACGTGTTCTGGAGGTGTGCAGGGCAAGTTGTAGTGGTTTTCCAGCTTGTGTGTCCAAAGGAGGTTGGCATTGTTTGGTGTAGTTTTGGACAATGTGTTCTGATGTGTCACAGACTGCAGCACAGGGCTGGACTTGATGGTCCTTTCCAGCTATGATGAGTCTATGATTCTATGACATGGTGGGAAAATTCTAGTATCACCACCTCCTGTTCCAGAAGTGAATGTGGACCATATTCCCCTTGTAGCTGTGAATCCTCAAAGTACAAAAGCAGTCCTTTCAGTCTTCAGTCTACAGTGAATTGAAGCGTCAGGACTCAGCTTTTGAGGCAGTCAGCTTCTTGCCAGCTGTGGTTTTCAACCACATATCCTGTGTGTCCCCAAAGTCCACACTGATACGGATCTCCTGGGTTGGCTCTCGATGCCTGGTGCTTAGATATACAAATACATCTGCACAGTTGGGCACAATCCTTGTCTCATTCTTCCACAGAACAAATTAACGTAGCTTGTTGACATGAGAAGAGCTACGCCGTTCATTTCTCCTGAAGACAGGAGTTTGAGTTCCATTACTGAGGGAGCACTCATGACCTTTGGTACAAAATCATCTTGCTTGCCCCTGCCTTTGCTGTTTTAAAGGAGGATTCACATCTTTTGGGCACCACAGAGTTTGGGGGATCAAAAGGAAATTTCTACTAGCTGCTGTGAATAGCATCTCTTCTGCAAGTCGTGGTGTCAGACATTGCTTAGAGTTCTTGATCGCCACTGCTGTGATCCTGCTGTGTCAGGGGGATTGGACTGGATGATCTTTTGAGGTCCCTTCCAATCCCTAATGATTCCATGATTCTATGATAGAAACCCTGAAGTGTAGATTTTTGTGTGCTAGGGTTGCTGAAAGGGGACCCAGATGGGACGATGAATCAAACTGTTTCCTCTGCTCCAGGGCCACATCAGATGCAAGGAACCTACTGCCTGATACCTACTGTTTAGGACCGCTGTAGCCTTACATGTATGTGGTATCTTAGATCCAAGTTGCCTGCAGCTTTGAAGCTGCATGCCACAGAGACTGCTTTTCCTTCCCCCCTTTCATGGGACCTCAAACAGGCTGCACAGTACCATGGTTGCCACATTTAAAGCAGGAGGCTGTCAACTCTCTAAAGTGCTCTTCTCTTTGGTTTCAGAGATGCAGCTATCATTTTAGGGTTACACACTTTCACAGGCATCCAAGCAAGTAGATTCATTAAGGGAGGTGAGGTTCTGGAATTTCTCTCCTTGTTGAATTTGGCCCTGGGGACATGCACAGAGTAGAACGGCTTTTCTGTTTTGTGTATTAGAATGAGGTATGTCATCATAATATAATAAACCTGGCCTTTTAAATGGTTAGGGAGCAGGTGAACTTGAAGTAAACAGGTTTAAATAATGTCTTCAGCTTGATACCTGTATCTGCCCTCCTAGTGAATTCCTTTTAATGCTGCAGTGCATCATCCATTTGTGTTTTTCCTTCCTGAAGTCCTAACACCGTTTTCTTTCTTTATGATGTACGACTGGGATCGAATTAAGCATGCTGGATATTCCAACATCACGAGCAGGAAAAGCTCAGCAATCTGTGACAAGCCTCCATCAAATACTGAGATATTATTTTGGTTCACAGCAAAAAGGAACTCGGTTATTACTGTTATTTAATAGTTTCTCAAGAAACAACCCCAAATTTGAAATTGAACGAAATCACCGAGCTTATTTCCTTACAGCAAAAAGCCCCCACATGGAATATCTTTACTGAAGTCTTTGACTTTGCAGTACTTAGGCACAATTATTCTCTGCCATTTGCTCTTTTCCTCGCTGAGGAGCTCCGTCAGCGTTGCTGCCTAGGGAAGTTCTCGGGAAGGCTAAATGTAGTAGCAGTTCCCTCCCTAACATCGCACGCCAGCAGCAAAATATTCTCTTGCTAATAACAGCTTCTGTTTACTCTTTGCGCTGGGATACTCCAGCTACCAAGCACAAGTCACACTCTGCTTTGTTTGGATTCAAATAGAAATCAAGGGCACCCGCAGCGGTCTAGTTTCGTGCTCTCTCCCACCCTCAGCTGTGCCATTTGTTTTCTCTGCAGTGAGCCCACCCAGCAGGGTGAGGAGGGGACAGCAGGCAGCTCTCTCGCGTTTCTGTTTGGTGCTACATCAAGAAGCAGTGATGGAGTAGCACTGCTGTTCACTTGTGCGTTACAGCCCACTCCGGGAACACCGCCTCTCCAACGTGCGGGGGTGTGATGGCTTTGGGTGGGAAGAAAAACGTGGTGTTAGATCTACCAGAGTCTTCTGGTGTCTTCAAGATGTTAAACACCCTTCCATGAGGTTCAAACATTACTTTTAACAAGATGTTTGAGTGTCTACTGTGGAGGTTTTGATTGTCATCACTTTTGAGACTGGAGAGCCTGAGGGAATATAAGCAGCTAAATCCAAACTGCGTGGTTGGCATCTTGTAAGTGCTGGATCTTTTTCCATGTGACCATGAATTTCAGTGGGTAGTGATCAGGGCAGAGCTTGCTTTGCCTTCAAAATCACAGAATCGTTTTGGATGGAAGAGACCCTTGAGACCATCCACTCCAATCGTTGTCCCAGCACTGCCAGGTCACCCTTAGCCTGTGTCCCTCAACACAACGTCTGCATGTCTTTTAAATACCTCATCTATGGTGACTTTACCACCTCCCTGGGCAACCTCTTCAAATGTCTGTTAATCCTATCAGTTCCAACCAAAAGGATGGTAGGATCATAGGTTGATAATCTGCCTGTACAGAGATGCAGGATGGATTCCTCCTCTATGGACTTTTTTTCCCACTGCAGAAAATGTCTTATCTTAAGCATCACCAGTTTGTTGGGTTTTCTGAATGCTTCCTTCAGCTTTCTTTCCCCTCCCGCTGCACGCTCTCCTCTCCTTTTCTTCTTCATTTTTTAAAAACTCCTTCTCATTATACCCTGCTATCCCAATGAAACAGGGGAAATGAAATTCTGTCATTTTTAAACGCACAGCCTATTGGAGAAGGAATTTAGTCCTCTGAGCTGGTCCTATTAAACCAGCTTCAGCGACCTTTCTGGGAGGGCCACACCAATCTGACCTTCTTGAACACTGGAGTGAAAGAAGGTCAGAGTAGAGTTTTACATTTTAAAAAGCTGCAGGAAAAGATGACCCAGTGCTTTCTGTGTTTCCTAGGATGACAAAAGAGGGTCTTAGCTAAGGAAGATCCAAACAGAAATGTTGTAGACCAATGTTTTTAGAATCACAGAATCATTAAGGCATTGGAAGGGACCTCAAAAGATCATCCAGTCCAATCCCCCTGCCACAGCAGGATCACCTAGACCAAGTCATAGGATCAGTCTGGGTTAGAAGGGACCATAGGATCATCCAGTTGCCCATGGTAGAGGAGCTGGAAGTGGATGACCAACTTTCCTACCACTACCACGTTCAAAATGAAAGACTGAATAATTCCACACCTTACACCATGCAGGTGAACGTTGTCATTTACTCTGCGTGTAGGAACTTGGGCTTCAAATAAGAGATTCAGTAAGAATAAAACGTTTCTCTCATACACAGAACATTTTCTCTGAGAAAAAGTAGTCAGTAGCTGCTGGAGAGTGACGGGATAATCTCTGCAGCTTCATCAGGTCACTCACTCTGGACTGAAAGTAGGCTGATCCCCTCCAGCAGACAGCATCTGCCTCTCTGGCATGGTCCCTGTGTGGGCATCTCTGGAACAGCTCCTTCATCAATTGCAGCCATTAAAGCTGCTGGGTGTAATCTTTTGTCATCTTGATGTGATTTCCTTCAGATTTGGAGGTATTTAAATACATGTTAGACTGGTTGAAAATGAGACTCTGAAGCAGTCGTTCTGTTGCTGCGAGTTAAAAGACAGCTTACTTTGCACTGTGTCGTGTTTAGGGCTTTATATTCAGAACACGTTGTGTTTTGGTTTGGATTTGTGGCACAGCCATGTCACCACCACCCTTCCTGAGCAGAAGCGGGGTTGAGAAAGGGACAAACCTATTGAAAAACAAAGTTTGTTCCAAATGTGTGTTTTTTCTATAACAGCAGGTTGGGTATCTCACTTGGCATTGAGTGTCACTGAAGGAAGGGGAACACATAGAATCACAGAATCATTAGGGAGATGCTTGTGAAGTTATGACAGTAATCCATTATTGTTGTTCCCATCCATAAAATAATCTGTAATGTAGAGATGCTAACACACATGTCTAAAACTCAGTTCAGCTTTACCTGTATGTAGTGGTGGTTCTTCTATAATACATAAAATGCTGTAATATGGTCTCTATCTATCTATAAATATGAAAGAAAGTTAAAGCAAGACATCCCAAAACATATTGATTGTGTTTCTACAGAAACTAAAGCAAATGACAGCTGAAGGTCCCAAGAAGTGATTTTCTGTGATTACACAAAATCTGATGACTTATGCACTGACTTGTTCATAGTTTTTTCTCACACCAGGGCTGTTGTATGGTTTCCATAATGCTGTAAATCATCATTAAACATATAAAAAAAGGTTGTCGCCCAAGATCCATTTTAAGCCAAGTGAAACGTAATACCACATAAAATCTACATCATTTTCTTGATTAACCCTGATGAACCTTCAGTCATTACCCATTATGGTAAGAGCAAATTGGAAACGCTGCTTTGTTAATAAAACATGTATAGACGTTTTCATGAGTCATATATCTGATTGCTACCAACAGCTGACACACGGTTAATGAAAGGCTGTAGAGGGCCTTTCTGGGGAAGTACAGTGCTGCACAAAGCCGCAGTCCTGTGTCGCGCACTTCAGCGCTGGCTGGCCGTGCCTTCTGCACCTGATATGATTTTGAAAACCAGTCTAAAATGAAGTAGAACATATACATATATATATATCTCTGTCTCTATATTCTACTGTACATCTATATTCTACTGTATATCTATATTCTACTGTATATCTCTATATTCTACTATATATATCTCTATATTCTACTGTATATATCTATAGTCTACTATATATCTATCTCTATTCCACTATATCTATCTATATTCTACTATCTATATTCCACTATATCTATCTATATTCCAGTATTTGTATTCTACTATCTATCTATATTCTATTATCTATCTATAGTCTACTGTATTTATATTCTACTCTATCTATATTCTACTATCTATCTATCTATATTCTACTATCTATATTCCACTATATCTATCTATATTCTACTATCTATCTATATTCCACTATCTGTATTCTATCTATATTCTATTATCTATCTATAGTCTACTGTATTTATATTCTACTCTATCTATATTCTACTATCTATCTATCTATATTCTACTATCTATATTCCACTATATCTATCTATATTCTACTATCTATCTATATTCCACTATCTGTATTCTATCTATATTCTATTATCTATCTATAGTCTACTGTATTTATATTCTACTCTATCTATATTCTACTATCTATCTATCTATATTCTACTATCTATATTCCACTATATCTATCTATATTCTACTATCTATCTATATTCCACTATCTGTATTCTATCTATATTCTATTATCTATCTATAGTCTACTGTATTTANATAGTCTACTATATATCTATCTCTATTCCACTATATCTATCTATATTCTACTATCTATATTCCACTATATCTATCTATATTCCAGTATTTGTATTCTACTATCTATCTATATTCTATTATCTATCTATAGTCTACTGTATTTATATTCTACTCTATCTATATTCTACTATCTATCTATCTATATTCTACTATCTATATTCCACTACATCTATCTATATTCTACTATCTATCTATATTCCACTATCTGTATTCTATCTATATTCTATTATCTATCTATATTCTACTCTATTTATATTCTACTCTATCTATATTCTACTATCTATCTATATTCTACTCTATCTATCTATATTCTACTATATCTTTATTCTGAGATATATATATATATAGTAGGGGAGACTTTTTGCAACCTTTACATTTAGATACTGAACCTCTGTGTGGTTTTCACTCACATTTCATAGGGGTTCCTCGTGGCACCAGCAGTATTTAACAAACTAAAGCTACTAGTCTTTGTCATCCATGGAAAACCGCGATGTTTTTCTCTGTTTGTGTCAGGAGTGTTTCTAACAGGCAGTGCTGGTATCTCTGAAGTGGCCAAATGCTCTCAGATGTGGCCATAATGTTTTGTTAGGAGTCTCTGCTTTAAGTCAAGTTGCACCGGGGTGGATTGCATGATCACATTTTCCTACCAGTTGCAGAGCTTTCAATTTCTGCGTGTTCTGTGAATTATACCTTGGTGCGCTTCAGTCCTGCAATTAGCTGTGTGTAAGTGGATCAGTGTTCAGAGCCCCGTGGAAAGAAAAGGCTAATTAAAATGCCAAAGGAAAATAGAAGCAAGGAGGTGGGGGATTTTTTTGTTTTGGTTTATTTTTTATTTTCACTGAAAAAGACTATTTTTCCAAATAAAGATTATGGAGGCACAACATAATTTTTCACATTTTTCAGGGTTCTTGTTTTCTCTTTTTTATTGCTACTGACGCTTGCACTGAAGGTCTTTATTGACCCAATTCCTCTTTTCAGCAAACACGTCAATAAGGAGCTCAACAAGCATTTTGGATCAAGTATTAAACACTTGCTGCAAAATGTCAAGTAGATTTTTAGAAGGGCAGATTTTTTCCTTACATTCAAAGTGCTCAGTACATCCCCAGAAATTATGAGATGTTAGAAGTAAATTCATTTCATTGCAGTGTTCATTCTGTAAACTCTTCAGGAGATTTGATGGAGCACTGGAACAGGCTGCCCAGGGAGGTTGTGGAGTCTCCTTCACTGGAGACGTTAAAGACCTGCCTGGATGTGTTCCTGTGTGACTTGGTCTAAGTGGTCCTGCTGTGTCAGGGGGATTGGACTAGATGATCTTTTGAGGTCCCTTCCAATCCCTGATGAGTCTATGATATGCACCAAGACTACATGAATCATAGAATCATTAGGGATTAATTTGCCATGTGTGCTCATCCTCCGCCGAGATGAGCTGGATGGCTGATCCAAAAAAAATCCTATCATGTTTGACTGATTACGTCTGTAGAGTGCCTAAAGAAAAAGTTTCAAGGGGAAAAACCAACAAGCTTGGCAAATGATAACTGGAGCAGTTTCCCATGAGTAAGGAAGCCACAGAAAGCAGGAGCCATTGTAGAGAAAAGCAGACAAGTGGGGCCTTATATCTGACATCTCTGGCAGGGAAGCGGTGTAAGAAGAAACTGGATCAGATACAGGCATCACCAAGTCAGGTGAGGCCGTGTGTAGCAGCTCTTGGAATTCAGCAGTGCTAGGCTAGGCAGAAAAATACATCTCTTATGGAGTTTCTCACCTGTTGTATTTTTTAATTACAACATAAAAGTAGCAAAATCAAATGAAAGGGCTTCTCTGGGTTTTGTCTGGTTTGTGTTCCTCAGTGTTGGAACTGCCTTTCTCTTCACTTGAGGACCACAGATGAGGATACTAAAGGATGACTCTCCCCTATCTCGTATACAGCATCTGTGTCTTGACAGCTAAAATCTCCACTTAGTTTCTGATGGTTTTAAATATCATTTTAGTTTTTGGAGAAAAACACCCTTCCCAAGTGTCAGGTTAGTAGCAGTAGATTTATAACTTAGGAATGTACTTCCTTTTAGAGCGATGCAAGAACTAAGAGAAACTGTCGTGTTCTGTTTGTAGCCTGGCTCGGCGTTGCTGTTAGATCTTCATCCATCTTGGGTATTTGTGCCAGCAGTTGTCTTGTGCTAGCTACAAGAAAGTAGTCAAGGCAGTGAACACAGAGATCCCCACTAATACTGGATGATGAGGGTTTGGGTGTCTGTGTGTGCTCTAGGCATGGGCTGGCAGATTTTTATAGAGCGTTGAAGTTATTTTACCTGAAATAACGTATTAATTATATTATTGAAAATTCCATTACTAATATAAAATCTTAATTATTAAAATTTACAATTTCTAATTTCTAATAATTAAAATTATTGAAATATATATTGAAATTTTGTTATTAAAAATAATTTCAATTAGATCTCAGTTTCTCTCATTGGGCAAAACCTTAGCGAGGGAAGAAAATCATAGAATCATTGGGGATTGGAAGGGACCTTGAAGGATCATCCAGTCCAATCCCCCTCACACAGCAGGATCACCCAGACCAAGTCACACAGGAACACATCCAGGCAGGTCTTAAACATCTCCAGTGAAGGAGACTCCACAACTCCCCTGGGCAGCCTGTTCCAGTGCTCTGTCACCCTCACTGGGAAGAAGTTCCTTCTCATATTGATGTGGAACCTCCTATGTTCCAGCTCACACCCATTGTCCCTCGTCCTATCACTAGATGACATTGAGAAGAGCCCAGGGAAACTTTGTTTGTAGCAGAGCTGGAAGAGGTGCTCTGCTGCAAGCAGGTGTTGAACTAAATTGAATTATTTTTTAATGTTCTTCTGTTGTGGTGTTTACGGCTCGGATCCAACAACCTGGATCCCACGCTCAGCTGCAACCCTTGAACTTCTTGATATTTCAGCAGATACTTAAATTCCAGTCGGGTTGCATGCGAGGCCCTTGCATTTTGGGAGCGCCAGCTGTGAGCACCTATAAGCCAATATCTGCACCCACAGTTAGACTGCCCTTGATTTCTTGCTGTTGCTCAGCGTGAGCCCCAAGAAAAGCTGCCTTGCACACTCACGTGTCGGTTTTGCAGAAATTATATGTATATATGCATTCATTTGGTAGGTGCAGTATATCTGCCCCTGAAAATACAGCTCCTGCTTTCAGAGTTGGGATTTCCAGGCAGATAATTAAAGCAATCTCGCACCTTCCAGCCTGCACCTGCCGCTGAGCCAGCGGCCGTCCCGGCTCCGCTCCCCCTTATCATATTCATGTTCGGTCGGCAGTGTTTCATGGTTAATACAAATCATAAACAGGCTGTAAAAGCTGAAGTGTCAATGAATCCTAGCTTTCAAATTGCTGGGAGCTAAAGTTTTAAAACTGATACTGCAAAGTGAAAAATGAAATTTAACCAGGCATTTTGGCGAAGGGAAAATAATTTATTGGATGTAAGATGAAAAGCTGTGCGAGTAAACATCAATCTCGGCGCAGACACTTGGCATTGATTGATGTTTGCTCTGTGCTGCTGCCTGGAGGTAAACCCTTTGAAACAGCGGAGTAGGCAGTGTGTCTGTTGGTGGGTAGGAGCACAGTTTGTGAAGTTACTGCTTTGTGGAGACCCTGCTACATCTTTATGTTCAGTCCAAGTGAAAACAGTAAATCAGGGTAATTGCTTCCCCCCACGGCATTCCTGCTTGTAAATGGGGAAAATACTGTAAAAATCCTCACGTTAACCTCTGCTTTTAACCTGGGTAAGAAGTCCAAAGGAGTCGGGTGCGACCTAGGAAGGTGCTTTACTGGTTGTGTCACTGGTGCATCCCAGGCAGCCTCTTTGCTGTAAGCAAACCGCGAGTTCAGATGTGATTAGGGAAAACATTTAATGCTCAGAAATGTAAGGCTGGCATCTCCCAGAGCTCCCCATATCCCATCAACAGTCAGTTCCCAAGCAGGCTTCGTTTGTACTTATCTGGAAATGGACCTGCTACCAAGGAGTCTGCCAGCAAAAGCCATCGATATGAATGGTGAGATGAGAACAGCCACTAAATGATGGCACTTCCATGCTAAGCTCAGCGATTCAGCAGCAGAACAGCATGAGCTGTTGTAATGAAATTGTCAGAATTAAGGCTGTTTTCTAAAAATATTCAGGGCAACTGCCTTTAGAATTATAGAATCATAGAATCATTAGGGATTGGAAGGGACCTCGAAAGATCATCTAGTCCAACCCCCCTGACACAGCAGGATCACCCAGACTGAGTCACACAGGAACACATCCAGGTGGGTTTTAAACATCTCCTGTGAAGGAGACTCCACAACCTCCCTGGGCAGCCTGTTCCAGGGCTCTGTCACCCTCACTGGGAAGAAGTTCCTTCTCATATTGATGTGGAACCTCCTATGTTCCAGCTCACACCCATTGCCCCTCGTCCTATCACTAGATGACATTGAGAAGAGCCTGGCTCCATCCTCCTGACACCCACCCTTCACATATTTATAGATATTAATGAGGTCACCCCTCAGTCTCCTCTTCTCCAAGCTCAAGAGACCCAGCTCCTCAGCCTCTCCTCATAAGGGAGGTGCTCCACTTCCTTCATCATCCTCGTTGCTCTACGCTGGACTCCCTCCAGCAGCTCCACATCCCTCTTGAACCGAGGGGTCCAGAACTGGACACAACACTCCAGATGTGTTCTCACCAGGGCAGAGTAGAGGGGTCTCAGGCTCTTAGTCCTCCTCTGTTATAAAATGCTGCAGACACAGGGTTGTTGTTTACATTCAGAATTCAATTTCCATTCTGAATTCAGTTTCATAATCACTGGCTGGACCAGGTTTTTTATTGTCTTCTATAAGTTTTTCCCTCAAGTTCCTCTATTTAACTACTTTTGGCATAAATGTGGTAATTCAGGGGATTGGACTGGATGATCTTTCGAGGTCCCTTCCAATCCTTAATGATTCTGTGATTCTATGAATTCAGAGCAGGATTATACTACTACGTATGTTTTAAAATTTCCTCACTTCAGCCTGAAATTTAGTGTATAGACTTCTGTGCCAGATTGTCGTCTGTGGGGAAGTGTGAATAATCAGTAAACCATTTAAACATTTATTTTCTTTGAAATATTGCCTGCTCTTCATGGTTCTGAAGCAGTTCCAACTCCGTTCATCAATCAGAAATGACCGTATGCTAAAATTTAATTTCAAAGATATATGTGCCCTCGCCGAAAATATGTTCATGGGTCTAGTTTTGTCCTTGAAGTGCACATGTCTTTTGGCCACATGTGGTGTGGGTTGTGTTTTAGGGGGGCTTCATTGGTTTGTTTGGCTCGTGATCAGCTCTGTGCAGTCCTAGGGGATGTTCTGGGGCTCACCTGGCAGACTGGGGATGTTATAGTTTCCGTGGGAGTGGTGGTGTGGTCTGACAATGTTCCTTCTTAATCTAATTATGGAAGAAGAAGGGTCAGTCTGGGCACAGTTGGGGAAGTCATCAAAATCTGGGGAAGCAGCTCAGCCCTTGCCAGTGGGATCTAGGTCTTTGCTAGCAAAGGCCTGTCAGGAGCCCACAGGAGCTGTGGCTTTGCCCATTTAAGAGACTGCATGTTAGAGTGAGGCATCAGCTCTGCTTTTGTTATTAATATGTCCAGACTTTGGGTTCTGAAAGTCTCCATGTGAAGAGCCACATGTAGCTGCTGGAGTGAAGGAGATCAGCATCCTGGGTCAAAAACATCAGCTGCAAATGAGCTACTCCTGCTCAATCTGTATCACACTGCGTATGTGCGTGGGGGGGTAGAAGAGAGGTGTGTGGGGGGGATGTGTTGCAAAACCCTAACAATTCTGAGTAATGAACTGAAACTTTGGACTGGAAAATTATATTGGAAGATGTGGAAAGGCAAAGGTGAGGTGGCAGGTCGCTGCAAACTATAACGAGATCAGTGACTGTCACCAGGTGTCTGCGTACGCACGGCACCACCTTCCTGTGTCACGTCAACAGGGCAGTCTGGGTCACTGTCCCCTTCGTTTCGTAGAATCATTAGGGGTTGGAAGGGATCTTGAAAGATCATCCAGTCCAATCCACCTGACACAGCAGGATCACCTAGACCAAGTCACACAGGAACACATCCAGGCAGGTCTTAAACATCTCCAGTGAAGGAGACTCCACAACATCCCTGGGCAGCCTGTTCCAGTGCTCCATCACCCTAGAATCATAGAATCATTAGGGATTGGAAGGAACCTCGAAAGGTCATCTAGAAGTTCCTTCTCATATTTATGTGGAACCTCCTATATTCTTTTGCCAGATTACAAACTGATGTGGGGCCAGGGGATCACCAGCAGCCTCACCCCCAATTTACCTACCTGTGTCTCTGACAGCCTCAAAGATGCCAGCTGTTCTGAGGACGGTGATTTCATAGCAAAAGAGCAGAGTCCTCCCTGAAGCTCCCTTTAGCGAGGCGGTGGTTTCTGAAAAGGTCAGGCAGGATTGTTAATGCACACCATAAGTCTGTGAAGGCATGTAATTCCTCAGTGCTTCAGTCTGTGGGAAAAGGACATCTTCCTCTGAATGCAAAACCTGGGCACTCTCTGAAGCTGAAGGTAGGGAGATGTTGCACCATCTCTGCGCAGTCCATCTTGGAGATTAGACCTTTTTATTTCTGTTGTTCCAGGTAGTGGAACCTCTGAGGGAGGTAAATTGAGTCAGAAATGATGTGCTTAAAAAAATACAAAGAAAAGAGTCTCCTCGACACTAAAACTTCAGGCTTTTTTATGATTGCTTTCAGCCTAGCCTGAGACTACATAACTCTTTGGACTTTGCAGGAGATTAAATTCAGTCCCGGGTTTTTCAGGTGAGGTTATTGCTGCGCTCCTAGGCTGTCCCCTGAGCATCTCTGTCTGTTTCTAATTAAGGGCTAAAGGAAACAGTTCCTTCGGATGTGAGAAGCAGTGTGAGGAGATCTATGAGCATTTCTGTCAATACTGTGGGGATGGTGGTGCTGCAGCCACCCTCCCAGCAGGCACCAGCGTGCCTAGGTCTCCTCCTCAGGCTGGTCTCCTGGGGAGTCACACTCACCTAGCACACAGCCAAAAGGAGTCAATAGCCATCAAGATAATCTTCTAGAAGGCATCACAACAAATCAACATTTATTAAACTTGCCCACTCTGAGAACTCTGGCAATCCCTTGGAATTCTGAGCTCTAAAATACCCGAGAGCAAAGTTGCCCACAGTATCCTGGAAGAATCAGAGCAGATAGGGCTGTTGTGACCGTGCGGTGGTGGTGCTGTGCTGAGAGTGCTCCAAGCCTGAGGCGCTGGTATTTAGACATAATTCAATGTTCAGTCCAATACGTCTCTTGGCAGGTCTTGGGGCTGGGATAAATCAAAGTGCTGAATTCAGGGTAGTGTAGCTTCTACAGTACGACACTAATTCATGTATAACGTTTGCTGCACGTGTTTGGCTTGGTACTCACCCTTCAGTTCATGTCCTTTGAGCGTGAATCCAAAACAGGTGCAGCATTTTAAAAATAACAATATACCATTTAGAAACTATTTGTATTAATCCTTTTGGAGCTTGACCTCTACCAAACAAGTATAAATGACACTGACATGTGAGAGATGAGTGGTTGTGTGTTACAGCTCTCTCCTTGTAGCACTTCCTAACTCAACTGTTTATAGATCACAGAATCATTAGGGATTGGAAGGGACCTCGAAAGATCATCGAGTCCAATCCCCCTGCCACAGCAGGATCACCTAGACCAAGTCGCACAGGAACACATCCAGGCAGGTCTTAAACATCTCCTGTGAAGGAGACTCCACAACCCCCCTGGGCAGCCTGTTCCAGCGCTCCGTCAGGGCGCGTTAGGCATCGTCTCATGTTTTTACCATTTGCATGATTATTCAGATTCATTACAGGTTGTGCATTGCGTTGCCTAGAGTGAACTTCTCTTTTGGGAAGGTGGTCAGAGTTCTGACAACTTTTGTGTACTCGTCAGTACATGGCTCCATCAGATAAATGGATGAAAATGCTCTTCCATTTTTACATTTGTGTGAGTCCCAGTGAAGAATGTAGAGTTTGTTTACTTCCTAGAAACCGGGTAGAGATCAGGGTGATAATTAATCTCAGGGGAGCTGCCTGTCTGTATTTGACTGCAGGCTAGAATCTAAATGCAAAGAGTCTCAAAGAGTCGAGAGGTTCTAGATGAAGAAATGTGGCTGAGGATGAAGTTATAGCCTGATCCCTGCAACTCTAGGCAAACCCAACCTAAAAACAGCTGTTCAGAGTGGCAGAAAGCCTGCTTTAGATACAGAAATGTGTCTTTAACCTCTGACTTAACTGATGGGAGTACATCCCCATAGAATGATGAAGTAACTGGGGACTGTTGCTTATACAGCAGTAAATGATAACTGCTCAGCCTTAGACTCAACAAAGTGTGCAGCTGACGATCTCTGCTCAGAGGGATCCATTAGGAGGCCTTCACTATCCCCTTCTTCCTGGAAGAAGGCATTTTCCATGCACAAAATTCCACCTCTGTGATTGCCTTTTCTCTATACTCCTTTCCAAAGGAGACTCCACAACCTCCCTGGGCAGCCTGTTCCCGTGCTCTGTCACCCTCACCGTGAAGAAGTTCCTTCTCATATTGATGTGGACCCTCCCATGTTCTAGCTCACACCCACTGCCCCTCATGCTATCACCAGATGACACTGAGAAGAGCCTGGCTCTGTCCTCCGGACACCCACCCTTCACTTATTTATAGATATTAATGAGGTCACCCCTCAGTCTCCTCTGTCAAGCTAAAGAGACCCAGCTCCCTCAGCCTCTCCTCATAAGGAAGGTGTATACCTTTCTTCTGTAAGTATCACCCTGTGAGTACTCACCAAATCCAGGTTTGTTCTCCCCAGCAACCAGCCTTTCCTCATAAGAGGTGTACTGCTTCCTTCATCATCCTCGTTGCTCTACGCTGGACTCCCTCCAGCTGCTCCGTGTCCCTCTTGAACTGAGATGTGGTCTCACCAGGGCAGAGAACCTCCCTTGATCTGCTAACCACTTCCCTTCTGATCCACCCCAGGATGCTGTTGGCCCTCTTGGCCACAAGAGCACATTGCTGGCTCATAGGCAGTCAAAACACTCATCACATTATCCTGACACCTTCTTGGACACATTGGTCTCCTTTGTGAGAAGAATAAAACACAACAGACTGAAACCCACCTGGATGTGCTCCTGTGTGACTTGGTCTAGGTGATCCTGCTGTGTCAGGAGGATTGGATCTTTCGGGGTTGGTCCCAATCCCTAATGATTCTATGAAATGTGCAAAGCTGAGTTGTTCCATGGAAGTTCAGGGAAAGGATTATCCGGTTTTTGTCGTCGTGCTTCAAAGTAGAATTTTATAACCGGAACAACAACAACAACACACTCCTAATTTTCATTCTGGATGCTTGTATTTAAGGCAGACTAATTAATTTCTAAAGGTTAATATTACTGTGTAGTGCAGTGGTTCTACCCTTTCCCCATCTCCACCCTACCAGCTATGTGTACACTGTCATGCTCTGAAGTTGTGATAGTGTCAAATCCATCAGACAGAGGACTTGTTTCCGTAGTAGCTTCATGACTTGGCTGATTAACAGAGATCAGAAGCAGCAGCCTAACTGTGGAGATCACTACAGTCTGTAGTTCTAACAGCTCTTTAGGGAGCTAGTTAATGGAAGAGCCACTACAGAAGCACATCCACGTGAAAAAAGGAGCATTCTCGTACTGCACTTAGAGGATGTGTCATGAGTCGAAATGTGTTCATCGTTTCTGTTTACTCATGGCTCTAATTACCATCTACCTTAAGAGAACTTCCAGTCTTTGTCAAAGTTACTTAGGTGTTTCCTTTGTCACACTTCAAGCAGAGCAGTTATGCGCAGACTAGATGCTGCCCTGTGATTTCTCGTCTATTGTTCTGTAAGAATTTAATTACCTGGGCTCTGTGCAGAGAAAGCGCCAGCATTTCCACGGACCCGAGCTTCCCCAGCCTGCTTGGACTGACATTCATCTGACTTCGGGTTTTTGCTTTTTTTTGCCATCTGCCTGCAAACCAGAGTCCTTCACTTTTCAATTCATGCTGATTTATGTGTTGCCTGCTAACTTTTAACTCTTACAAAGCCATCCCTCTCTTTCGCTGCAGCGTCTACGAGCCAGATAGAAACGTGCTGCGAAGGAAAGAGTGGGAACGGCGGAATCAAGAGGCCCAGCAGGAGGATGGTGCGTTTAACTCGAGCTACTCCCTCTTCAGTGAACCCTACAAGGTAGGTGCTTCCTGCATGGGTTGCTGCCTATTGTTTTATTTATTCCAATGTACAAGAACGCAGCCTGCGGAAGGCTCTGTTGAAGCTTGAGCACCCTCTCGCAATTGAACACGTTCTCACCGTCCCACCATCCCTCACAAAATTCAGAGAGAAAAACCGTTGTTCATTGAGACACTGAGAATTGGATTCTATATATCTGCATGTATGAGTCTATTCTAGTGTTCAGAGAATCATCAGGGATGGGAAGGGACCTCAAAAGATCATCTAGTCCAATCCCCCTGCCACAGCAGGATCACCCAGACCAAGTCATACAGTCAGTCTGGGTTAGAAGGGACCACAGGATCATCCAGTTCCAACTCTCCTGCCATGGGCAGGGATACCCCACCCTAGGTCAGGCTGGCCAGAGCCTTATCCAGCCTGGCCTTAAACACCTCCAAGGATGAGGTCTCCACCACGCTCCTGGGAAAGAGACTGGCCCCTTCTTGACACTCACAGAATCACAGAATATTAGAGGTTGGAAGGGACCTAAAAAGATCATCTAAGTCCAACAGGGTAAGCCTACAGTACTGTCTCAATATGTCCTACATGGGGCTTGAACCCGTGACCCCAGGAATTCAGAGTCCCATGCTCTACAAACTGAGCCAACCAGGTGCCCCCAGCCATGTTCACAGTGAGGGTGATAGAGCACTGGAACAGGCTGCCCAGGGAGGCTGTGGAGATGTTCAAGACCCGCTTGGATGTGTTCCTGTGTGACTTGGTCTGGGTGATCCTGCTGTGGCAGGGGCATTGGTCTGGATGATCTTTCGAGGTCCCTCCCAATCCCTAATGATTCTGTGATTCTATGATAACAAAAACAGGTCCATCCATACCTCTTATCTTTAGACAGTAGGCCCCTGATTTGAACAACCATGTGAAAAAAGTGCTGCAGAAATACATCCCACAGGTGGCTTTGTCAAGGAGGTACGGAGAAAGGCAAAGCCTGGGACAGCAGTATAACCAGTTTACAGCTCTGGTGGTGCCGCAGTCACTTGAGATGACCAGTCATTCTGACAGAACTGGGCATCAAAATTTCAGCAGTGTCATACTCTGATGGATTTTGTGTCTGCACTGGCAGTGGGACCACTGGGCTTTCTGAACTCATCCAAGCATTTTTGAACCTTCAGTACAGGGATACAGAGCTGTGGCTCGAGTATTTTGATCTTACCGTGGAGACAAGCTGACTGTAGAAGAGAAGACCTTTCTGCAAAGGCAGGATGAATCCCACTCTTACTGTCTTTAAAGATCACGTCCAACTTTTTGGATGTTTCCAGAGGGGAATGAAGTTACAGCAGGTGTTCACTGCAGGCTCTCATTGAATTCAGTGCTCCTCTGCACAGCTTAAGAAACACAAGTTAGAGCGAAAAGATCTGCCATCCAAAAGGCCACATCTGAAAATCAAAGACGGACTGGAAATCTCTCAAATCTTACATCCTCTCTCACCTCGCCAAGTCTCACTACTCCTGTAACATCAGATTTTCTGAAACATCCTAACTCTTCAGGTTGCCCTTTATCCTGCTCAAAGTATCCATAGCAACCCTTTGTGAAGGTTATGGGATTAGAGGAAATCCAGTTTGTTTTTCTTAAAATGCCTTTTACAGGGGATGACAAAGTACAAAATTCATTCTGGGCATTTCCTGGCCAGAGCACCGCACCCCGCTAACCGTGTGGTACTTTTAATGCAGCCATCAGGCTTATTTTCAGCATCTTTCTGAATCTTTCCCTCTTCAAATTCATGTGTTAGTCATGCATTGCAGAAGAGAATGCGAGCAGAAATGTTCACACCAAGAGCTTTTTCCACTTCCTCCTTGTGCGATTAGCTTTTCTCCGTGTAAACAATTAAGTCAGAGCAAATAACACGATGAACTGTGACATCTAAAGCTCATAACAAGTTACCTCAGATACCATCTTGATCTCAAGAAGATGTGGGTGAAATCCTCTGGATGAGATCAGCTCAACAAAAAGTCTCACCTCAAGCTGGTCCCCAGTGTATCCAGAAGGAATAAACACCCCCCGCTCAGTTCACAGAACAATTAGGGGTTGGAAGGGACCTCGAAAGATCATCCGGTCCAATCCCCCTGTCAACACTTGTTGCAGTGTAGGCATTAGATGGGTTTGCTGCAATTATTCTTGGGGTTATCTGTGATCTTTTAATAAGTGTTGTCTCTGTGTCATCTGCACATCATGTACAAATAGAAGACAGTCTGCTGACTTCTCTGGGCTAGTAATAGTCATCTACAGATAATCTGAAATTAGGCTTTTCTTTTACTTCCCATCCAAATAGCAGCCATCAGAAAGAATCATAGAATCATTAGGGATTGGAAGGGACCACAAAAGATCATCTAGTTCAACCCCCCTGCCACAGCAGGATCACCTGGACCAAATCACACAGGAACACATCCAGGCGGGTTTTAAACATCTCCAGTGAAAGAGACTCCACCCCAGGATGCTCCACAGCAGAACTGTTCTATCCCTCTGGTAATTTTTTTGACACTCACCTTGACCCACTTCAATAGGTTAATCTCCTTCCTCTTCTGAGAAGAAGTCTTGAAGCAAGATTTCAACCTTTTCCAGTGTGTTTTATTTGCTTGTTTTATTTCTTTGTGGAGCTTCTGCCTTTACAATCAGGAATTAAATGGATCACTGAATCACTGAACAATAGGGATTGGAAGGGACCTCAGAAGATCATCCAGTCCAATCACCCTGCCACAGCAGAAAAGCAGTGTAGGAGAAAGGGACCTGGGGGTCTTGGTGGACAGCAGGATGACCATGAGCCAGGAATGTGCTCTTGTGGCCAAGAGGGCAAACAGCATACTGGGGTGGATCAGAAGGAGGTTGGTCAGCAGAGCAAGAGGTGTTCTTCTCCCCCTCTACTTTGCACTGGTGAGACCACATCTGGAGTATTGTGTCCAGTTCTGGGGTCCTCAGTTCAAGAGGGATGTGGAGCTGCTGGAGGGAGTCCAGCGTAGGGTAATGAGGATGATGAATGAGGTGGAGCACCTCCCTTATGAGGAGAGGCTGAAGGAGCTGGGTCTCTTGAGCTTGGAGAAGAGGAGACTGAGGTGTGACCACATATAAATATGTGAAGGTGGGTGTCAGGAGGATGGAGCCGGGCTCTTCTCAATGTCATCTAGTGATAGGACAAGAGGCAAAGGGTGTGAGCTGGAACATAGGAGGTTCCACATCAATATGAGAAGGAACTTCTTCCCAGTGAGGGTGGTGACACAGCACTGGAACAGGCTGCCCAGGATGGTTGTGGAGTCTCCTTCACTGCAGACGTTTAAGACCCACCTGGATGTGTTCCTGTGTGACTTGATCTAGGTGATCCTGCTGTGTCAGAGGGATTGGACTAGATGATCTTTCGAGGTCCCTTCCAATCCCTAATGATTCTATGATTCTATGACTACTTGTCTTTAAGTGGAGGGAGAATAGCACCCATCAAGCACTGAACAATGTGAAGAACTTGAGGTGTTGCGTTCACCAGTTTTTGTTCTAAAGAGGATAAAACCTTGGAGCAAGCATCCTGTCAGAGGATTTTCAAAGCAAGGATATAATAACCTGTAGTTTTCCCATGGCCACACAATCTATCTACAAGTGACCTCAGGTTTTTTGGTTGGCTTGGACTGGTGAGTTCATCCAGTGATGACGCTGGATGTTGCATGACTTCCCAGAAGCCACGTGAAGAATTAGTCAGGCGGAGAAGGAAGCTGGGAGTGCGGGGTTTTCATTCACGGCTGAGGGAGGGCTTACACCAGGCTGCAGAAGTTGTTTCACCATGATCAGATTTAATCCCAACCATTCTGTGTGGCTGCACTAGTAAATTTTCTCGTTTCCAGGTAATATACTTTAACTACAGCGTGACACCAGTGGTAGATTTATTTCTTTATATACTCTAAGGCCCTTTACAGCTTTTCCAGTTCAGGGTAGATTTAAGATGTTGACAAGCGTCTGCAGAGACAATAAGGATTTTCGATTTCATCCCTCAGCGCTGCTGTCTGGATAAGGCAGAGCTGCTCCAGTAAGGATTTGAGCAGAAGCACACGGGGAGCTTTGATCTTCTTACGTTGACTGTTGCAGAACACTTGGTTTTTGTTTTGCAGACTAACAAGGGGGATGAGCTCTCAAACCGCATCCAGAATACGCTGGGCAACTATGATGAAATGAAAGACTTGTTAACCGACCGATCAAACCAGAGCCACCTCGTCGGGGTTCCAAAACCTGGGGTTCCTCAGACGTCTCTCCCCAAGCCTGATGAACATCTTATTGCAGATTCAAGACCGCCACCTCCTTCTTCCATTTCCAGCACTACTTCTTCCACACCAGCAGCCCTACCTGCCCAGCAGAGCAAAAGCACCATGATGGGTTGGCAAAAGACCACTTCAGATGGCCAGCTGAGAGCAAGCAAACACCGGTCACTGGAGTCACACAAACTGGCGAGCCAAAAGTCTAGCCTGGAGAAACTAAAACGCTATGCGAGTCCCACCTCCTCCTCCTCTTCCTCCAACACTGCCCAGCAAAGCTCCCTGAGGGCCACGCTAGGAGACAGTGTCAACAGAGTGCAGCAGCCAGCAAAGCCTAACTGTAGCTCGGGAGGAGCTCAAGCACAAGAGAGGGCAGCAAAGCACGGTGGTGGCCACTGTGTCCAAAACTTCCCTCCCTCTCTTGCTTCAAAGCCCAGTCTGGTTCAGCAAAAACCAACAGCTTACGTGAGGCCAATGGACGGTCAAGACCAGGCTCCTGATGAGTCTCCAAAGCTGAAGTTACCAGCTGAGACCACCAAGTCATACAGGGGAGTGCCTTCTAACAAGTCCGATTCAGCCAGGACCAAGTCCAAGATAGCCAAGTTCAGCATTCCTAAGCAAGAAGAGGTAAGTGTTCTTATCCGTGTTACGCTGTCCCTCCTTGGATGGATGCTGGTCGTTTAGAGCTGCAAAGTGCACGTGTCTCTTTTCACATTTTAAGTAGATTAGCTTACATGTCTGATATTTTAATAACTCTGATGTCCTATAATGCAAATATCGGCCTAATAGTTATGAAAGTTTACCTCAACCATGAAACACTCTCTATCTTCAGACCTCAACATCTCCTAGAGCGGCACTGATAGCAAACATTGACACGGCTCTGCATGACATCCTTGTCTCTAAAACAGAGAGGTGTGCTTTTGACAGATGGACCGTTCGGTGCGTAAGGAATTGGTTGGATGGTCACACTCAAAGAGTTGTGATCAATGGCTTGATGTCCAAGTGGAGATTGGTTACAAGTGGTGTCCCTCAGGGGTCTGTTTTGGGTCTGGTGCTGTTGGACATCTTGGCTGACAATGTGGGCAGTGGCACTGGGTGCACCCTCAGCACGTTTGCCAATGACACCAAGCTGTGTGGTGTGGTCAGTGTGTTGGAGGACAGGGAGGCTATCCAGAGGGACCTTGACAGGCTTGAGATGTGGGCCTGTGCAAAGTCTGAGTGCAGGGTTCTACATCTGAGTTGGGGTAACCCCAAGCACAGATACGTGCTGAGTGGTGAATGGATTGAGAGCATTCTTGAGGAGAATGACTTGGGGGTGTTGGTGGACAAGAAGTTCAGCGTGATCTGGCAATGCATAAGAGCAACCCAGAAGGCCAACTGTATTCTGGGCTGATCAAAACCAGTGTCACCAGCAGGTCAAGAGAGCCTGGGCTGCTCACCTGGAGTATGGTGTCCAGTTCTGGAGTTCCCAATACAAAAAGGACCTGGAACTATTGGAGTGAGTCTGGAGAAAGGCACTGAGGATGGATCAGAGGGCTGGAGAACCTCTTCTATGAAGACAGGCTGAGGGAATTCAGGTTGTTCAGCCTAGAGAAGAGAAGGCTTCAGTGGGACCTTACAGCAGCCTTCCAGTACCTGAAGGGAAACTGCAGGAAAGCTGGAGAGGGACTTTTCACGAGGGCCTCTAGTGATAGGACTAAAGGGAATGGCTTCAAGCTACAAGATGGTAGATGCAGATTAGTTTTTAGGGAGATGACTTCAAGCTACAGGATGGTAGATGTAGATTAGTTTTTAGGAAGGACTTCCTCGCTATGAGGAATGGTGAGGCACTGGAACAGGTTGCCCAGGGAGGTTGTGGCTGCTCCCTCCATAAAATTGTTCAAGGCCAGGTTGGGTGAGGCTCTGGGCAAGATGATCTGGTGAGAGGTGTCCCTGCCCATGGTGTGGGAGTTGGAACTAGATGATCTTTAAGATCCCTTCCAACCGACACCAATCTATGAATCTGTTATTCCACTGATTTATTTTTCCTCACTGTCCACATGTGAAGTCTGGATGTTTTTTATCTTGGTTTGTTTTGGTAGACTTGGCTATCACTTCTAACTGTTCGTACTGTACTGGGCTTCTAATCTTGGGCAGTGATTAAACCAGGTGCTTCTGTTCAGAACTAGTGTTCTACCATCCTTGGCAGTTCATCGATCCAAATAAACTACTTAAACAAGAGCAGTGGACTAGCTGGGCAACTAACAATGAGACTCTCCTTTTAGCTCATGGCATTTGTTTCTGTTTGGAACTGATTTCTGATCGGGGCTTTCCTGAAGAATCTGCAGAAACCTTCATGCTACAAGTATGAGAACATCTGAAAAGGCTTCTGGACAACATTCCTCTTGCCAGCTGCAGATGTGAAAGATTCCTGCTTGAACTTACTTTATACTCATTTATTTTAGGTTCCATTTGTGCCAGCAGAGCACCTTGTTTGATCAATTAGACTGTGATTTTCTGTTTGAACCTGGATGGGAAGGAAAAGGTTTGTTTGAGTGGAGTGAGGGGTGGTTTATATTTCTTTCCTGACTCTGTTTGAGGCCTCTGTGCCAATACAGAGGTGGTCACACCGTCCTTCTGTGCAGACTGGTAGAGCTCGATGACTTATCAATTTGTAGTATTCATAGCACTGAATGACATTATCTGGCTGAATCACTGGGACTTTGTCAGAGGAGAGAGAGTGATTGTTTACTCTTGTTTGACAGCCACAGTGTGTCTCGAGATGTTTTTAGTCTTGGTGTTCTTGTTTTGGGTGTTCTTGGAGGAAAGGGAAAATCTAACTGATGGAGGAGTTCTCTGTCCTGTTTTTGAGAAATGGAGCTGGCTGCTGCGTTCCCCCTCTGATTCAGTTTGGGAGAGGACTCTCTCAGGAAGCAATTACTTCTCCCAGCTCCTTTATGCATTTTGCTTCTCCCAGCTCTTTTATGCATTATACCCATGTGGTTTTTCTCTGAGTTAAGGTTCCATCAGTTCCAAACAACTCCGAGGTGACATGTTGTTCCTAAAACGAGCTGCTTTATGCTCCAAAGCTGGTTTTGGTAACCAAGTTTGGCATTCACAGACTGATGTCACTGTGCAAATAGATCAGGTAATGGCAGATGCTAATATCCATTTAGCTGTTATTACCTCTTCCAGGCTTCTGCTTCTATCTGCACATGGGAAGCAGTGTTAGGATTGAAGATGGCAGTGGCAGTTGTCTGGGTCTCTCAAGTGTTCCTCCTTTACACGTGTGCAATACTCTGAGGACCAGTCTGTCTGAAATTCAGGTTTTGCTGTTTGCATCCCAAATCCACCTCCCTCAGAAGAGAAAGCTGTTGTTTGTAGAATGAGATCTGCAAGGCTAAATGTGTACTGCAGCTTCTGAACATGTAACTGTGTGATGTCCCTTTAGGCTGACTTGCTTAATCAATGGTGGCATTGCAGGCTGCCACAGAAAAGCTCCTGGGCAGGGCAGCCACTGCCCTGATGTTTGCTCTCACAAGTTCTGTGAGGTGCAGTAGCTCTGGAACAGTATTTGATAACATAATGCCAAGTGAAGTGAAAGGAAGTGGACAAAACCCAGTGTTTGGTAGGTTAGAAAAAGGTGAATGATTATAAAAATTATGGTTGTACTGCTCAGAAAAAAATAGCAGATATTATAGGTGTTGCTGGACTGAGGAGTGACCTCATTAATGTCTATAAATATGTGAGGAGTGGGTGTCAGGAGGATGGAGCCAGGCTCTTCTCAGTGTCATCTAGGACAAGGGGCAATGGGTGTCAGCTATAACACAGAAAGTTCCACATCAATACGAGAAAGAACTTCTTCATGGTGAGGGTGACAGAGCACTGGAACAGACTGCCCAGGGAGGTTGTGGAGTCTCCTTCACTGGGGGTCCTGGTGGACAGCAGGATGACCATAAGCCAGCAGTGTGCTCTTGTGGCCAAGAGGGCCAGCAGCATCCTGGGGTGGAGTTTCCTTCTCTGTAGATGTTTAAGACCCACCTGGATGTGTTCCTATGTGGCTTGGTCTAGGTGATGCTGCTGTGGCAGGGGGATTGGACTGGATGATGTTTCGAGGTCCCTCCCAATCCCTAATGATTCTGTGATTCTGTGACAGTGTTTAGATGTCAAGCTGGACAGCTGCAAGTCCAGGTGATAAAAGTCCCCAGCTTTTTTTGACATTATCCTAACATTTTCCTTGTTCTAACATTTTCCCTCCCACCAGGCAAAAGATGAAATTGGTAACCCACTGGTACTGCTACAGGGAGAAGTACTGGCCAAGACTGAAAGATTTTTTAAGTCAGTGTTGCCTATTTCACCCTCCCTTTAGTTTTTCAGTCATACTTTTTATTTCAAAACATTGTTCCATCCCTGTTGCTTGTATCACACACCTCCTCGTACGGTTGTGTAAGAATTCCCATGCAGTTTTTGGATTTCTGCTTTCAAATGCATACACCTTCTCCTTCTCAAATGTTCACTGTTAGGAACAGAAGCTTTAAGCTACTCTTAGCACAAAAGCTGTCCTAATCCTGTAAACATCTGCAGGCAGTGCAATGCCTAGGGACCAACTCTCTTGGTCTCTAAGCAAGAGAGGTTGGCAGTAGAATTGATGGCTGGGAAAAACCTAGCGCTCATGAGATGGCCAGGAGAGCAGAGATGCCATGTAGGATGATAGTGAGGGAAAGCAGGATGACAAGTTGGATAAAACAGTGCCTGAGAAGCTGTTTGGAAAGAAAAATGAGAGTAGGAGGAAAGCTGCCTAAGAGCAGCCATGAAAACATGGGAGAGGGGCAGAGAGTTTGGGGATAGGGTATCTGCAGTGCAGGTGGTGGAATGAAGCCTGATGTCTGCTGGAATAAGAAGTATGGGCTAAGTAAGGCAGTTAGTGTGCTTGGGGGGCTTAATGCAGGCAACATTAGGCAAGATGTGAGTGCAGTGTGTCGATGTGAAATAAAAGATTAGGCTCAAAGGAGGAGAGGTTGGGGGACAGAGGCAGAGGAGAAGCTGCTTAGCCTGATGAAGTAAAGAAGCAGACGCTAAGAGATTGGACTAGATGATCTTTCGAGGTCCCTTCCAATCCCTAATGATTCTATGAGTCTATGAAGTTTTCCCCAACTCCTGCAGAATAGGTTGGGGTTTTTTTAAGGGGCATGTGAAGTGGTGAGCTCTCCTCTGTGATTTTTCAGTTTTATTCTGAACATCACATGGCTACAGGCAGCTTCAAGTTCCAAAGAGAAAACCAGGAAACGAGAACATACTGTTCTCCTGATCTGCAAGTCCACTCACTGATCCATTTGAGCTGAGTCCTCTGCTTCCTTGCGCTTAGGTTTAGTTTAGCACTTCCCTGAGCCTATCAGTGTATCTGATGTCTGTGCACTTTCCTTTGTGTTTACCAGCTGGAAGGAACCATGAGTGGAAAAATAAACATCATGAAGCAAAGTTAAGCCTCCCTGTAAGAACAAGAAGCAGTGTCCTGCAAAGCAGTATATAAAATCCTCTTCTGTGCATCCCCTGAGGTTTCCAGAGAAACAAGGCACGACGTTGGCTGCAGTACAGTTATTATTCAGTGGGAATAAAATGACTTGAATGCAAATTATAGATCTTTACTTCTCAACACTTGAAAAAGGTTGATTTTTAATGTAGTTCAATACCTCATTTAGTATTTTTAATCAGTTTTGCAAAACCTTCAATATCTTGACACAGTCTGAATCTTATAATGCTTTTAAAATTCTTTTAATAAGAATAACGTGGCTAGACCTGTGCGTAGAAAGTCTCATTCCTCTGCATTCATGCAGTTACTCCTTTGGGAATTTCATCTTTAGGAACCAAGTTCATCAGTGTTAATTAGGATCTACAGCCAAGCTCCCAGTCCTTCCAAAATCCTCGTGCTGCTTTGTAGAAGTGGTAGCTTGTCGTCTCGAGTGCTGCTGTTTGAACTCCTTAGAAGTTATATTGCTGGAGGTAAAAAGCCTGGTGTACTGGGGAGAAGGGAAAATAAGTGTGAGACCAAGGTGTAAAGGAAAACAAGCAGGAGTATCAAGAGCCTCTTTTTTTGTTATGGGTGAGACAACTAAGATGTTAAATCCGATTCTGTACGTCAGGGTTCTGGTTTTTGATTTCATCTTATGGGCTTTGTGCTGCTTTTTTAAATACATTGAAGAAGCCTTCCAATCATAGAGTGCTCTAGGCTGGAAGGGACCTCTAGAGATCATCTAGTCTGGCCTTCCTACACAGGAGCAACTCTACCTAGGTCAGGCTGCTCAGAGCCTCATCAAGCCTGATCTTAAATGACTCCAAGGATGGGGCCAGCAATCAACTACCCTCACACTGAAAAACCTTGTCCTAATATCCAGCCTAAATCTGGCCTTTCCAAGCTTGAACCCATTGCTCCTTGTCCTATCAGTACAAACCCTCTTGAAAAGACCTTTCTCCTGCCTTCATGTAGCCCCCCTCAGGCACTGGAAGGTCAAAAGAAGATGCCCCAGAGCCTTCTTGTCACCAGGCTGAACAGCCCCACCTCTCTCATACGAGAGATGCTCCATTCCCCTGATCATTTTAGTAGCCCTCCTCTGGGCACGCTCCAGCCTTATCTATTGTCCTTTGCTTACTTCTCTGAGAGTCACGGAGCATGGAAATAGAGGTTGCATTCAGCAGTAAAAAAGTGGAAGGGCTAGATCTGCTTCTGTTAAATTTGGGACTATGTTTATATGAAATGTAGATAAGGTCACAGTGAGGACATGCTCTCATTCCACTTCACAGAGCACTTACACAACTTCTTCTGCAGCAGAAGCAATGCACAATAGATTCAATGTTGAATTAGTTCTTTTCCTTTCATTTTTGCCCTGACCTGACTCAGGCAAATTCCTATCTGCCTGGCTAAGATACTCTCTGCAGTCATTTCCATCGGAGTGGCTATATATAGCTATCAGCATCTGGCACGCGCGCTAGCAAGTGTGCTTTGAATCTGCAGTCTTCTCCTTGCCCCTCCGTTCTGTGCATTAGTGGCTAGCAAAAAAACCCCCAACACTCTTTCCTCCCCTTCCTCCTTTAAATAAACCCTCACACAACTATGGGCTTAACGTCAGCAATTTGTTCAAAACCAGAGCCCGTCAAGGAGAGCTTTGGTGCTTAGCACATGCGGTAAATAGCTCCATTTCAGTTTAAAATTGGAGGTGGGATTTCACATGTGAAAGGAACAAGAGCAGAGCATCTCATTTGACAGCAGAAGATCCAGTGTGGAACAAAATGGGAAGACTCTCATGATGAGAGCATTCCCCTGGCAATACTGGAGATCTGGATCTAGAGTGGAACAGCGGGGTGAGTGTCTCATGAGAGAGGACAAGGTTTGAGAGGAATTCTGAGGAAGTGCTTTTCCCCAGGGGCACCAAGCCACCTTCTGCTGGCTCTGATGAAGCCAGCTGAGTTATTGCAGAACTAGGAATCGAGTCTTTGTTTTACTTCTTTACTTCCTGAGCTGTTCAGTTTTGTTGCGGAATGGTGGAAATGATGGCAGAACAGTAGCTGAAGATGCTTTTAGACAAAAAGGGAGGACGATGATGAATGCATTAGCAAAAAGGTCCAGACTTCTGCCAGCACTGTTCTAGGATGTGCCCAAAGAGGCTGGAGCACAGAACTGAGTGTCTTGATAATGCATCACAGAATGTTAGGGATTGGGAAGGACCTCAGAGATCATCCAGTCCAATCCCCCTGCCACAGCAGGATCACCTAGACCAAGTCACACAGGAACACATCCAGGCAGGTTTTAAACGTCTCCAGAGAAGGAGACTCCACAACTCCCCTGGGCAGCCTGTTCCAGCCTTTCCCCATAAGGGAGATGTTCTACTCCCTTTACCATCTTCACTGCTCTGCGCTGGGCTCTCTCCAGCAGCTCCACATCCCTCTTGAGCAGAGGGTCCCAGAACTGGACACAATACTCCAGATGTGGTCTCACCAAGGCAGAGTAGAGGGGGAGAAGAACCTCTTTTGATCTGCTAACCACCCACCTTCTGATCCACCCCAAGATGCTGTTGGCCCTCTTGGCCACAAGGGCACACTGCTGGCTCATGGTCATCCTGCTGCCCACCAGGATTCCTAGGTCCCTTTCTCCTACACTACTCTCCAACAGGTCAGTCCCCAGCCTATACTGGAACCTGGGGCTGTTCTTGCCCAGATGCAAGACTCTACACTAACCCTTGTTATAGCTGATTAAATTTCTGCCCAGCTCTCCAGCCTGTCCAGATCTCGCTGAATGGCAGCACAGTCTGCAGGGGTGTCAGCGACACCACCCAGCTTTGTGTCGTCAGCAAACTTGCTGACAGTGCATGCCAATCCCTCATCCAAGTCATCAATGAACAGAATGAATAGGACTGGTCCCAGCACCGATCCCTGGGGCACTCCACTAGATACAGGCCTCCAACTAGACTCTGTCCCATTGACCACCACTCTCTGACTTCTACCCTGTAGCCAGTTCATGATCTACCTCACTGCCTGATCATCTAGTCCACACTGCCGCGGTTTGGCTGCGAGGATGCTGTGTGATACCATGTCAAACGCTTTACTGAAGTCAAGATAGACCACATCCACTGCTTTGCCATCACCTGTCCACCTGGGTTTTCCCTCATAAAAGGCTATCAGGTTGGCCAACATGACTTCCCTTTAGTGAAGCCATGCTGACTGTCCCTAACAACCCTCTTGTCCTTGATGTGCCTGGAAACAGCATCAAGGATAAATTGCTCCATCACCTTTCCTGGGACGGAGGTGAGGCTGACCAGTTGGGTCCTCCTTCTTACCCTTTTTCATGAGTGATGAGCAGCAGAACCAAAGGAGAGTGTAGTGATCATCACAGACCGCTGTGGATCCCAGCTAAATAAATAATGTATTTGTGCTGCTTGATGTGAAAGGTTAAAGAGGTCAGACCTCCAGTAATTGTTGTCGATGTACCCAGCCAGGCCAGAAGCACTTAAATCCCTTATTGTTGGTCACATACTCACTCACACTACATGAGGACAAATAAACCTCTAAACATCTACATGTAACACCCTGCACATCGTGAAGTGGTCGTTTCCATCGCACTTCTGAATGTGGAAGATCCATCCCTGTGCCATCACAGAGGAGCTTCCTAGAAAAGTGATTAACAGGAGGCCTTTTTTTTCCCCTTTAAGTTCAGAAAAGATAAATAACATAGGCGACTGATTTCCTGTCACTCTTGGTTAACTTGTGTGAAAATGGATGGCTTCCAAATTAAAGCAGGCACTGGCCCGTCTACAGAAAAACGCATAAAGAGAAGTGGACGTTCCATATTCATGCAGCTCCCAGTCTCCCAACTGTATTTTATATATAACAATCCCATGTTCTGAAATATGGTGCCTTTTTTACTTTGTGAGTTGAAGCCAGCAGTCCAGGAAGGCTTACGGGTTTGAGGATAAGCTCTGCCTTTCCCAAACTCCTTCTCTTCCCTCCCCACCAGCGTATTCCTTGGAGGAATGGAAGCTTGGTGCAAGGTGGCTTCACACCACATTTTATTCTGAGATAAATACATGAAGAGCATTCAGGACCGGGAGCTACAGGGTCAGGAGTACTGAGATCCAGCTTTTCCTCTTGCAAGCAGCTATGAGGAAGCTTGTGTACCTGGAAAGGAAGGAAAGCCAAGAGCACTTCTTAACTTCCAGCACTTTTGCAAAGAGAGATGAGCTTTAAAACCCTCTCGCTGCTTTGTACCTGCAAATGAGATATTGAGGACGATGGGGTTTTCCTTGCACATGCTAGAGATTATTAGAGCTCAAATAACAGCGACGTTATCTATTATTGATCTGATTTTGTGTTTATTTGAAGCTGGTTTTACAACTGCGTTCAGATACAGAGGCTGAGAGAGCTTTATGTGCCTGCTGCAACCTCTAAACTGAAACCAGAAAAGAAGGAGACAGCTGTGAGATTATTGATGACAAACCCAACACAAAGTGTATAGAATAGCCATGATTTGGCAGTTATGGATTATCTTCTAAGAGGCTTTCTCTGATTTTAATTACTGTCTCAGTGACATCTGATACCAGGAAACATATTGACAGAGCACTGGAAGGGGCTGCCCAGGGGGGTTGTGGAGCCTCCTCCTCTGGAGACATTGAAAACCCACCTGGACGTGTTTCTGTGCAGCTTGATCTGGGTGATCCTGCTGTGGCAGGGGGATTGGACTGGATGATCTCTGAGGTCCCTCCCAATCCCTAACATTCTGTGATTCTGTGATCTGGTTAATTTCTGATTTTGTGGAAGCAGCAGTCCAGAGTGGAAGTGGATGTGTTTAAAAGTTGTTTAGATGTGGAGCTTGGGGACATGGTTTAGCGATGGCTTTGGTACCTTTAGATTAACAGTTGGACTCGATGATCTTGAAGGACTTCTCCAACCTAAATGATTCTGTGATTCAGTGCTGTCTAGAAAGAAGGCGTGGGATGAAGGACCAAGTGCAATGTGAGAAGGACAGTTTGAAGAATATCATAAATAGATAACAAACGTCTTCTTGCACTCAGTTGTACGTACTTAGCACTCAGGAGAAGTTGACCATACGTAGATAGAGGACATAACAATGAGCTGGGCCCCTTAGGAGTGGAGGAGTCAGAGAAAAGAATTATGTGGGAGCCTAAAGAGGAAAGAATGAAGCTGTGCTTTGAAAGCTCTCTGCAAAGGAGGAGTTAGTCATGGTCTCAATTTTTTTCCTCATGGGAGGACTAAGTCTAGAGTGAGATGGACGGTGAGAAAAACACCGCAAGAAGCAGTCAGAATTTATGATAATGTCTGCATGCAAGGGCTTTAAGCAGCTCAGAGATGGCTGAGCAGCTCCCAGAACTTTAGGGTTTTTGCTGCAGTGTGTTTATTCCCATGAGGAAGCCTTTGGGACCACCCTTCCTTCCTGAGCAGCTCCTTGCACCCAAGTTAAAATGGATTTGTGCTCCAGAGGACACTCCTGACAAAGAATCGAGCTTATTTCTAATGAAACCTTGTCCTCTCCTGAAATTTAGATAGGAGCCATCACCTTGTGCACAGGTGTGGTATCACTCTCAGGAGAGAAATGTGTTGCTCATCTCCATCCTTAAGCAGTGTGGCAGTATGCGTGAAGCTGGGCTTGGTGTAGACATAGCTTCAGCAGGAGGTGAGAGAGGAGAAGTCTCATGCTCACGTGTGTCTGTGAACAGACTCTATACAGAGCTGACATCTCCTGAAACACAGGTCATTACTGTTGCTTTTTGCCCCCCTGCTCAGAGGGTTTATAGCTTCTGATAATAACCATCTGCATTGTCATCAATAAACCAAAAGTGTCTTTAGCTACTGCAGTCTCTTCCATTCAGCTGTTTCAAAACTCTTAGTAAGAGCCAATGACAGCTCTAAAAAGAAGGTTTTAAATGTAGTTATAGAGGAATCAGCTGAGCTAGTTATAGAGGAATCAGCTGAGGTGCAATTAGGTGGAGACAGTGATCCCCATGGTGCTGCCAGCAGCTACACTGCAGGCCAGGTACCTCCCTTAGTCCCATCTGCTGGTGATCCAGGCTGCTAGATCAGCTGGAAAATGATCCAGGAGGCTGGGGAAGAAGATGCAATGGCACCTCTGCATCATGTCACCATATTCTGTCACCAGACTAGGGCTGGAGTCATTTGCAGCTGGCTACAGGTCCAGAGCAAGCACAGCCAGAGTAACTGGTGTTAGCAAAACTAATGCGATGGAACCTCTAATTCTGTGTTCTGATGCCTGTGGCTACAATTTGCCACGTATGAATTTCCTTCGGTCAAGAAGGTGTTGCTTCATGGAAGACAGTCCTCTTTCTTCACTCAATCTTTGTTTTGTTCCAGAATAGGAGATCTAATACCTGTGGTTGATTTTTGACATCACTATTACTTTGAAGTAGTAATAGAGAGTAACAGTAGTAATAGGGAGTAACAGTAGTAACCAAGAGGGCCAACAGCAAGCAGAAGGTGGAATTTTAATTCAGAAGTGCTGTAGGAGTTCTCAGAGGTGATAATTGTGGCTGTATGAAGAGTATGGGATGAAGAGCTGACAGAGAGGAAGTTCAACTAAAAAGTACCTACCGTACATCTTTCTGAAGGTTCACGGAGGAGTAAGTCCTGCTGCTGCCACTTCAGAGCTCTGCTGAGTGGAGCTTTGTGGCTTCGTGAGCTCAGGCTTGGAGAGCTGGCAGCTCTCTGCAAGCCAACAGTTCAGCCAGGCAGGGGCTGGGACAGGGCTTTGCCACCACCAGGAATAGCTGCTGGCATCACAGGACTTGGCAGGGTGGGCAGCAGTGGGCTTGCGTGGCAGCAATTCCCACCTTCTCAGCAATTCACTGACTGGTTGCAGCTCCCAGGCTGGGTTCTTGTTTCCTACCTTAAACCCAAATGCAGCCCTAGTTTCTCTTTAAATGGGCTGGAACACATTTCCTACCTTCACCCTCTTCTCTATGAGCTTGATCTCAAAGTAAAGCTGCTCTTTTCCTCAGATTGAATGTTTGTCTGTTCAAACCATGGTCTGGTCTGTGAGGGGAGGTTTAAGTTGGACATTATGAAAAATCTCTTCACTGAAAGGCTTGTCAAGTGTTGGAACAGACTGCCCAGGAAAGTGGTGGAGTCTTTGTTCCTGGAGGTATGGAAAAGACGAGTAGATGTGGCACTTAGGGACATGGTTCATTGGTGAACTTGGCAGTGCTGGATTAATGATTTAACTCGATGATCTTAAAGGTCTTTTCCAACCTAAATAATCGTATGCTGGTGGACATCAGGATGACCATGAGCCAGGAATGTGCTCTTGTGGCCAAGAGGGCCAACAGCATCCTGGGGTGGATCAGAAAGGGGATGGTTAGCAGATCGAGAGAGGTTCTTTTCCGCATTCTACTCTGCCCTGGTGAGACCATATCTGGAGTGTTGTGTCCAGTTGTGGGCCCCTCACAGGGATACTGAAGGGAGTCCAGAGTAGAGCAACGAGAATGATGAAGGAAGTGGAACCACCTCCCTTATGAAGGAGCTGGGTCTCTTTAGCTTGGAGAAGCAGAGGCTGAGGTGTGACCTCATTAATATCTATAAATAATGAAGGGTGGGTGTCAGGAGGATGGAGTCAGGCTCTTCTCAATGTCATCTAGTGACAGGACAAGGGGCAATGGGTGTCAGCTGGAACATAGGAGGTTCCACCTAAATATGAGAAGGAACTTCTTCACAAGTGAGGGTGACAGAGCACTGGAAGGGGCTGGCCAGGGAGTTGTGGAGTCTCCTTCTCTGGAGACATTTAAAACCCACCTGGATGTGTTCCTATGCAACTTGGTCTAAGTGATCCTACTGTGTCAGGGGGGTTGGACTAGATGATCTTTCAAGTTCCCTTCCCTTCTGTGATTCTGTATGATTCTACGATCCACTATCTTTTCTGTGAAGCCTAGGTTTGCTGTTCAGTGACAGAAAATGCTGTCCATGTATATTGTCCTCTAACTCAGCATCCATGCCCAACTGCAGATGAGCTCTGTACCGGTAGAGCACTGTACTGGTAGAGCACAGCACAGACGAGGAGATACCAGTCAGCAGATGTGCTGTAACCAGCTGTGTGTCACTCTTGTAGCTCTTTCACAACGGTGCAGTGACTACAGACAGGTGGTTTTGCACTCAGTGGCATGGAGCTGGATCTCTGAACTCATTTTAAGGAGGTCATTAACCATCACTGCTTGGTGCTGGTTTTCAGCCATTGCACTTGAACCTATTGCCTTGGGTTGACCAGGAAGACACAAATGGAGTGTTGCACCTCAGCTAACAGCTGCACTGCTGCTTCTACCAGTACAACTGTAGGCTTTTTGGTAAAAACCAGGTTTTCTATACTATCTGTAAAATGCACATTCTATAAAGGTAGTATTTAGTGCTGAAAGATGAAACCAAGGAGTTCTTATTCAATAACCTCAATACAGAATGATTTTTAAAATAAATCAACTAGACAAATCCAACAGCAAAGAAAGGAAATGTGCCTTTGCAGCCCCCATGGGAAATTTAGCTAATGAGCTGAAGAGCATCACTTTGTAGACAGTCAAGGAAGTCTGCTAAGTTTAAACAGATAGATGCAGCTATCTGCCTCCTTATTTTAAAACCACGGGTTTGGGCATGATGGCGCAACACGAACGGTGTCACTCCAGTGCAGCGTATGTGGTTGGTCACACCACGCAAAACACAAGTCACTTGAAAAAGGCAAATTGTAGTCCTATTAAAGAAGAATCTGCTGGCTTCCCAGGTGTGACCATCCTTTACGTGCAATGCTGTCACCCTGGCAGCCGTTCAGCTGTTATCACTGAGCCGGCTGCGCGTTTTCTAGCGGTTGCTGCGAAGCTGCAAGAGGCTCAATAATGTTCCTTCAGTTTGTTCATCATTTTTGTTTGATAATTGTCCTAAAAATCAATGACAGCTACTGACTACAGAAATTTGATTGAACCAAATATAAATAGAGGCAGCAATTTAGGCTGTTCTTACTCAATAGGCAAATGTCTTTGGATAATAAGTGGATTCCTATCTAAATTCATGAGTTCTTTTATGACATTTTGCGTTAAGCCTGAAAATAGATTAATCTTTTTCTGATAAAGTTGCATAAGCTGTGATTTCTCCGGTGACCACGTTTAATTGGATATTAAATAAAGTGCTTATCTTTACAGCAACAGGTTTCACAGGCTAGGTTTTTTTCCCCCCTGAACTGTGTTTCACAGATTAAGTAACAAGTAGTAGGCACAAACGCACACACAAAAGTATTGATGACGCTGCGATAAGCTCGGGTTAAGAACTGGTCTGTCTTGCTGCAGGTAGGCTCTTGAGCAGCTTTTTAACAACTGCGGGTTCAATGATCCTGCTGTGGCAGGGGGATTGGGCTAGATGATCTTTCAAGGTCCCTTCCAACCCCTAATGATTCTATGAAATGCACAGGCTAGAAGGAAATTGCAGAATGATGCCAAGAGCTAGGAGTACACGTCAGCTCTGCGTAGTCTTCCCTTCCCATGGAAACCTGCAGCAGGGTGGTTTTCTGTCGGGCTCGACAAGCTTGGATTCCTGATGTTTTTGAAAAGCTTGAGGTCAGGATTCATTATGCAAGGTGCTCCACAAGCACACAGCAAGAGGTGTCCTGCGATGTAGTCTGGCAGCCCTGGAAAGCCAGAAGAAAGGGTAACAGCAGCCTGGAAAGTAAATTAACCTATCACACCCGAAGAAAGGAGATGGGGACACTGCTGAGAGAAGCACCCAAATGGACAAAAAACACAGATGCTGTTTGAGAGTAGGAGGTTTTAACAGTGTGAGCAAAGAGCACACTAGGGAGAAAGTATGAGGCAAGGAGGAGAGGATGGAGCTGAAAGCACAGCCTGCCTGGTGCAGGATATATCAGCTGGTCTCCAGACCTAAACAGGGGCTCCAGAGGGACACGAGACAGCTAGGACTTACAGCTTTTCCTTTAGTGATAATGAAGGACACATGGAGCTGGCAGCCTTCTGATAGCATTTTGTTGTTTCCCCATCTATGAAACAAGAGAATTGCAGCAGCACTCTGCAGGCAGCTCAAGAGCTTAGATGACCCTTTCCTGGTGGAATTATTTTGACTGTGGCAAGATCAGCCAGGAAGAGGTCTAGTGTGGGGATTTTTTTCCTCCCTCAATAAAATTCATCCATTCCACAAAGCAGCTAATTGTTCCAGAGGTAATGTCAGACTTGGAAATTGTCATAGCTCCTGAAGGCAGCTGAATGGCTACAGCTAGCCGGCAGAGGTGCTACAGGTGCCATCGTCAGGCAGGCTGCAGTGACTCCTGGCTGCTGGCATCATTTGGCACAAGGTGTTAATAATCCCAGGTGTGTTACTGAAAGATAAAAACAGAAAGTAGTTCCACCGAGTAACGGGGGCATGCATAATAGCCTGCTGCTAATTTCAGCCTGGGGTCACCGGGCCCTCTCTTCTCTGCATAGTTTAAATAGCTGTGTCCAGATGATAAAGATGTTGACAATTATCTCCTCCATCCTCCAGAGACCACACAAAGCTAAGTAAGCCTTTTACTTTTCCTTTCTCCTCATTTTCACTTGTTCTTGGCTTTTCATGACTTTTGACTTCAGCATGAGGCTTTTTTCTAAAGGAATTTCCTTTGCCTTCTTGGCTTTTGGTACTGTAAGCAGTTTTTTATTTGAAGCTGTATATTTTAAGACTTTTTAGCTCCATGTTCTCTTTGCTGCCTCTCACAGAAGACAGCTAGTAAATTAGCAGCCATTATTTCCCCCTGGGCCTCAGGAAAAATGGATGATCCTGTGGTCCCTTCTAACCCTGCCTGAATCTATGACTTGGTCTAGGTGATCCTGCTGTGGCAGGGGGATTGGACTGGATGATCTTTTGAGGTCCCTTCCAATCCCTGACAATTCTATGATTCTATGACCTAGTGATAGGATGAGGGGCAATGGTTGTCAGCTGGAACAGAGGAGGTTCCACATCAATATGAGAAGGAACTTCTTCCCAGTGAGGGTGACAGAGCCCTGGAACAGGCTGCCCAGGGAGGTTGTGGAGTCTCCTTCACTGGAGATGTTCAAGACCCACCTGGATGTGTTCCTGTGTGACTTGGTCTAGGTGATCCTGCTGTGTCAGGGGGATTGGACTAGATGATCTTTCAAGGTCTCTTGCAATCCCTAATGATTCTGTGATTCTATGATTTTATGATCCTATGATTAATGGAGGGTGTTTGTAGAATTCAAGTACACAGATACCCATTTCTAAATAGCAACACAACAGCAGAAGCTTAAGTGCAGTTTTTATTCCAATGAAGATGTGATGAAATTATGCCTAATGGTCTGCAGACTGCACTTTTATATGCACTTGCATTGCTCCCATTGACTTCAGCTGCTGTTGTCAAGGTATTTCAGCACTACTGAGCTAAGGATCATTACCCTGTGCTATTACAATACATTAAACTAATGCTACCATTTCTCCATTATAACAACAATACTTGGCAACTGAAGGCCACCTCCGACCCAATAACTTGCAATCAAATGTTTGCTTCAGATTTCAAAGTGTGTATAAAGGATGAGGCTTGACAAAAATGTCCAGACTTGACTATCCCATACCTCCACTCTGGTCTGCAGTTTTGTGCATACACACGAAGCAAACTTGGCACTGGTAGACAGTTTAGAGATGTTTTTAAGAACGTGAAGGTTTTAGTAGATCTGCGTTTGAACTCAGCTTCATCGACGTTCATGCAAACAGCACTGCAGTGATTTATCTAGACTGTACACATCCCAACTCCCAAAGCTCGTGTCCTTGAAACGCAAGACTATTCCCTGCCTGCAGCTGATGCAGCGTGCACCAGGGAATACTCACACAAGTGACCTGGAGCTGAGTTTAGTTACCTGGTTTCTGACACTAAAACTAACCCACTGATTTTTCCTGAATCCTGTTTGCTTTAATATAATGAAAAATGCTCTTCCTTGTTGCTGTGAGGAGATAGATTTGCAGAGATTTCTTTACTGGTTGCTAATAAGTTAATAATTGGTCTGAGGGATTGGACTGGATGATCTTTTAGGGTCCCTTCCAATCCCTAATGAGTCTATGAGTCTATAATGCTAAGTACATAAAGGAGAGCGAATTCACTGATTATACAGCCCTTGCTGCAGGTTGTGATCATTTGCTGCTTCTTTATGTGTTTTGACTGTCTAAAAAAAATAATAAAGAATAGGAGCAACTGCAAAGTGTTTGAACAGCTGACTGATACTACCTTTGTGATAAAGTGGGACACAGAACAGATAAAAAACCAAAAGAAACCGTGACCCCGAGTTGCCTTGGAAGCCTCTGCAAACTCCTCTTTAAAATGTGTGCACAGCATCTCCCAGACAAACAGGAATGAGGACTTGATAACTGAGACAGGATCCAGATGTGCAGAAACGTGGGCTTCTTGCTGTTTTTCCTCCGTGGTCTGCACTGCATAGCTACAGCTGAGAGATTTGATGAACTGTAGTCCATTCGTATGGCAGGTCCTTTCAATTTAGTTTATTCCCCAAAATCCTAGAGCTGAGTGTTGATTGAGACTAAGATGGGAAAGTCTTTCTATCATCTCTAAAGTTTTCTGTACCCTTTTCCTTTTAAGAGTCAGCTTTCAGAGCCATTTTTCAAGACAAAAGTATGGTTATGAAAGAGCAAATGAGAAAGTTACGCACAGATCTGGAAAACTGGTTTTCAAGACGTGAGGCCAACCAGTTTGATTGCGAAGGTATTTCATGGTTCAGACACAGGTCTCATTCTAAAATGCAGAAGAATTTTGCTTCTGGAACAGATTTAGCCTTGATTTCAGAAGTCCTAGTTTGGCCTCGTGCTTCTCTGCAGGCAAAGTTACAGACACAGAGTCACCTGCTTGTGCACCTTTGCATCAAGTGTGGTCCTGGGTCACTTTAAGTGACAGGTTACTGGCGTGTAAGGTCTAGGTCTAGTGCCCTGCACACCAGTGTTGGCATCGGAGGCGACTTCAAACGTTGGCTGATGCAGAATCAGTGCAGCCCTGTGCAAGGCCACCCAGTTGCATTGCTAGGCAGGCATCTCCCATTGCCTGTGGAGGGCATGGCCAGCTCTCTGTACTTCCAGGGGATGGAAAAGACAGAAAGTGGGGCTCCACAAATGGCCTCATCAGTGTTGCCGCGTTGGGTGAGCAGGGAGGTGCAGCTGGGAGGCTTAAGGCAGCGACTTGTATTATCTGCAAAACAGGAACAAACTGTATATTTAAGGAAGTGTCTGTATCAGCATCGCTCTGCTTCCCTGGCTGTGTAGTCCCCTCATTAGTGGAGATTTCATTTGAATTCTTTGCACACGGGGGTTTGCCATTAAAATCTTGACATTTACCATTTGCAGGTAGTTATATACTTCTGTGGAGCAGCGCTGGCGAGGCAGTGCCGTTAATTATTTGTCTTGTAAAGGTGTCCACTGTCTAGAAACTGGTCGTCCAGTAAAATCCTTCTGTCATAAGTGTGCATGCAAGGATCTGCGGGAATATTTTACAAGACCCCTCCTGGAGTATCATAGCATCATTAGGGGTTGGAAGGGACCTCGAAAGATCAGCTAGTCCAATCCCCCTGACAGAGCAGGATCACCCAGACCAAGTCACACAGGAACATATCCAGGCAGGTTTTAAACGTCTCCAGAGAAGGAGACTCCACAACCTCCCTGGGCAGCCTGTTCCAGGGCTCTGTCACGCTCACTGGGGAGGAGTTCCTTATCTTGATGTGGAACCTCCTCAGTTCCAGATTACACCCATTGCCCCTCGTCCTATCACTAGATGACATTGAGAAGAGCCTTGCTCCATCCTCCTGACACCCACCTTTCACATATTTATAAACATGAATGAGGCCACCCCTCAGTCTCCTCCAAGCTAAAGAGACCCAGCTCCCTCAGCCTCTCCTCATAAGGGAGGTGCTCCACATCCCTCATCATCCTCCTTGAGTAGGTGCATATCACTAAACATGCAGGTTTTAGGTGCCACCATGTGTAAAATACACAGTGTTTCAGTTCTGAAATTCCCAGCAGAAGAGATGGACTTGGAGGTTTGAGTACCTACAGTAAGAGCTGTATTCAGCCTTCTTTGCTCAGACATGCTCCAACCTGATAATGTAGTTCTGCACAACGCTTAAGTAAATTCTTCAGAGGGATATAAATGGTACAGATGTACTCACAAGAGAGAGCACAGCTTTATGACTGAATGACTTAAAACACATGTAAGGTGCAGCTGCTCAGATCATCAGCAGATCTGCAGACTGGCTTTTTAAACAGTCTGCAGACCTTGGTAATCACTGTATTTAAACATAGAACCATAGAATCATTAGGGATTGGAAGGGACCTCGAAAGATCATCCAGTCCAATCCCCCAGCCACAGTAGGATCATCTAGACCAAGTCACACAGGTGGGTCTTAAATGTCTCCAGTGAAGGAGACTCCACAACCTCCCTGGGCAGCCTGTTCCAGTGCTCTGTCACCCTCACTGGGAAGAAGTTCCTTCTCATCACAGATTTACAGACAGGAAACAACGACAGAACACATTTTTGAGAGTTTGCTTAGAACCAGCCAGGTCAGTTAGCTATGAAATAGCCATAGGTCAGGAAGAAGTATCTTTGGAGTGAGGAGAAAACAAGCTGCAGATTCTCTTTGTGTCGTAAGAGACTGCCTCAAAACTCTGCATGCAACTTCAGACTTCCACGCTGCGGTCGTGAGGGTTTGGTCACTTGCAGTAATAATTCCACCCTAATTCTCGAGGAGTTATGCCACACCCTTTGTAGTTTAAAAGGGTATTTCCCTCCTAGATGATGCCGGGTGACCTTTTAAAACGCACAGATAAGTGAACGAGCAATAAATTTAGAGCCTGCCATGGCTAAAGGAAGTCACTCCCACATTGTCCCCTTATAGTCTTCCTGAAAGGTGGAATTTACAGACAGAAGTGCTGCAGGACAGTTGAGGGAGCGATGAAAAACTGCATCTTATTGGCCATAATAACAGATTTTGGTGTTGGATCATCCGACTGCAATATGAGCTTATTAGGTGCGAGCGTTGCCTTATATTTCCTATACGGGCTGAATGAGTTTGATGAGCAAAGACAGGGGATTAGCATGCAAACTACCCTCATTGTTTCATATTAAAAAGTGAATATTTAAGAGCTGGAAATGCAAATTTGTTGTAGTTGCATGGTGCACATTTTTCAGTATGCAAATGTGCCACATCTGTGTATTTGTTTTGCTGCAGACACAACCAGCAAGAGTTTAGTGATGAAATCTGTTCTTAATTATGATGGCAGCTGTTGGAGCAGTAGCCATTTTTTTCCTCCTGATGTGAAGTTGCCTGATTTACTCATTTTTGTCTGCATTTGTCAGGGCTGCCAGTGCGGAGAGAGAACTCTTTGTGAGGGGCTGCAATTTGTTTTCTGTGCGAGAGCCAGTGAAAATTGACTAAATCTGCCCAGCAGGGTGGTTTTATCTTTTCTCTTCCTGCACTGCAAGCTGTTGTACCTCTGCTCCAGCACAAGAGGCCCATAAAACCACCAAACAAATGAGGGAGCTGTTAACTGTTCCAGCAAGTATCTTAAGCAGCAGTTTGTGTAAATGAACTATGTCTTAACGAAGAAGGAAAAGAAGGCTGACATCAGAGCTGTGGGACAGATGGCATTAATGTAATGTATTGATAAACACTTTGGAAGCTTATTTTTCCTTCCTCAATTATTTAATTTCCATATCTGAGCCCAGCAGATGATTTCTGAAGTTTGTAAATGCCAGAGAATGTAGGACTGTATTTCCTCAATATTTTGATAATAGGAAGAATGAGTAAGAGTGGGAAGATGATAAAACAGTGATAAAACCCCTCCTCTCTGAACAACATGAGCTAGGATGGTAATTTGTTAATGAGGCAGTTACAAATGAGCACAACAAGACCACAGCATAATGACAAATTTGCCAAAAAATTGCAGTTCAAACAAAAACAGACTAAAAAGAAGACAGAAGTTATTGATACTAGAACCTCTGTGCTAAGAGCCGACGCAACGAAACGTTCATGGTCTCCTACGATTGCAGTCTAATAGTCTGTTTCACATGAGGCTGTTTCCACACTGATGTTTTACGCCTTGGTTTTTATTTGTTTCATCTAGGCAACACTAACTTTAAACAGATTTCAGCCCTGCTCCTTTTTTGGTTAACTTCTCGATCACTTGTTCTGCATCACTGAAACCAGTGCAAGCTTGGCTCCAGAATATAATGAAGAGCAGGTACAGGGATTGAGGGAATGTGCAAAATCTGGCATTCTTTATTAGCTTCAGCAATTTACTGTTGCTTCCACAAACAAACAGACTTCAGTGGATTGAACAACTCTTAAGAGAAGGGTTCGCCCTTTATTTTCTCTAATTCCACTTGTGCTCTTTCTCTTTCGACCTTTAAATCTTGGATTTAACTAACAGAGATTCAAGATCATAAGAAAACAAGAGGTGCAGGTAAACTTTGCCTTACTTATAAATGAGGAATATCTCAAAGTTAAACTTTCTGAAGTAGTAAATCTGTAGATATAACATGAGTTGATTGATGGATTGTTTCTCAGTGGGATAACGTGCTTAAATGTCGTGGGGATGGTCATGTTTGTGTGTGGGCATGGGCTGGGTTGGATGGTTGGCAGGAAATCCTGCCCACAAGTAGCTGTTTACTTTAAAGAGGGAAAAAATAAGAGCAAGAGGATTACACAGTGGATTTTTGTGAGGAACTGAAATAGTACAAACATATAGTAGATGGGCAAGAAGACATAGAGCTTTATCCATACTGCCACAGGGCTCACCTTGGAGTGCCGCTGCCTGGTCAGTGCAGCCTCCTTCGTGGTGGGTGAATGCAGGCTGTTGTCACCGTAATAAACGGCTCCTCTTACAGCTTCTAAATTCTTCATTTATTTTTCTGAGTTTTCCAAAACACCTGTGCGTGGCCAGTGTTGAGCTGCATAGGCTGCTCCCATCAGCAATGAACCAGTTCATCCTTGTATTTTGTTGCTACTGCTATATATAAAGAAGTTCTGGACTNCGTATTTTCCTTTAAAGGTACTTCTGTCAGGAAGCCCAGGTGTTGTTGCTACTGCTATATATAAAGAAGTTCTGGACTTCTTATCAATGTCACGTGTGTGTTTCCATGTCATGTTGTTGTTTTAATAAGAAGGAGAGTTGGGAGGGTGGCAGGAGTCCAAATGAAGTTGCTAGAGAAGGTCTGGATTTGCAGTGAAGTCTCATGTAAGTGCGTGTCTTCCTTCACTTCTTGTTTTAGTGAAGTCTCATTTCAGCGTGTGTCTTCCTTCACTTCTTAGAATCATAGAGTCATAAGGGATTGGAAGAGACCTCGAAAGATCATCCAGTCCAATCCCTCTGCCACAGCAAGATCACTTAGACCAAGTCATAGAGTCAGTCTGGGTTAGAGGGGACCACAGGATCACCCAGTTCCAACTCCCCTGCCATGGGCAGGGACACCCCACCCTAGATCAGGCTGGCCAGAGCCCCATCCAGCCCGGCCTTAAACACCTCCAGAGACGGGGCCTCCACCACCTCCCTGGGCAACCCATTCCAGGCTCTCACCACTCTCACGGTGAACAACTTCCTCCTCACATCCACTCCAAATCTACCCATCTCCAGCTTTGCTCCATTCCCCCTAGTCCTGTTGCTACCTGACATCCTAAGAAGTCCCTCCCCAGCTTTTTTGTAGGCCCCCTTCAGATACTGGAAGGCCACAATAAGGTTTTGAGGTTGGACTGACTATCAGATGTTTCCAACACAGATGTGGTCATGAAAACTACTGACTCAAGGCTCCCATCGTACTCAGTTGAAGTATTTTTAGATACCATTAACCTGACCTTCCCAAATGTCCATGTAGACCAAGAGAAATCTTTACAAGCATCTGCTCCACTCCATCAGCCAGCGAGGGAATGCGGAACAGCTAGCCACCATGCAGATGTCTACAGTTGGTTGAATCAATCCCCTTTTCTGTGTCTGTTTTCTACTGCAGCGGTGCCGAACGTGTTGCACACCTAAATAATTACCGTGCTGTTGAGCAGTAGTCGCTGAGCCTGCAGCTGTGAATTTTGTGTTATTCACGTAGTGGGTTTTCCCCTACCCCTCAAAACAAGCACCATTTGTGAGAGGTTATAGTTTTTCTCCAGGCTTCTTTACAGTTTAGTGTCGTGATTGCAGTAATAGATGCACAGAAGTGTTGCTCCGCAGCATTTGTCACCGAAATTTGCTGACATGGTGAATTGGAAGTGGGATACAGTGAATTATGAGTTATGACTTCAGCATATGTTACAGAGGGCACTCTGATAGAAGAGGTGCACATGATACTAATTACACTGTGAAATCACACCATGATAATACTTCAAGTAGTCACACCGGAAAGCGACAACATTTTCTTAAAAGGCATCTTCACGGGGATGCCGTCTGTTCCAGCTTCTCATGCCTTTTCCTTTTTGTGTAAAAAAGCATTTGCTCGTGTGTCAGCGGATGTTTTCCAATGTATTTCATGGAAGGAAAAGAGCTGTGCTACTGCGTTTGGTTCGGTGCAGTTGTGTTGTGGTTGAACCTGCTGGGCACCTAAACCAGCTGTTAACTCACTACACACAGCTGTTTGCTCACTCCCCTCATGCACAGTGGGATGGAGAGAGAATATGGAAAAAAAGGTTAAATTCATGGGTTGTGAGAAAGACAGTTTAATAGGGCAGAAAAGAAAGTAGTAAGAATCATTGGGGACTGGAAGGGACCTCAAAAGATCATCCAGTCCAATCCCCCTGATACAGCAGCATCACCTAGACCAAGTCATACAGGAACAGATCCAGGTGGGTTTTAAATATCTCCAGTGAATATACAAAACAAGTGGAACAGGCTGCCCAGGGGAGTTGTGGAGTCTCCTTCACTGGAGATGTTTAAGACCCACCTGGGCATGTTCCTGTGTGACTTGGTCTAGGTGATCCTGCTGTGGCAGGATCTAGACGTCTTGATGTGAAAATAGGGGATACAGGGTCTTTCCATTTCAGCAGGTGTCACCTCCCAATGTCACTTATTGACTGTCAGCCAAGCCAAGGGACAAAGATGCCCCATGTTCAACACCCCAAAAGCTGAATGGTTTAAAAATGTGTTCTGGCAGAAATTTGGAGAGGAATCCATGCCTAGTCCCTGCTGATTTGTGTAGCATCTTGGTGACAGCCCCCCAGGGCTGGGGATGAAGAAGTGGGACATTAGCTCCACTCCTGCTTCTCCAACTCACTGTCCCACAGTCGCACAAACACAATGCATTTAAGGCTGAAGCAGACAGCCCTGATGGAGGTGCACACAGAAATACCTTCAGCCTCCCCTGCAGAATCCCATTCCACGTGGGACGTGCTTGTCCTTACAATGTTGGTTGTCTTGTAAGCTCCAGTGCTGCTGCAAGATGTTTGTAGGGATTTTTTCTTTTCCTTGGATAATGTAAATATTTTACTCCCAGATGATTTGCACAGCTACATGACTCCCACAGTTGAAAAACTAATAGATCACAGAAAAATGCATAAAATCTACATCAACGTAGCTTAAAAATTCAGAAAACTAGGTTTGCTCTCAGTCTTTTGTAGAAAAAGCAAATTGTCTTTATTGGGTAGATAAAGACAAGGGAAGTCTTGGCTCCACTGAAGGCAAAAGTGTCTCATGAGCTTCAAGGTATTTCCTTTAACGTTTGGCATCATAAACTCTAGAAAGTTAGTCTAAATATTCGTCTTGAGAACAGTAGATCTTCCAAAGCAGGGTGTAGAGAAGAACATCAATAATGGCCTTAACTGGAGAAAACAGAGAAATGTTGAAATAATTGATTCCAAAATTTCCAAGTCCAACATTTGAAATTTTTAATGTGAAAGAATTCCCTCACTTCAATATTTTCCTTCAGTTCTTACTTCTGCAAGGAAGGAAATTATCATAGAATCAGATGACTTGGTTTCACATGAAATGCTCTGTTTTGACTCATGTAGTAAAATCCATTTATTGTTCCTTCATTCCTCCGTGAAGAAACAACGGACCAAAACCATTCGGCTCAAACAAGAACAGTTTTCCTTACAGTTCTCACTTCAGCTACCAACCCAGAGAATCCATTATTTTCACATTTTTAATTCATGGAGAAGTCTTGGGAGCTCTTCTGGCCTGTCACTTGATGGGCACGTTGCGTCAAAGAGCTGAAATATTCATGAGCGTATCAAACTCTGCGACACGAGTGGTTTGACTGTCGCGTTTGTTTGCTGAAGTAAACTTTACAGCTGTAACTGTATAATGAAGACAATCTTGCTTAAAGTTGTGTCAGAAACATTTTACTTTAAAACTTACTGTTTGAAGACAGAAGAGGGAGGCTGACCCAGAAGGTGTTCTTGTCCTTCCTGTCTTGGGTCGCTGTGCGCTGGGGTGTTCTCGATGTTTAATTCATGGCCAAGAAAGATGGGATTTTTCGTAAGTTTTCCTGCTGGAATACAGCTCTCTGTGACTTAATTGGAAATTTAATTTAATTTAAATTGAAAAGTGTTTTTCATTTGTGAAGTATTCCCATCAGAAATCTAGGATATCTTGCAGAATTAAGCTCTGCAGCATTGCTAAACTCTTAGTTCACTACTTCCCATCCATGTCCTCCCCTGTTTGTAAGGCTCTGCCTTTGGATTTTGCAGTTGATGCGGGATGTCCTTCCTTAGTGCATCCGTTTTGCCTAAATAAAAAGTGACAATTAAAATAAATAATTAACAGAGAAACTGGAAAGCGATCGATTCGTTGAATATTTGCCAAGAAAGTTCTGCATTAACCCAGAATCTGGGTGGTTTCAGTGAGAAACTAGCTACTATGAGAGGTCCTAGCTTTGCCCCAAGGGAACCCGCTGTCACCTTTTCAGGATCATCGGGACAATATTTGCATTGCGTGGAGTGAACAGTAATTGCTGTTAACATGGAGACAAGGGCTGCAGAAGTCTTCATCTTTGGACTGTCTCCATCTGAACTGCAGTGGCTGCCTTCTGCCAAAGTGCAGTGTTGCCTCTTGGGGCTAGTAGTCCAGCGGGCAGAGGAGACCTAAAATTCTAGCTGCTGAAGATAGAATCATAGAATCATAGAGTTTTGAACATTGTGCCTTATTGACATTTGAAGGCCAGACCCACTTACTCCAAAACTGAAAAACCAAGTGCCCTTCTATGGCCATTGGCCTGATGATGCTCTTTTGATTTCTCATCACACCCAGCAACTACTGCTGGTGTGAAATGAAGCTTTCTGAGGCTTTTTGCAAAAAGCAAGAAATGAGGAAAAGGCTCATTGCTGATTTTTGGTTTAGTTTGGCAACTCTTGCTGTTGCTTTAGTTATTCATTAACTGGAGACAGTTTCTATGGGTCTAGCACAGGATGAGGCTCATTTTTATTTCTCTGAAGAAGCACAGCCCAGAGCACTACAGCTGGAGCAGGGAGGAGCTCAGGGGCTGGTAAGTGCCCAGGCACAAAACCAAAAACCAACAAACCCCACTTTGAGGGTCCAGTTTTGAAAGTCATGGCTCAAACCTTAGAATAGTGCCAGCTGGAACATTGGGGGTCCATAGAAATATGAGAAAGAACTTCTTCGCAGTGAGGGTAATGGAGCGTTGGTACAGGCCCAGGGAGGTTGTGGAGTCTTCTTCACTGGAGATGTTTAAAACCCACCTGGATGTGTGACTTGGTCTACATGGTCCTGCTGTGTCAGATGGATTGGACTAGATGATCTTTTGAGGTCACTTCCAATCCCTAATGAGTCTTTGACTTGGTCTAGGTGATCCTGCTGTGTCAGGGGGATTGGACTAGATGATCTTTCGAGGTCCTTTCCAATCCCTAGTCATTCTATGGTTCTTGAAATAGCTTTACTAATCATAATGCACAGAAAAAAGCCAAAGGTGGAAAGTAGGAGCATCAATATGAACTATGCCCATATTTGTATTTATGGTGAGGCCCCTCTATACTTCTTTTTATCTCCATTATTAAGGAACTCTAAAATTATTGTAAGAATTGCCATTTAAATTCCATTACATTGACTGCAATGAAATTCACTGTCAAGATGAAGGAGAGGCAAGGTTTAGTGGTAATGAGAATCAGGCCCATTATGCCCAAGAAATTCATTTTGGTTGAGCGAGAGAAGGGGAACTTGTAGGTCATTTCAATAGTTGTTCCATCCTGTAAAGAATAAATAAAGGAGAACTTCGTACCGGTGGCAAATTTGATCAATAATGCCTCGTGCACAGATCAGATTGTTCAAATGAACCCTGATGGCTGTGGAGAGGCGTGAGGGAGACTGACAGGCAGCACTTGATTTGCAGAAAATAAGTCTCTGCTCTGCAGCTGATTGACTTGCTCACCTTTCCTGTTCATCTGAGAAATGTGTTTTACTGGTGGGTTAGCACACACCTACCCTTGCACCGGGTTTTGTACCGGTTGTACTTGACAGGTAATGTTTGTGTGTGGATGACTGTACATCTTGGGAAACACTGCACCTTGTGCTCCTCCAAACCTCTTTGGCTGTAGTTTGCTCAAGCCAGGAGCACTTCCTGTCACTGATAAAAACACTGAGTTCAGTGTTTGAAGGGCTTTCTGCTTGTTCACAAATCAGTAGTAAACTGTATGTACTCACTTCTGTTCATGGCTTAAAGATGGCTTTAGGGATCTGACTGAGGCAACTTGTCAGTTGAGGCCAAACATGAGCCATGCTAGTCCAAGTGGTAAATATTTTGAAAAGCTGTGGGCTCACTAAAGCAGGAAGTTATTACAGTGACTGTTTTAGATTAGAAGCAAGTTGGTGACCCTTGTGAAATCTGGTGACAAAGGTTTCATCTGGTGCTCCCTTTTATGACGTAGCGGGGAAAGCGAGTGGGATTTTACTGCACCTGTTGTGCGTGGGCCAGCACTCAATTTCTATAATATTATTTGTATAAAATAACCTAACTTTATAAAAAAAATCTGTATTAAAAACCTAATCTGTATAAAATAAACTAATCCAGGTTATTATATCATATGAGCCTCCCTTCCAACCCCTAACATCCTATGATCCTATGAGCCAGCAATGTGCTCTTGTGGCCAAGAAGGCCAACAGCATCCTGGGGTGGATCAGAAGTGGGGTGGTTAGCAGAACAAGAGATGTTATTCTTGCTCTGGTGAGACCACATCACCATCATGAGTGGAGCATCTCCCTGATGAGGAGAGTGAGGGTGACGAAGGTCTGGAACAGATTGCCCAGGGAGGTTGTGGAGTCTCCTTCACTGGAGATGTTTAAGACCCACCTGGATGTGTTCCTGTGTGACTTGGTCTAGGTGATGCTGCTGTGTCAGGGGGATTGGACTAGATGATCTCTTGAGGTCCCTTCCAATCCCTAATGTTCTGTGATTCTGTGTAATCCATGGGTGATTATCACACTAGGGACGTGATTTAGAAGTGCCTTGGCAGTGCTAGATTAATGACTGGACTTGATCTTAAAGGTCTCCTCCGATGCATGGCTGTAGTGTATTTCTGTTGTCATGCTCTTCTTGCTTTGCAAATAACAGCACGTGGAGCAGAAAAACCCAACAAGTACCTACTTGCTTGCCTTTAATTCCATGAGACGTAGTCATGCAACTGGTTGGTGAACATACTAAGGAGAACTTGCATTAGCAGTCTGTAGATCTCAATCTCTCTGCAGGATTTTGTCTTCTAGCTACAGGACTATGATGAGATAAATATCTTTGGGGTTCTGTGTTTTGTACTTAGTGCTTTAGGCTTCTCATCCCAGCGAGCTGGTTGAAGAGCATCTGCTCATATTGCACCGCGTCAGAAGCGCGGAATAACACGCTTATTTCATGGCTTGGAAAGACTTAAGGATGAGTCCACAGGTGTCAAGGTAGAATGATTTCAATCTGTTGTATGAAGCAAGGAGCCAGTTAGTTACTCAATGTTGGTTGGGGTGAACTTAGGAATAATTAGGTAACAATGTGAAAGTCCTGGGCTACATTGCTTCCTTACTCCAAGGTGCTGCAGCCCTGTGTCTAGCAGGTTGTGGGTTAGGCTAGAAAGATCAGCCTTATAGATAAGAGACTCAATCAGTATATGATGCAGTAAACTTGACTAACACTCTCTCTGTGCAGTACATAAACTTCCTTTCACCCCAGCTCGTTGCTAAGGTGGAATTGCTTTTTGAATAGTGTTTAAATGCAACGCAGAAGTGGTGGCTTGTGGAATTAATGAAGGTTTCCACCGGATTGGGTGTCTCTTACGTTCTGATTAGAGGACTTGATGCAAAGCTCTTATTAAGAAAGCATCTCATTATTGCACTACTTCTAGAAGGGAAGAATCCTCAGCAGACATCCTCTCGCAGTCAGCAGATCACAGCACAGAGTTTCTGCCACGGCCATTTAAAAATGAAACCTAATTAAAGTCATACCTGCGGAAGCTCCGTGTCCCACCAAAGACCCACACACGGAGCAATAATTTGCCGTGAAAGATTTCATAAATAGAAAACAAAAGAATCGTCTAGCTTCAAAGGAGAGCAGCTCAAAAGTAAATCCAAAGGAGGGAACAGAGTGTTTATTTGTCATTAACACTTAAAACCAGCCTCAATCAAAACTGCGTTTAAATGCTACTGAATCGTCAGCTATCTAACAAGCTTGAGAAGATCCAAACCATGAACAGACACATAAACAAGGACCGAAAGAGAAGTAGTGGATAACATTCCCTCTTCCCTTAGCAGAGTTGTGAGAAAGCCTTTAAACACCTATTTAATCCACCTGCAGAAGTGCAGGAGACTTGTGCTGGGTTCAAGCAAAGGTTTTTGCCTTTGCTTCATCTGCTCTGAATTAGCAGTATTAGCAGCACTCCAGCAGAGAGAGGTGGGGGAATGATCCCTTCAGAGCTTGTTCTAAGAAAGCTTGCACTCAGTGAATAAGTACCTTCTGTTAATAGGGCATCTATAAAAATCCCTCCTTTATCTCTGTTTGCATTCACTTAATAGTAATGTAGAGATAAGCTGTTAAACAGAGGAGAGAGCTTACTTTTGAGAGCTGCTCATGTAGCTGATGACAGGAGATGATAGAGTTCTGCCAGAGCTGAGTGTGGGTGAAGGATGCTGAGGGGAGCACTTTTAACTTCACTGAGCAATCAGGATGTGGTATCTGAAGGTCAAAGGAACCTGAGAGTGTTTGAGGAATACAGAAGGTATGTCAAGATCATAGAATCATTAGGGATTGGAAGTGACCTTGAAAGATCAACTAGTCCAATCTCTCTGACACAGCAGGATCACCTAGACCAAGTCACACAGGAACACATCCAGGTGGGTCTTAAACATCTCCAGTGAAGGAGACTCCACAACCTCCCTGGCAGCCTGTTCCAATGCTCCATCACCCTCACTGTGAAGAAACTTGAGGGGTTGCAAACAGTCTATCTTTTTTGGGTCATTTTCTGGGCAGACATGAAGTTGATGTGATTATTTACCAGTGGGTATAAGAGTGTGTGTTGGTCATTATTCCGAGGGCAGTTGTGGCAGCCACTACCACTTGTGAGTAGTGGTGTGGGTGTACTGATGCACCGCAACAAAACCATTGCACTTCTGATGTGGCAGCACTTGTTTTGTTCACTGCAATTGATGCACTTAGCTTGGCCTTCTAAGGAGTGATATCTTAATCTACTGGCAGAAGGTCTGGAAGTTACAGATCATTTCTCAGAAACTCCCATCTCAAGTGAGACTCTGAGCACCTGGTAGAAGCACCAACTTGTTTGGCTAGAACAGGGTGAAACTACAGTTTTGACATTTCAAAAGCCTGTTGTGTTCCTATTCAGAACAGACTTTGAACCCCCTGGTGACTTAGCTGTTCTCTTGGCATAACCTGACTCCTCCAACTGAGATACAGGCAGCACCCCAAGTCCTTGGTTCATCTGGAGGCCCAGGAGTGCTTGCTCCCAGCTCATGTGACGAGGGACAATGGTTGTAAGCTGGAACATGGGAGGTTCCACATCAATATCAGAAGGAACTTTTACCCAGGAAGGGTGATGGAGCACTGGGACGGGCTGCCCAGGGAGGTTGTGGAGTCTTCACTGGAGATGTTAAAGACCCACCTGGATATGTTCCTGTGTGACTTGGTCTAGGTGATCCTGCTGTGTCAGGGGGATTGGACTAGATGATCTTTCGAGGTCCCTTCCAATCCCTAATGATTCTGTGTGCTCAGCAGCACTGTTCCCCACCCTTTGATGGAGCCACGCTGTCCAGCAAGAAACCAGGCCAGCTTCAAGCAAACCTGGGGACCCTGATTTGGGAGATGTGTGTCTAAGGTTCACAGTGTCTTCCAAAAGTACTGTGCTCCTGCGAGATGAACTGCAGCAGCCTGACAATGTGGCTCCTCTTCCAATAGCCCCTGAGCTGCAGCTGAAGTTCAAAGACACGTCATTAGCTGCAAGGTATAAAACTGGCTCCATAGTTATTGCAAAATATTTATGTACTTGTAGCATCTTCCTTTTTTGTCATTTGAAACATATTTACGTGTCAGATGCCTGTAGCTGAACGTGTGGTAATTCAAGCAGTCTTTTGCAAAAATGCTGCGTATTATAGATGAGCCAAAGAGTCATCAGTGCCCTTCAGACCATCTGTTTCCTTTCCTGCTCACCTTTTCCACAGGACAGTGTGGTTTCTGTCCAGTTCCTTCCCTTCACTTCCTCTCTTAGTGAAATGGAGATAAGCCCCATGTATCCTCCTTCTGCTTGTTTCACAAAGGCGAGTGTTTTGGAGGATCCTTGTCTGTAAAGGCAGATCCTTGTCTTCAGAGCCAGGAAAGGCAAAAGGGTGCTTTGCATAAGTACAGCGTGTGTTATGCACCACCATTATTTAAAGTAAACCCCTAAAAGAGTCATGTAAATACATGGCAAGAATGTTAAAAGGCTCAGCACTGGCCCACTGACTCCCACAAAGTTCCCACTGGCTCACACGTGAGTGGAACGAGGTCGAATTCCCTGAGAGTGCTCTTGAAAGTCTCACTCATAGCTTGGTTTGTGGAGGGTTTTTTTTTTTGGAAAGAAATCTGTATTGGAGATGGGAAACAGTGAGCATGTTCTGGTCTCTGTCAGACGATGTTTGCTGTCACTGAAGGCAGAGAAAGTAGCAGGAATGGAAGTTATTTAGGGGATGCAACAAAAATGCCTTCCTCCCCATCAGGACTTCGATAAACAGTGCGGGCACTCTCCTGTTTTCCTCTCACAGAGCATCCAGAAACAGTAAAAAACACAAACACACACTCATTCTGTTTGTGTCACATCTCTTCTGTCTGGAAAAGCCAAGGAATGCAATGGCACTTGTACAGCAGAGCAAGAGATCTCCTTTCTCTTTGGGCTGGAAAACACTTATTGCATTGAAATTTGGATGGAGCTTTGAGCAGCCTGGTCTAGAGCGAGGTGCCCCTGCCCGTGGGGTTGAAACGAGATTGTCTAGTTTCTGTATCTTAAAGGTCCCTTCCAACCTCACCCATTTAATCATTCTATGATGAATCCCCTAACTGTGCATGCGTGCACGTGCCAACTGCTTGGGTTGGCTCTGCACGCCGGGGAGCTGCGTTAACGGCAGCACGCGAACACCTCTTGCAGCGGAGCTGTGGGGATTGTGTGCCACTGCTCTCACCCACCGCCTTCTGCAGGACTTGCTTCACCCCTGCCTGCCTGCAGCAGCACTGTTGTCTGGCAGAGCAAACACTGCCATCCCTGCCAGCCACCATTGGGGCTGGACAGTCTGAGGGACCAGATGCAGCTTCTCTGGAGCTGATGATGTGGGTGAAAGTTTATGCCTGCATGTATGTCCTCATCGTTTTGGATGATGCCCATCAAACCACAGTTGGCTGGCTGTAGCCCCTACGCTGCATACAGCTCGAGTTTGCATGTGGCTCCCAGGCTGGGGTATGTCCTATGCCCTCCAGGGTGGTGCAGACACAGGGTGCAGAGGGGTCACTCAAAAAGACTTACCCCACTACAGCCAAGTTGAGGCCAGTGGGCTCAGTCATATCAGTCCTATTGCCCTGGGGGCTAGGTTCTCTCTACAGCTTCCTTAAGTAGGTAGTGTGTGCCTGGCAGGTCAGTGAAGTGTTTTGTGGGTGGCCCAAGAGGTGGAGAGGTTGATAGCTGAGGGAGCTGGGTCTCTTTAGTTTGGAGAAGAGCAGACTGAGGGGTGGCCTCATTAATGTCTATAAATATGTAAAGGGTGGATGGCAGGAGGATGGAGCCAGGCTCTTCTCAAGGTCATCTAGCAATAGGACAATGGGCAATGGATTTAAGCTGGAACTTAGGAGGTTCCATATAAATGTGAGAAGGAACTTCTTCACAGTGAGGGTGACAGGGCACTGGAACAGGCTGCCCAGGGGGTTCTGGAGTCTCCTTCTCTGGAAACATTTAAAACCCACCTGGATATGTTCCTGTACAACTTGGTCTAGGTGATCCTACTGTGTCAGGAGGACTGGACTAGATGTCCCTTTCGAGGTCCCTTCCAGTCCCTGCTGTTCTGTGATAGCTCTATCACAGCTTCATAAGCTTTGCGTTGAGCTTCTGCGTTTCATTTAGCAAGGCTCCAGCTGTAGCTTTGCCACATGGTGGCTTGGAAGCTCTGTCTAAATGTTCTGTCATGTCATCTCGCTACTTAACAGACCGAATCTTTCTGGCCAAAAGACATGGTCTTTTCTGCAAGTGGCTTGTCATTCCTCTGGCAAGCATGCCCAACAGCTTGCGCCTTCTCCCTTACACAGATCCTCTCTGGGATTATCTCATTTCTCATGCCGTCTCCTTGACTGCCCATAAACAGTTCATTTCAGAGGCTGGGAGTCCTTGTCTGGCAGCTTTCTAAAAGGTCCACATCTCTGTTGCACAGAGCAGGACGGGGGGCATGCATGCAGAACAGTTCCATTTTTGCATCTCAGGCAAGTCCCTTGTCTCTCCACATAGGCTTCATGTTTCTCAGTGATGCCAGTACTGTCCTCCCCACAGTCCCCTTGGAGCAGTCATTGTCCTCCACGATGATGCTTCTGAATTAGACAAAGCTATCTGTGTTTTCCATTTTGCAGCCTTCTGTTTTACTCTCTTCAGTGTCTGATGTTTTTCTCTTGTAGATATCTGGTGCCATATTATGTGCATCCGACTGTGCTGAAATCCTCCGGGCTTAGCCCAGTTTTCTTTTGATACCTGCTTAATCATTAGCAGGCACGTTTGAAGATGTACATTTTTCATCTTATTCCTATTTACTTGCACACTTTGCATCGGGTGCAGCAGGAGATTGATGAGCTGTGTAAACCACCTCAGCAATATATGAGAGGATGTGCTCTTTGCCTCACAGAAATTTTAATTCATGCAGGTGGCTTATTTTTTGGGGCAAAGGTGTGTTGAGTCGGTGAAGGGGAAAAGCAGAAATGATGGGCAATGTCTTGCTACAGTGTGCTCTGCAGAAGATGCAAAAGACAGTGATTTTTGTGTTTCAGGAACTTTGGTTGCCCTTTGACATTGGCTTCGTGTTGTCCAGGATCAGTTGACACCATCTCTTTTTCTGATCACTCTGTATCCAACATGACAAGGTCCCTCCTGGGCCATGAACTTGAGGCAGCACTTGGTGAATGCACAGCAGCATCATAAAGTCCCACTTGTGCCTTCTCTGGAGGCTACTGAGAAGAGTTTAGGTCCATGACAAAGGGCTGAGTGGTTTTAAAATCTTCTTGTAAATATAAATCTTTTGTTTTCAAGTGTATGCCTTTATTGTGTTACCTGCTACCTCCTCTCTTCACAGAATATAATCTGTGCCCTGGACTCTTTCACCAAACGTCCTAACTCCTTAAAGTCTTTCTTCACTCCCCTCAGGCTACAGAATACAACTGTCTCCTCACCTGTCTGGAAGATCAGCAGTGGGAAATAGTCAGTTGATCTCACCAGGTTAGGGAGCATCCTAGTGAGATCCCTGATTCAGGCTCCAGGTAGACTACAGACTTGCCTATGATGAGGGTCAACTCTGCATATTGGGCCCTCAGTTCCCTTTGGGAGCAAGTCTCCAATGACTACTACTCTTCCCTTGTGGAGGAAGTTGTCGTATTACTGGAAGACCTCTCCAATTTATGCGACTGTGCTAGGAGCTCTGGAATAGGGTGCCTATCCTCTATATCCCTGTTAGACTGATGTCTTCCAGGAGAGACTCATGTCTGTTTCTCAGTGGCACCTGGGGAGGTGAGGCAGGCAAGGGGGGTGCTTGCCTTCTTCCACAGCCTTGCACTTGCCTGCACTCACCCCTTCTACTTGGGCTTCTGTCATCCGTCTGAGAGGTACATGATACAGAGGCCCCTGATGCTGGCTTATTTGGCCATTGTCCAGACTGCAGAGCCTGGCTCTACCAGTCTGCCTCCATTTCAGCCTCTCTAATGCTCTTGAGCCTTTCTACTTCCGCTTGTAGCTTTTCAACCTTGTCTTGCAGCTGTGCCGCTCTGTTAAGCAGATAGTCTACCTGCTCACACAGAACACAGCCAGAGAACAGTGAGAGGCTGTGACATTCGCTGCAGCCTGTCACCCGCACAGCTTCATCTTGCTGGGGGGCCTCTGTTTGGGTTCCCACATCCATGTGCAGTGGTGACTGTAGCCTGGCCTTCTGCTGCTGGGTGGACACAATTTTTTTGCCCCTTTTCAGCTTGAGGCAGCTACCTCTGTCACTCCACGTGGTCTGAGTGCGACTTCCAGTTTCACCACGTTTAAATATCCCGTGGTTTGAACCCCACTGCATCCCTTCTTGGCTTCTCCCACGAGAGATTCCAACCCCCACCAGATCCCTCTTTCCCCCAAGGTTCCTTGGCTGGGGGGACCTCCCAATCAAGCAAAACACCTCAAAAAGTAGCGCTCGGGGAGCAGGCACCAGCTCTGTCACTCCGCTCTTAGAATCATAGAATCATAAGGGATTGGAAGGGACCTTGAGAGATCATCTTCCTGCCTTCAGTCTTTAAGTCTCAAATTCAGGTAGCATCTGCTTTTTGTTTGGGAATCCCTAGTGTATTGAAAATACTCTTGAAGTAAACAAATAAAGACAATGATAATGGCAATGTAACCGAGACAAGTTGGGAAACAAAATTCACGATTCTCTCAAAGAGCATTGAGGTCTGGGTCAAATTTGGCTCTTCTTACATCCAAATAAGACAAAGGAGTGGAAGCTGCTTGGATTTGTGGGAGGGCAGAAATCTGATTTTTCTGGGCTCACATTCAGATTGGAAGGAAAAGCAAGAGAACTCTGCTCCTGATTATGTTGTAAATCAAATTAACTTTACACGGCTGCTATATCTCCCAACTTTAGTGTTCTCTGACTTATTGCCTTCGTGTTTACCCTCTTGAAAGTCTGATGCATCAGCAAGCAGCAGTCGCCACAGCTTTACTCTGCATTAGCAAAAGCTGAGGGGGAAAAAAGACCCAGAGCAACTCTTCACCGAGAAGGACTGGCAGGGATTACTGCCTGTGCACGCTGTGACAAACCAAGCCGCCTCTGGGGTGCTTGTCTCCACTGCTGCTCACTTCATGTTTTATCCATTACATGGTATTTTTTCTGGTTTCCTGACACCACTTTTACCACACTGGCAAAATTTAAGACACAATCTCAGTGTAAGCAGCAATGTCATCTAAATTGATTTTCAAGAAATAATTACTGAACTAGAAGAGCTCCCTTAGTCTTCGATTCAGCAGGTTTAAAATTGGTGAGATTAAGGCAGATACACAAGGCTTTTCTCATGTTCCCAGGTCTGTATTACTACTGCCCTGTTTTGTGGGAAGTATATACATTTGAAACTTACTTTTGAGGTCCCTTCCAATCCCTAATGGTTCTGTGATTCTATAGTCATCCTGGGGTCCTGGGGGACAGCAGGATGACTATGAGCCAGCAGTGTGCTCTTGTGGCCAAGAGGGCCAACAGCATCCTGGGATGGATCAGAA
>VXBP01010266.1:1060398-1313408 GCA_013400115.1 Rhinopomastus cyanomelas
CTCTTCCAATCCCTGATGATTCTATGATTCAAGAATACAATTAGGTTAATCACATAGAGAAGTCAACTGTTAATATAGTGCTACTGTGATCTACAGCAGTTCTTTAAGGATCATTTGGAATTGTCGAGGAAAAGGGTTTATTATAAATGTATTGGGGTTACGTTCAATAATGGAGATGATGTTCCCTGGGAAAAAGCTCTCTCTTCTTCTCTGTTGCCTGTCACTCCTTATTTGCATTTTTAAAACATTTTCATTGCACTCTGTGGAGTTCCCTCACTTCATCTTGTAAGAATTTAACGTAGCTGAAAGTGATATTTGTCTCCAGTTTCTCTGGGAAAAGAATAACAACTGCTTCCGAGAAGACACGAGATTTCCAATTGTTGGGTTTTTCCATAAAACTAATTACAAAATTGCTTATTGCCTGGCGTGATAGTCTTTGAGCAGCAGCCTCAGTTGGTTCAGGGAGGATGAGAGGACACACATGCCTGGCCCCCCAGATGGGATTTGTACGAGCAGGAAAATTCTGGTTTTGACAGGGCCATCGTAGTGTTCCACTGCTCGCCTTCGCTGGTGTCGTACGCACTGCTGGCTTCTTCAAAGGCTGCTTTATCCTTTCTGCTTCTGGTGTAGGAAGCACACCAGACACGGCAAGAACTTCCCAGATCTTGAGGTGGATTTCCCCTGAAAGTGATTTAGCTTGCTGCTTTTATCTTCAGTAAATCTTGGCAGCCAGACAGCACAGCCCATTGCCACTCACGGCTTGCTTTGTATGGAAGTTACTCTTAACCTAACAAGTCTCTTTGGTGAGCTCCTGGCTTTCCAACACTGTCCTGTGGCTACAAACCATGATTTTGCCCTTGTCATAGCCATCATGGTCCATTGTTCTCTTTTCCCCTGGTGTACTTAATGTCCCATGTCTAAATCGTCTAGGACATGTAAATAAATACTGGAAAATTTGCTTCCAATTAGTTTGTGTATGATAATGTTCAATAAAATATATAAAGTTGTGATAGATCATAGAATCACAGAATGTTAGAGGTTGGAAGGGACCTTGAAAGATCATCTAAGTCCATCCCCTGCTGCTGGAGCAGGGTCAGCCTACAGTACTGTCTCAAGATGTCCTAATGGGGCTTGAACCCATGACCCCAGGGATTCAGAGTCCCATGCTCTACAGACACACATTTAACCTGTGACTCACTTGTTGAATGTAGAAATGGACCTTGATCTGTGTCCTAGAGGAGAAACCAAACTCATTTAAGAAAAGCATTGCTTCATTTTGTGGTGTTTCCATACATGCAGATATGGTAAAGGAGGAGATGCATCCCGTAGGTAGGACTGATGTCATTGCGTTCTGTCCTCTAAACCTGGTGCACCTTTGTAGGGTAGAGTGAGTGCTCTCATCCCTTCTGTTATGTTCATCCTTCAGGGACATGAAGCACCCTCTTTGTTATGAAACCAAAAGAACCTGGAGTCCGAGCCCCATACGGAGTGGGGCTGTGGTGTTCTCCAGAGCTTAGCTCTTCTCTCCATCCACAGCTCCATCAGTCTGCATCAAGCTGGGGTGAAATGTACTCCTGTGTAGGTATCCCTTAAGAGTTTGGAAATGTGAGACCATGAGGTGTCCTGAAGGGGTGGGCAGATAAAACACAGAACCTATGTTACCCAGGTTTGTCTGCGACAGGAGTCAGAAGCTGAGGGTACCTCAGGCTACTCAAATGGCACCAGACCCCACTGGCACTAACCAGCCCAGAAATTACAGCTGCCATTAGATCTGTTTGAAGGTAAAATTGTAGTGTATCCCAGAGGGATGTTCTGCTTTGAAACTCGTAGAACTACATGAACTTGAGCCACATAACATTAAATTTTTCATTCTGGGTATCGGATTATTCTGACTCACTTTTCCCTTCCATTCGATCTTCCAGCCTTTAACGACGAAAGCACTCTTGAGTTCACAGTTCACAGCCTTGATTTGCTTTTAATAGCGAATTTGGAGATACAGTTTGTGTCTTTAAAGTTAAAAATTAAGAATTAAAACTCTATTATTCCAAATTTAAGTAATTGAGGGTTTGCTCCATGGGCTGGTTTGCAATTGTTCTTGTCTCTGGTTAGCTTGTTAGACACCAAAAAAGCCAAGTCCAATTTTTTACTCATTAGGAATGAAATGTAGTAAAAATTTGTTGCAAAAACACTTGTCAATGAAAAACCTATTTTTTTCCCAACAATATAATCTTTCTTCAAATTTGTTGTTTGAGTTATTCTTTTGGGGCTGAAATTGCCAAAGCCTGAGAAATACCTCAGGTGTTATATACAAATAGCTTAAACCTCTTTGCAGAAGCAGCTGAAGTAGCAGCACGGAGACAATAAGGTTTGCCTGGAGTTTTGGATCATTAATCAGGGTTCTTTATACAGCAACGTTGCTCGAATTGGCATAGTCCCACACACCGAGCTGCAGAATGAAGTCCTTTTATCTAAAAGCAAAAAATAACCCTCCAGTAGCATGACTGGCAATATTATACCAAAAATAGGTACTTTCTTTGACTTTTTAGCTGATTAATTGGTTATGTAAGAGAAATATTTATAGCACAGAAACAGCCCAACCTGCTGCACGCCCAGAAAGCAGAGCATGAGGCTCTGGCCAGCCTGATCTAGGGTGGGGTGTCCCTGCCCATGCCAGGGGGGTTGGAACTGGATGATCCTGTGGTCCCTTTTAACCCTGACTGATTCTATGACTGGGTCTGGGTGATCCTGCTGTGGCAGGGGGATTGGACTAGATGATCTTTTGAGGTCCCTTCCAATCACTAATTATTCTATGACTTGGTCTAGGTGATCCTGCTGTGTCAGGGGGATTGGACTAGATGATGTTTCGAGGTCCCTTCCAATCCCTGATGACTCTATGAATGGATGTCCTTAAAGCAGAGCTGGTTGGTAGATGTAAGTCTGCTGGATTGACTGTAGTAAATTGAGCACAGCAGTGATAATGTCTCACAGTAATGACGATTCCTCAGGTGGTGGTGTCGTTGCTTCACAATCTCAACTGAGTTGACTCTGCTGCATTTAATATTTGTCTTAGTGCAGCAAAGGTGCCATATGCCCAATCTGTTTCATGTCATGGCATCTTCACCAACCCACAAGGTATTACATCTGCCTGAAGTATTTTACTCCCTTTCAGTAGTCGTTTTATGTTAAAATGTCAACATTTCCTCAAAATAAATGAACTCAGCAACATTTTAGGCTGTTGCCATCATCCTGGCAGTAGAGAAGGAGTAGAGCCCAAGAAATATGTGAAATGCATTCTTGTTCCTCTTTCTAGAACTTTCAAAACCTCTAATTTCCTTGACTGAGGACAGGCTTAGGAAAATGAACTTTCGTGCTCTTGCTCTGCATTTTGCCTGCTTCTCTTCCAAGTCCTTTGTTGTATGTGGGCTAGAAGTTCCAAGTAAATAGAATGTGTGAGTTCAGTGAGAAAGATGAGAGACGAGCTGCCAAATAACTAGTAATTTGGCTGAATCCAGAGTAAGGAGGAAAGAAGGTGATGCAGAGGGAGTAAATAAGGAGTAAGAACATGGAGCAGTGCTGTCTGCAGTATGTTGTTGTCACTGCCTTTGCAAAACAGACTCGTGTCATCTCCATCATCATCACTGCCCCTATGCATTGTGCCCTGCCACTAGCACTGCAGCAGACTCACTGCATTCCATGTAAAACTCAACTTCTACTTGTGTTGAAGTTAACCTGTGACAACAAGCGGTTCGCAGGGAAGTGAGATACCTATCCTGCACCTTAAAAGTAAAAGTTAAAGAGCCTGGAGTAATTTTTCAGGTACATCAAGGTTAGTGCCCTGGTTTGGATCAGGAGTTGTGTTTGAAGCCAGTTCCTTGGTTATCTCCACTTACTAGACTTTGGCTCATCTTGCTGACCACTGTTGGCATTCAAACTTGATGCCTTTTGCAGGAAAGTAAATGCAAAATTAGTGCCAGAAACACACACAAATGCACTCCAGACACTCACGGTCACTCTGAGGAGCAGACTGAGAGCTAGTCTGAAGTCAAACACCCTGAAATGCAGGTGGGATTCTCAGCATGGACTGTTTCAGTCTACAGCTCCACTTTGGACCCACTTGCTGATGAAATACTCTTCTTTACTTGGGTTCTCTTCCAGTTACTGTGACCTTGGTTCAATCAGCCTGTCTCTCTCTCCAAGCTCTGCCTGCACTGAGGCTTGTTCTTTCCTTCACTGTTAAAAACCAGCAAAGCATGAAGAAGTGAGTGATGTGTCTTCACACCAGCTGAAGATCTCAGCTCCTCTGCTTTCATCTGCCAGCTCTAGCTCTTTCATGCTCAAAAGATTTACAGAAAGAAAAGCTGGCAGAAGAAGGATGACTTGTTGGGACACACAGCAGCATTTTCATGGCAGCTCTAGGCAGTTTCACATCCAGTTTACTTCAAACAACAGTACACCTTTGGCTTGGTTTCTAAATGGCAATGTTTACTCCCTATTAATGCCAAGACTGCCTTACAGCAGACAAGTTTTGACCAAATCTGTCCAGTGCTCACACTTTTAAATAGTCACAAAAGAATTGTAACAGTTGCCTATAAATTTAATAGCTTCATAGCAATTATTATGTCTGCATTACAGAACAGTATATGTTTTTTATTACCCCAGGTCCCTTTTTAATAGGAGCGCTGTGCTTTGTACGAGTCAATTATTTTTGATAGTTACAGTAATTAATGTTTAATTATATTTTATTAGGCTCATTTTGTTCAACTACCTTGGAACCAGTCCAGGCAATTCTAAATGCTGTACTTTGTGTGTGCATGTGTGCACACCACATCTGCACACCTGTCCCGTGGCCGTACGTGCAGCCAGTGGCACATTGCTCCCACAGGGGGGGAAATATGAAACTCACCATCAGAAGACTGTGGTCATAGATGTGCTGTCCTCTTTCCCATGGCCAAGAGCAATATCTCTCATGCACATCCTACAAATGCAAGTAGATCCCCCAATTTTCTCCTACAAAAGACACAGATCTGATGTCTTCCAGCAGATATTTCTGTTGACTGTAGAACTGCAGCCTCAGTGGCTCTCAGTGGGCTCATATATGAGTGACTTTTTCCCCTCTTACTCCTTCATTTTCACTTTCTCCTCTCTGTCAGCTTTCTGCCACCTTCCCCTTTTATTTCCCCTTTCCCTGGGAATGAATTTTCTTACTCTTCATTTCTGATCCCTCATCCTTCATTTTTCTGTCTGTTTCTCTAATCTTTCATTGGTCTCTCCCTCTCCTTTTCTGTCTTTCTTCCTCTCTTCAAAGGCAGTGGAACACCTCTGTCTTCCTCTGAAGTCTGTCTCTTAACTCTGACCCCCCACCAGATACACATCCTGCCTTAGAAGCCATAGAGCTCTAGCATTTTATGTTTAGTTTGGTTTTTTCCACCTGGAATGGTGCTGCTGTTTGCCTGCTGTCTTTCTCATAGAATCACAGAGTCACAGAATCATTAGGGATTGGAAGTGACCTCAAAAGATCATCTAGTCCAACCCCCTGCCACAGCAGGATCACCTAGACCAAGTCATACAGTCAGTCTGGGTTAGAAGGGACCACACTCCATGGAGTTTTGACTCTGTGTCATTTCTCCCCTCCTTCCTGAGTATGAAAATTGTATTTAATTTGTTTTCCAAAAAGGCACGCTTTAAAATCGCTGAATTTTCATTGAATCTTCAAGCCCTCCACATTTTTGTAATTTTTCCTGTGAAGTAAGGACAGCACCACAGAAACGACAATAACTGTAATTATTTATTGGATTTTTTGTACTTTAAAAGAAGGTTCCACCATTGAATTGTGGTGGCCGAGCAATGTTTCCAAACAAATTCAGGAGACCTGTCCTGGGGTGGATAAGAAGGGGGCTGGTTAGCAGATCAAGAGAGGTTCTTCTACCCCTCTACTCTGCACTGGTGAGACCACATATGGAGTGTTGTGTCCAGTTCTGGGCTCCTCTGTTCAAGAGGGATGTGGAGTTGCTGGAGGGTGTCCAGTGGTCCAATGTAGGGCAATGAGGATGATGTGGGAGGTGGAGCACCTCCCTTATGAGGAGAGGCTGAGGGAGCTGGTTCTCTTTAGCTTGGAGGAGACTGAGGGGTGACCTCATGAATGTCTATAAATATGTGAAGGGTGGGTGTCAGGAGGATGGAGCCAGGCTCTTCTCAGTGTCATCTAGTGATAGGACAAGGGGCAATGGTTGTGAGCTGGAACATAGGAGGTTCCACATCAAGATGAGAAGGAACTTCTTCCCAGTGAAGGTGACAGAGCACTGGAAGAGGCTGCCCATGGAGGTTGTGGAGTCTCCTTCACTGGAGATACTAAGACCTGCCTGGATGTGTTCCTGTGTGACTTGGTGTAGATGATCCTGCTGTGTCAGGGGGATTGGACTGGATGATCTTTCGCGGTCCCTTCCAATCCCTAGTGATTCTGTGATTCTATGGTTCTATGACTTGTAACCTTATAGATGATACTGAAGCCCTAGAGAAGTCTCCACAGATATGGAAAACCTGTTGGTTATGCGCTCTTGCTGTCTGATCTCTTTCTTCCTTGGTTTTTCCTAGTTTCCATAGTTGGTCTTTTTTCTTCAGTGCAGCAGCTGTGACTAGTTTTGTTCCAAGTAAACATTTATGTTAAGGTCTTAATCAGTCTTGGAGCTTCATAACCTGGGTATCATACAGTCACAGAAAAGAAACTCCTTCAGCTGGAGGAGTACTCTTAAATGTCTGCATCTGGGGTTTCTCAGTGTGCTGCTTTCACAGCAAAGGGCAGCTGCACAGGACTTCTTGAGGCTGTCATTCCACTGCCAGCTGTTTTCTGCTCCCTTCAGTGATGATTAAGTTCTCTATGGTTAATTTTGCCCCTAAGTCCCCCGACTTGCCCATAAATCCACATCAGTCAGCAGTAATGTGGAGCAAGGGACCTGTCCTCTCACTATTATATCCTCTTCATTGGTAGAACAACAGAAATTATTATACACAGTTATATACTGACCGTGTGCTAAAGAGCATTTCGGTGCTGCTGGAAGGAAAACTGCCCTACACTGTGTCCTGGATAGAACAGTGGAAGCTGAAGAAAACAATTTATTCTGTGAGATTAGGGAAAGATAAATAAGAAGTGATTTCCAGCGGCGCAAAAAGCATTGACAAAAATGTAAGGCTCTGAAAAACAGATCACATCTCACAAAGACATCCAGGAGAAATTGCAGATAGGCTTTGGGACTCACTGAAGTGCCTGTGGAGGTGACAGGGAGCTGTCCTGCTGTCCTACAGATAATGAGGCAGGTTCATTTGGAGACCTTTTGGAGATTTCTGTGATGGAGAAGTCCTTGTCTCCCTCCAAGCAGAATGCTTTTGCTAGTGCACATCACATCAGACCAGGTATTTTATCAATATATAAAAGTTTAGATTCTACCCCAATAAAGGAGATGGGGCCTTGAATACCTGATTATTCAGCTACTGCAAAGGTTTACGATGTTTTGCCATTGGGGCCCAAGGAACCCTTCTAAAAACACTGAATTGAACCCAGTGTGCCCAGTGTGAACCGGTGGTTTCACGGGTGTGACATTAAGCAAACTCTTACCAAGCATCTAATTAAGTGGGGGCTGAGCACTGGTTCCCTTGGTGCTTTCATGCAGAGTGGGGAGTCTTCTGTGGCCAACTCACATCAAGGCAGTGACAGTTATTTTGCAATGAGATTACAGGACCTGATAATAGCTCTCCAGCTATTATCTCTATGCCAAGACGTTTGTAACTGTAGGAGGTACTACAAACTGGAGACTGGAGAGTCCACTCCAAACCTTCTAACTATTGGATGGGAAGAAGCTTTACAGATTGAGCAGATTTACTGCTTCCCCCAAAGAAATCTCTCTCTTCCAGAACTGAGAGAGAGAAATCGCGGGAGAATGCCCAGATTTGATTGTGTGCAGCCACTTTGCTCCTGTCAGCTCCAGTCCCATGTATCTGCTTGCAGGCTTGAACCCAAGCAGCATCAATCAGATGAGCTGATAGAGCAGAGGAAGAAAGACCTATTTGGAAAGATACATGGGAATGTTGTAACTTGTGTTTCCCAGCTGAAGGCTTTTTAGAACAGGCTGAAAACACTGATATTTCCAGTGTGATTGGTACTAATTTAAGAAGGCAAAGACAAATCCAAAGGCATCACTAATTAGATGAGATAGTGATTAAAAATGGTGAAAAATAACAAGCCCTACACAAGCTATTCCTTAATTTTAGTAATAAATGTAGACTGTAAAATATTAACACAGATAATGACTAACAGATGAGAATTTATTATACAGGACTTGATTCACCATAACCAAGAGGGATTCATTAGAAATAGATTACAATGTACAGTAATAATAACAGACAATTATGGGACATAATAAATCTGTGTGAAGAGAGAGATGGGTTAATGTCTGCCAGTTCCATTAGAGGAAGCAAAATTGGTCTGAGCATGTAAACTGGAGTCACTCTGCTCTTACTGTCCTTACATTTTCCCGCAAGAGCAAGCAGGTCCACGTGACAGAAGAGAAGTGAATAAGAAGAAATGGGTTTTTTGTCTCAATGAGATGTTGTCTAAAGAGCCACAAGCTCAAATGCTCTTCTTGGCTCTACTGCTGTATTGTTTATCTCCATGTGGAAGTCCAGCGGTACTAACGTAGCAACCAGAAGTAAATGGATTGGGCAAGGATAAGATAAATGGCAGTGGTAAATAGGACATTTATGTGTCCCTCACAACGAGCACAGGCTATTTGTTAGCATTCTGTTTGGTTTAGTCTTCTTCCTTCTTGTTCAGTTCAGTTACATCCTCAGACAAGAGGTTGTGAGGGGATTTTAACAGAGCTTTAATTAATATTCAGAGCACACGGTGGTATCGTATTTCTAATATTCACATTTTTATGTTGTTCTAAGTGTTTTATTTAAAAATTTATTCCAGTGGGAATTCCTTTTATAGTGCTTCAATATGTCAGAAATAACAATTTCTGTTATCTGTGGCAAGCTTTCTTCAATTCCACCTCCAGGGAACATCTGCTTTGTAAATGGTTCGAATAGTAAACAGTTCTTTCTAGGTTTGCACATCTTTGTGCTGGTTTTCCTCCCGCCTTTCAGCCCTGTGCGGTTCAGCACAGGAGCTAATCTCTGAACGACGCAGTGATCGTGTTAGGCTACTCATCGTAAGGCTAATAGACAGCTCTTTCTGGGTGTTTGCCAGCTGACTGTGTGGGGAACCAGCGAGGTGGACTTAGAAGCTTCGTGGGTCTTAGAATCAGTCACACTTTGCATCCAATTTACAAGATACAGACAGTGAACACTGTCTTCTGCTGGAGAGAGCAGTCTCTGTTGCACTGGCTGGCTGCAAAGAGGATTGTGTTCTTGTGGCCAAGAGGGACAACAGCATCCTGGGGTGGANAAGGGCCAACAGGTGCAAGCTGGAACACAGGAGGTTCCACATCAAGATGAGAAGGAAATTCTTCCTAGTGAGGGTGACAGAGCGCTGGAACAGGCCGCCCATGGAGGTCGTGGAGTCTCCTTCTCTGGAGATGTTTAAGACCCACCTGGATGTGTTCCTGTGTGACATGTTCTAGTTGATCCTGCTGTGTCAGGGGAATTGGACCAGCTGATCTTTCGAGGTCCCTTCCAATCCCTAATGATTCTGTGATCCTGCTCTACTGACAGTAGCCATAACAGTGAACACCTTGCTAGGAGCTAGTTATTCAGAGACATGTCCTTCCTTCTGCCTTCTCACTAAATATACTTTCCAAAATGGCTGGGTTCGGGTGGTTTTGCTTTTAGGAGTTCAGTGCTTTCCTTTTAATGAGGCAGTCCAGAGCGGCTGGCAGATACCTCCTGCTCCTCACAATGATTGACCTTAAGCAGGACAGAACATTTGTAAATTGAAGATTAAAAAAACAGTGACGTTGAAAACCAGGCTCTTGATGCTGTCCTGCAAATTTTAGATCTTTATCTACATTTCTGATCTCTGCAGCAAAACACGAGTGAAAGCTGAGGGAAAGCTAATAAATCAGTCTCTGATCGGAAGTGAGCTCCATTAGAAACAGAAATTTGTTGCTTATGATGTACACCTCCTGGCTCTCGTTAAAGCCTTGTGGAAATGATGCACTGTGCTTGAAAACCATGGACTGGAAAATAAATACATTCAGGCTGCGTTACTGGGCCAGTGCTCCGCGTCCCAGTGGTAAACTTAGCCGATTAATGGCTAATGCTTTAAAGAAACACAAAAGCCCTAAGGCTAGACTCGCGTTGCGTTGTAGCAGCATAGTGGCTGCGAGTATTAATCAAAGCTTTTGAGATTGTGAAGTAGCAAATTGTCCTTGATCGTCTGTAACTGAGTCTGGACCAACTTTTGACACACTGGATAATTGGTCCTGCATGAAAATGTCTGGTGTCTTCTCTAGAACAGCTTTGTTCTCTGGCTCAGATAAAAGAGATGTGCTCCACAGGACAAGAAGCAGTGTCAGGTACTAGATGCTAGGGCCCTGATATTGCAAACATGGTTGTTCATGCTCATCGGCTTCATTTAAGGAGCCTCTCAGAAATCTCTGTTCCCTTTCTGCTCTCTTTCCTCCTTCCTCAACCTTGCAGTGAGTGAAAAGCCTCAGTACTGGACCTGGCTTTCTGAATTTCCTCACTCTTCTTCCCCTCCCTTGCCTTCCTCCTAACCTTCCTTTACTGTCTTCATCCAAGGCTCTTCATGATGGTGAACAAGATCTCTCACTGTCCACTGAGACTAGAGAAGAGTCAAGATCTCTCACTGTCCACTGAGGCTAGAGAAGAGTAGTTGTATTTATGGAGACCCCAAAAATGACCTTTTTTACCTTGTCCCTCCCCTGGTAACAGAGCACAGGGCTGCAGTGACTTTGCCAGGGAGCTTTCTCTTCCCAGCACGGAGAAGACAAAATCTGTCCTGGCTTCTCTTTTTTTGCTGTGACCAATGGACACTGAGATGCTGGAAGAGCTTTTCTTCCACTCATATGGTCCATTTGAAGTACACAGTGCCAGTGGATACCATACTGCTCTTGACTGGCTCAGTAGGGCCAAGAGCATCCATAAGTGCTTCTGACTAAGATACGGGCTTGAGGCACCAAACGTTCCAATGATGCAGCTACCTGACACACACATCCTACAGCAGGGGAACATCATACAGAACCTGGTATGGAGCGGGTTCCCACTTGTTATCCATGTTTCTACATTCTTTGCATGTCTGCATTGAGATCCTAAGCAGGACAGTCCCTCACTTCCAGAACTTCCTCACAGAGAGTCCATTTACCACCTTGTGTGTCACGAACATCTGCATGACTGTGGTCACATGGAGAACCTGAGTTGCACCACTGTGAAAAGACATAGCTCTAGTGACGTTAAGTGAGTCACCTCAAAGTGGTTAGCAGCTGCACGAAGGGGCTCTTTCACACCCTGGTTTTGGTTTTGTCACATCTATTTCTATTTAAATCTATTCTGTTTAAACAGAAATTATGGGACGAAGTAGTCGGTGGCATCGCGCTGAGCATTGGAACCGCTGCAGTGCCTTTCCTTTAATTCTGGTGCTGCTCGCTTTTGTCTCCGTGCAGCCACTTATCTCTGGATTTACAAACCTGCAGTGTAATTTGCTCACAGCTAAGCCTACACTTACTCAGCGTGGGAGATGAGAACCAGAAGTCGCAGATGCTGTCAGAAGGCACAGACCAGTGTTTTCAGGATTCGTTGTGCAAAGCAGATTTACTTATCCGGTGTTACATGGGAGAGTGATGAGAAGGGAACTGTGAGACCCTAGGGTGGATATTCAGTGTGGAAAGGTTATGTTTCACTAGTTAAGGTGAAGCAGTTGTTTCACCACCTTGTTTAAGGCTCCTTCCTGAGATCTAATTCTTTGAATTATGTCATTTTGTTAGATCTGTTCAACAACAGCGTCTTGAAAACGTTCGTGGTTGTGTCCTCTGCAGTCTCAAGATGAAGAGTTGGGAATTGGATAGTAAAGTTATCCTTAAAGTTAATTTAAATATATTAATTAGTAAACAGGAGCAAAGAATAAATATTCAGAATAGCGGAGGGCAATGAAGATGATGAAGGAAGTGGACCACCTCCCTTATAAGGAGAGGCTGAGGGAGCTGGGTCTCTTTAGCTTGGAGAAGAGGAGACTGAGGGGTGACCTCATTAATGTCTATAAATATGTGAAGGGTAGGTGTCAGGAGGATGGAGCCAGGCTCTTCTCAGTGTCATCTAGTGATAGGACGAGGGGCAATGGGTGTGAGCTGGAACATAGGAGGTTCCACATCAATGTCAGAAGGAACTTCTTTCCCAGTGAGGGTGATGGAGCACTGGAACAGGCTGTTCAGGGAGGTTGTGGAGTCTCCTCCTCTGGAGATGTTTAAGACCTGCCTGGATGTGTTCCCGTGTGACTTGGTCTAGATGATCCTGCTGTGTCAGGGGGATTGGACTGGATGATCTTTTGAGGTCCTTAATGATCCTATGATTCTATGATAAAGGAAATGTAAGTAGAATCCACAATGAACTGAGCTTATCCCGTACAAGTGGCTTGTACATTTGCCTTTAAAGTGGAGTGGGGTGTACGTGCAAGAATTATTTTAATTTCATTTTTTATCTACAAATCAATAAGATGAAGCAAAGTAAACCAGCAAATCTGTGTAGCAACACACGGCTTCGTTCTGTTCCAGATTTGTTTGAGCTGATTATAGAGCAGAGTAAAACCTGTTTCACAACTTGGAGATTGTGAACAAATGCTTTTTCAGAGCCGTAAAATTATATTTCAGTGTTTCCTCCTCACATTCAAGCACTGCAATCAGAATTATAGGAATTAACAGCATGAGCTGGGAGACACACCATCCTGCTGAAGGTTTTCGCTGAGCAGAAATATCCTCGGCTGGTACAAATTGGTGTGGCTCCATTGACGTCAAAGGCTCTGCAGCAGCCTGCACCGGCTGGGGAAGCAGTCTTCTGCGGCTAAGATTGTTTTCTCCCATCCAAACCTGCTGCTCTGAGAATTTGAGAAAGAACAGAAAAATACCTCATGGTCTTGTGACAATTGCCTGTTACTGCCAGAGAAAATATTGTGCTGTGTGTGCCTCGGCACCAGCTGCCGGAACAGAAAGACACCTTCATTTGTGAGAATTATACCTGGGTGCTTTGGGCATTATTCAGTTTTACTGGGCTGTATTCACTTTAACTGGTTTTATTTATTTTCTTCCTGTACAGGAATTTACTGCACATAGTGTATTTACTGCACTATTGCTCTCTCTCTTCTTTGTGATTGGATTTGCTTTATCAACTGATCTCACTCAAATTTGCTTTGGTTGTAACCGAGCTGTTGCTTTCTACATGTAAATAGTGAAACATAGAAATTACCATTCCAACTGTCCCTCTGCTCCAGTGTGCTGCCTTTGGCCTCAAGGCAAGGTACTGAATCACAGAATCATTAGAGATTGGAAGGGACCTCCAAAGATCATCCAGTCCAATCCCCCTGACACAGCAGGATCACCTAGACCAAGTCTCACAGGTACAAAATAACCAGCCCATGGTGAGCTCTACTGCTTCAGTCTCAATCCTTCTAGTTGAGGTTTCTATACTGAAATGTGAGGCTTTGTGCTTCACATTAAGAAAACCATGTTTGCCAACTAAGGTAGCGGAATGTCTTCTTGTTCCCTATGTAAAGGTCTAGTCCCTCTTTAATCCTGCTAAGCTCTAAGCTAGTCTGATGACTTTGTGACAGTGAATGCTGCAGTTTAATTACATGACACCTAAAGAAAGTTCAATCTGTCTTCGGTGCCGTCAGCTGTTCCCTTAAGTTGATATTGCTGGAGAAGGCAAATGGCAGCACCCAACTGGCTTTGGCTGCAGTAAGCTGTGACCCATTCTTCCCCTCAGCTAAGCCATTCACGTCTTTCCCATCTGTCTTTATCTGGAAGTCATGCTTCTTACTATTTAACAGTTATTTCAACTCCTGTTTTCACTCTATCCTTGTTTGGTCTGTGTTCTAACTGTGGGACATATTTCTCAAGGACCTTCACAGTTCTGATCTCCCATTTGTCAGAGGTATTTCTCAATCATATTGTGACTTTTCTGCTGCCTACTTGTCTACTTTCATAGAATCATAGAATCACAGAATAATAGAATCATAGAATCATTAGGGATTGGAAGGGACCTCAAAGATCATCTAGTCCAATCCCCCTGACACAGCAGGATCACCCAGACCAAGTCACACAGGAACACATCCAGGTAGGTCTTAAACATCTCCAGAGGAGGAGACTCCACAACCCCCCTGGGCAGCCTGTTCCAGTGCTCTGTCACCCTCACTGGGAAGACGTTCCTTCTCATATTGATGTGGAACCTCCTATGTTCCACCTCACACCCATTGTCCCTCATCCTATCACTAGATGACATTGAGAAGAGCATTTCCCACTAGAAATCTGAGCACTCAACGGTGCTTAAGAATCTAAACAGGGGTGTTGCACAACTGGGCTTTAACAAGTCTCCTCCAGACAGTTTACAAGAGTTGGGACCTCAAGGCTGACAAGTTCTCACACAACCCAGCGTTACACAACAAGAGCTAAACACTATTTCAAAGAAGGGGATGTCACTGGCACATAGAATCATAGATTCTTTAGGGATTGGAAGGGACCTCGACAGATCATCTAGTCCAACCCCCCTGCCACAGCAGGATCACGCAGACCAGGTCACACAGGAACACATCCAGGCAGGTTTTAATGTCAAAGTTGTTCTGCTGACACTTCACAGAACACCTTTGTTTGCCTGCCAGTGCAGCATTACAAAGCCAAGCTCCTTGATTACACTTTTCATAGAAACTCTGATACTTAGATCTTTTTAGAGACCCTGATATTTATTTTAAACTAACATTTTGTTCTGAGTTGTGAGCAAGACCGTAAGGAAGCACAATCTCAACCAAATCATTGTTTGTTTATTCTTCATATAAACATGTGTCCGTGAGAGGAGCAGGACTAGCATAAGGTTTTCGTGTCAGCTTTGAGTGAACCAGCCTGACCCCCTCTGGTTGGGAGGAAGGGATGTGAGGTGAAGGGTCTCACAGACCTCTTGCCTGTACCTTGTGATATGTGTCTTCATAACTGAGATTGAGCCAAGATTAATTTAGATTTGTGTTGTCATCCTTTGACCCAGCAAAGTCACCCTGCAAAATAAGAGATAAGTGCATGGCGGGCTGGTAGCCCTTTAGCCCCTACAGTGTTTGTGAGTCTTGTAGCCATGCAAAAGAAAACTAATGTAAATATTTCTGTCCTTTTGATAGAAAAGAAAAATAAAGCCTAAAATTTATAAACAACTCTTCATCCTGAAGCATCCTTGGCTGCCAAGGGAATTGAAATGCAGTACCATAGTCCAGGATGCCCTACTACTTCATAACTCTGATAGTGTTGTTCACATTTATTTGAAACAAAAGCTTTTTAAAACTCTGACTATTCTGCAGTCAATATAAGTTCTTAGATCCCCCTTTCAGTACTGAAAAGTTGCAGGAAGTTCTCTCTGGAACCTTCTCTTCTCTGGGACAACTCCCTCAACCCCAACTCTCTCATCCTTTCCTCAGAGGAGAGAAGGGTTATCAACACTGGAACAGGCTACCTAGGGAGGTGGGGAAGTAATTTTTCAGTGCAGTCAAGTATTTTTACCCTGAAGTTTTCAATCTCTTGAGTATCTGACCCATACTCTCTAGAATTTTTCAGATCAATTGCTGAATTTACGTAGAGAAGCAGCCACAAGCCTTTGTGCACTGAGCTCCAGGCAGGACTTCCTGCCAATTAGCTGTAGAAATCAAGCCAGTGTTTTTTTGTCTTGGAGAGCATAAGTGTGCTTCCTGAGTCAAAGAAACATCTTACGCCTTCATTTCTATTGCTCCTCACTAACCCCTAGATCCAAATTAATGTCACCAACACCCCAGCAGACTGGGATGCTGTTCAGCAGGACCTGAACAGGCTGGAGAGCTGAGCAGGGAGAAATTTAATTAATTATAACAAGTGTAAGTGTAGAGTCTTGCATCTGGGCAAGAGCAACACCAGGTACCAGTATAGATTGGGGACTGACCTGTTGTAGAGCAGTGTAGGAGAAAGGGACCTGAGGGTCCTAGTGGACAGCAGCCAACAGCATCCTGGGGCGGATCTGAAGGAGGGTGGTTAGAGAGGCTCTTCTCCCTCTCTGCTCTGCACTGATGAGACCACATCTGGAGTATTGTGTCCAGTTCTGGGCCCCTCAGTTCAAGAAGGACAGAGAGCTGCTGCAGGGAGTCCAGCACAGAGCAATGAGGATGATGAAGGAAGTGGAGCACCTCCCTTATGAGGAGAGGCTGAGAGAGCTGGTTCTCTTTAACTTGGAGAAGAGGAGACTGAGGGGTGACCTCATTAATGTCTATAAATATATGAAGGGTGGGTGTCAGGAGGATGGAGCCAGGCTCTGCTCAATGTCACCTAGTGATAGGACAAGGGGTAATGGGTGTGAGCTGGAACAGAGGAGGTTCCACATCAATATGAGAAGGAACTTCTTCCCAGTGAGGGTGACAGAGCAGTGGAACAGGCTTCCCAGGGGGGTTGTGGAGTCTCCTTCACTGGAGACATTTAAAAGCCACCTGGATGTGTTCCTGTGTGACTTGCTGTGGTCACTTCTAATACTGCCAAGCTGCTCCAGCCTTGGTCTGCAGAGATTTTTGTCAAATGTAGTTTCCAGACAGCTGTAAAACAGCTGTTCTAGCCAGCACCATCAGAAGCAGGACGAGTGAACTGTCATCGACCTGTGTCTAGCTATATGAAGAATGCATGTCTGATGTCTGTGCCTATAAGCTGTGTAAGGTTTTCCTTTGAAAATGTGAAAATAATCAGAATTTATACCGCCATCATCATCGTTTTGGTGAGCTCAATTGACTGAGGGTGTCCTCCGCGTGCTTAAAGAGGAAATACATTTGAAACGGTCAAAATGTAAACAAAGAGCACTTGATGTGGTAAATGCAAAGTAGAATAAATTTTTTAAAATAATAGGAGAGAAGTACTGGATTGAACAAGCAGTAAATTATTTATTCCCTTTGGACAACTAAACTACTCTGAAAGAGAAAAGCTTTTACAAGAATTGATTGTGTGCTAGCACGTTATGACTGGAGCAATACCACACCGTACTAGTTCTTCGGGGTTTTTATTTCCGTAATATTTTTACGTAATGGCCAAAACAATAAAAACATCCAGAAATTTCTTTGTACTCTCTGTGTGGTGGGGTAATGCAGTACCCTTGTCAGGCAAGGAACTGTGCAGTCTGTCATTTATTCGTGTTGTTGGCTAATGTAGTATCTGATGTGGGGATGTTAATTCATGAGAAATCTGGGCAGGAAATAACTTGAAAGGCTGTTAATCCCCATTAAGAAGAATAACAGTGTCATGAGAAATAAGAGGATGCTGTTCCATTAAATGATGGGGAATGTGCCTTCCCGAGAAGCTCAGGCTGACGTCCCTCGTATCTGTGGGTTTCCATGAAGGTGCATTTGTGACCCTTTGCGCAACATTTATCATCATGAACACAACCTTCTGAAGCTTTCCCTAGTTAGCTCCTTTCTCTCCCCCTTTCTAACACATGACTGGGTCATGATGCACCTGATCCTTACCCCAGCAGGTGGATGGAGGACAGGAAGGATATGTTCTTGCACACATGCAGTGCAGACATTGGAGGAGTACAGCCTCGGGCTTTAGGGAGAAGATGATGTCTGCACAGAGGAGCAGGATGTGACCTTCTGCTTGGTTTTGTCAAGGTCTCCGACTGCTCAGGAGGAGCGTCTGCGTTTGGGACAAGTAGTTTAAATATCAGAGTTTGAGCATGACTTGTTCTGTGAGCACTAACCCTGAATCAAAATCTATACAATGACAGCCATAAACTTTAGGATACGGATTTCACTGCCAGGTGATGTTGAAACCTATTAGAATTGTTAAGGTGTGCTCACTCTGCTGTGTGCCTTCTGAAGTTCAGAGCCACCTCCAGTGCATAACTTGGAAATTACAGAATCACAGAACATTAGGGATTGGAAGGGACCGCGAAAGATCGTCCAGTCCAACTCCCCACCACAGCAGGATCCCCTAGATCCAGTGGCACAGGAACACATCCAGGTGGGTTTGAAACGCCTCCGGAGATGGAGACTCCACAACCCCCCTGGGCAGCCCCTTCCAGTGCTCTGCTACTGTCCTGAGGACTGTATCTGGACAAGAGGCTAAGACTGTCTGTAACATGGGTGTAATTAAGTGAAATAGCATGAACAGGGCACTTGGATGCACAGCAAGATATCATTATGAGCACGTTCCAGAAAGTTCTGTTTCAAGCCATAAATTTTAAAAAGCATTTATAGAAAATTAACTTTCATGTTTTAGAGATAAATCAAACTTGTTTTTTCAATGTAGCATACTTTCAGATTTGCCATCACATATATGTCTAGAAAGTTGGTTTCTTGATGGCTTTTGATTTAGATTCCTATATTCAGCTTAGAGTCTAATATTTAAAAATTCAGCCTATTGCCTGGACAGTACCTGAGAAAAATAGATTCTTAATTGTTAGAGGAAGAATTTTATTGTTTTTAGCAGGATCATTAAGTGTAATATAAATCAGAAGACCTACTGAAGCAACTAATAGCAAGACAGGATTGTGGCTGCTAATAGTTTTTATGAATCCAGATGATGAAGTTACATTTATGAACTTTATTTGGCATAATGCATGAAATTTTAGCTAAATGTAGAGCTATTGATCTGCACTTTTGCAGGCAAATACATTTTCACAGGTCACAGTGGCTCCCACCCGAAGTATTTAATAATGCCAGCTTGTTAGGTTGTTAAGTTAATAAATGGCAAATTAAGTTTTATAGGCTAATCGCTTCCACCAGTCAAAGTTTGCTTCTTTATAGTCACAGGACCACAGAACGTTAGGAATTGGAAGGGTCCTCGAAGGATCATCTAGTCCAATCCCCCCCGCCACAGCAGGATCACCACAGTGATTTTTTTATCCATTGTGCTTTCCATTTCTAATAGCTGTTACTCTCTGGCGTGACTTTTCCAGTTCATAGCCATATAGCACGGTGTCTGTACGTCTGGGAGTAGGATCCAGAAGCCCTACCCAAACCAGACGGCTGGGAATCCTACAAATAATGCTGCATGGGTTTGGCTGTTCTTCCAGGTGCTCGTGGCCCCATGACCTGCAGAATGGTGTATCAGGCTATGCCAAGTTCACTTGGTTGAGCCACTATGGTCCCTGACGAGATCGTTCCCCAAGGCAAAGCTGCCTGAGGTGCGGTGTGTTCCCATCTTTCACTCAGTAGTAGCTCGGTGGTGAGAGTGCTCACCTGGAGAAAGGAAAGCTCATTTTCTACTCTCAGCTTAGTCTGGCAGGTTTTCAAGTCCATGTTATCTATCTACTAGGGGCTCTCAGTATTTTCCAGCTTCAACTCCTTCCTTGAGGGCAGAGGGCTTTGAATCTGACTCCACAGTATTGTCTTCTCTTCAAGAGTGTCTCTTCAGACTGCTGGCACCAGGTTCTGTCACATTAGCAGAGCATCTTGCCGTTGAGGCGCTAGGTAAAAGAAAGCACCCACACTCCTAAAGGTCATGGGGTTTGTGGCACCATCTCTACATGTTTGTTAGAAGCATGGTCCTCAGGGTGAAATCTGCAGACAGAGAGTAACAGGCTGGGAAGCCCACAGTGGGGCTTTGTCATGACCTATCGGGTATGTGCCATGTCTTCAGAGCCTGAGTGGGAAGGTAGATGAGGCAATGCAACTGTGGTGCCCACACTGCATGAGATGTCAATCCCATTAGAGACCAAGAGTTTTCCTGACTGGGGCACACGCCTTTTTTCCTTAGGCAAGGAGCATGCAAGTGCCCGTGTAGGATGAAGGAGGTAGCAAAGCTGCCATCCGGGGGTGGGGAGGTCGCACTGGCTCTCACGGAGCAATGCGACTGAGGTACTCATGACTGCATGGACAAGGTCTAAGAGACAGACTGATCTTAGGGGGTTGTTGATGGTTTGGTCTCTCTGTTTTAAATAGAGAGACCTTCTTGGATCATTTAGTCCTATCAGCTGTATTTGTATATTCTGATTTGTCCCGTTACTGTGCTTTGGTTTGGGCTATTACACTTTGTGAAGTTACGCACTGATGTTTCTTCATCCTACTGCTAATAAGCGTAATGGCATGTTCAGGAAATCATCATATAATTGGATTTAAACTTGGAAATGTTTTTTTCTGGTCTGTGCAATTCACAGTAATGAGTCTGTTTGTATCTAGCACAGTCCAATAGAGGTAAGAAGGAAAATAAAATCCAGGCACTTGGTACTTGTGACTTTAGAGGAGGAAAAAATGAACCGACCTGAACTGCAAATTCATTTACCTGAGGAAAATAAAGTCACGATTAGTGCCCAAAACATCTGACAGAAGGGCTATAAAATCATTTTTATCAAGGGCATGTGAAGGAGGCTGAACCTCAGCAGATCTTCCAGAAGTGTCTGGTTTGTAATATAAAATTAATTAGCCATAATATAGGGAAGAAACAAGGACTGGAAACAGCTACACAGAGCTGGGATTGTGCCGTGCAGCCCACCATGTAATGGTTCAGGTATTTCAGTCAGGTGGGCAGGAGCATAATCAGGGAGATGTGGGCAGGGAAGAGGTTGCAAGGCTCAGGGTAGGCAGGGGAGAGGTTGTCTGTGCCGGAGATGTTGTGGACTTGCCTGGGTCTGATGGCAGGATGGGTCATGCATCTGGTAGGTGAGGACCTGCTCCTCTTGGTAAACATCTCACAGCTGCTGATTCACTTCTAGATCTCATTATACATTACATTATGGACTTTAGAATCATAGAATCATTAGGGACCAGAAGGGACCTCGAAAGATCATCTAGTCCAATCCCCCAAGAAAGACCCAGATGTCCAAACGGAAAACTACATTGACAGGGAATGAGCAAATATTTGATATAGGAAGCCTACACCAAGCCCCTGAGTTTCAGGAGTCTAATCACAAAACCCATTAGAATCCACCTCTGTCCCACTTGCTTCAAGCACTGTTGGTTGTCTGAGTACCCTGCAAAGGTGCTCCATTCAAGACCTCTTGGGAACAAAATACACCTCAGGGCACCAGGCCATGTTTACTCATAGGTGGAATAAAGATGGAAAATGGTAGATGATCTGATCTATGCTGAAGCCCCAGGGTCTTGCCCCGAGGGTCTCAGCCTGACTTGGTCTGGGTGGGGTCTGCTTCTGCAAGCTCCAAGGGGTAATATACAAGGTTCTGAAGGAAAGTCATGTTCGTAGAAGTATTTGAAGTAGGCACATAGGAGATATACGGTCATGGACATGTTTGTGCTGTTTAATTTGTTTGGCAGTAGATAGTGAGGACAATCTGAAGTGTGCATCTCGTGATGCAATAGAGCCTTTTATGTCCATAATGCATGACTATTATGTTAGAGAAACAGGCAGGATGAGGAAATAACAAATGGAAAGATAAAAGATTAGTACAGTCTTCCAAAAATGTCTATTATTATTCAAAACTGTAGTAACCGTCACTGCTGAAGACAAACGGCGTTATAAAAACACAATGGGATGTTATCTGAATTAGGGGATCGCGGCTTCCAGAGGCATAAATACCATCCTTTCGGCACTTCGGCTGCAGTGTCAGCGTGCCGCTCTGCTTGTTCCGGGGAGTGTGGAAAAGCTACATCAAAGTTTCCTGGCAAGTTCTGATTCAGCAATTTTTACAATAAGTAAAGGTTACACCTCTCTGAAAGCTGGGTTTGGGGGAATTTGGAAGATGGAGTAAGAAAGCGAGAGGAGAGGGAGAGGGAGAGGAGAGAGGCACAGTGAAAGATACTAGAGATCTTAGAGAGTTGAAGGAGAAAAAGCCTGGCAGACAAAAAGAGAAGGAAACCTGATTTTCAGCTGCACAAATCAATCCATCAAACTTCTAAAAAAGACCAGCTTAAGACAGCAAAATGTAGTTGTTCACAGGGTGAATGTTAACGACACGTGGGATGTGTAGTTAAACATTTTTGCCTCTTGTTGTCCACTGCCTTTGTGCATGACCTCTACTAGTCACATCGGTCTCTCAGTGGTGCTGCTCAGTTGCCACTCACTTTGGGAGTTTCTCGGTGTTACCCGCAATGCACAAGAGATCCGAGCATCTCACACTTGCTGTGTCATGTTAGGATACTGGTTATAGTATGTTAGGATACTGGGTATTACTTGGGTATTTCTAAGCTCTATCATTTGTTATTTATGGTGTTTGCAAGTGGGTACCCAACCAAGTAAAATCTGAGGCCAGTTAAGATGTGATTACTATCCAGTTAACTCAAATTGACTTGCACACAGTTGGGAAGGTAGTTCAGCTGGACCTAGGTAGTGAGTAGTTCATGAACTGTCACTCTTTCTGTTCGTGGAGTAGAGATCTGGGTGAGGTTTGGACAGTTCAAATGCAAAATCATGTCATTTCAGTGGCAACTGCTCGACTAACGTAAATTTTATTGGAATACTGAAATTCATCAATAAAGTTAATTTCCTGTCTTCTCTATCGTTTTAAACAGGCCAGAGCACAGAGGGTAGCCTCAGCTAGATGACCGGCAGGGTTTCTCAGCCCCACAGCAGTACACGTCACTAGGTTGCACAGTGGCACCTGCAGACACATGCAGCTACACGCAGCTGCACCTGCAACTGCAGGTTTACCAGTGGAACCTAAAGACCCGATGCCTGGTCAAGAGTCTGCGTGAAGGGCAAGCACTTTGGGCACATGTGCTTCAGAAGGGACAGATCATAGAATCATTAGGGATTGGAAGGGACCTCGAAAGATCATCTAGTCCAATCCCCCTGCCACTGTGATAATTCAGGAGACCTTTTGAGCCTTGTTTTACATATAAAATATTTCAATGTATTTAATTTCATTTCAACATATTTCATTTGTTGGCCAAAGCCAACTACTGTAGCCTGGATGTGTTCCTGTGTGACTTGGTCTAGGTGATCCTGCTGTTGCAGGGGGATTAGACTAGATGATCTTTTGAGGTCCCTTCCAATCCCTAATGATTCTATGATCCTGTGACTCTCCTTGCTGTCACAAGAGGAACAGGGACTCACTGGTCTGAGTTCACTTAAGGCAGATGGCTAAAACAGCCCAGATGAGTGACACACTCTCAGTGCACACTTCTCTCTGATGACCCTCATGTGCATCGAGATGATGTGAGTGTGGATGCTCCAATGTAACTGAGCGTTTGCCACCCGCGAGTGACATTCTGCAGGAGGAAGATCATTCCTCAGTAGCAGGAAGGGAGGGATGAACTGCAGGTGTAGGGGACTGCAGCCCTTATGGAACAAGAGAGCTTTCTGATCAGTAATTTCCTGCTCTGTTCCCTATGCACACCTTGCCTCCAGAGAAGCATGTATTTCAGAATTATTTTTACATGCCGGGCTTATGATGGACTGGTTTGGGCTTGAGGAGGGAGCTGTTTTGGTTGTGCTTTTCTTCTTATTCTTCCCTTGGAAGATTTAATAGTGGTTTGTTCAGACAGATTTTGGTTTGTGTCTGCTGCCCAAATGTTCATGTGCACAGCAGAGTGATCCTTGAAGTCAAGGCAGCGCATTTCATTGCTGCTTAAGGGCCCTTTAGCAGATTCCTAGAATCAGCTTGGGACCAAGAGGGAACAGCACTCTGAATATTCACATTTTAACACAACTTGTCATTCAGCAGAGTAACATCTGCTGTTTCCTTAATGTGCTGGCTTTTCCAGGAAACTGAATCAGTAACTGTTAAGCTTTATCTGGAATTTGTGCTGATATCATGATTCTTTGGAGGGGAAGGCAAGTGTTTGTCTCAATGGCCAGGAGCAACGAAGAGCTCTTCAGTTCCTGGAGGCATTATGAAAAAATTAAGCAGCCTTTACATTGCTACTGACTAAAAGAAAAAGAAAACCAGTTATATCAAAGAAAGAAAGAGCCAAAATAAACCCAACCTCTGGATGGCCGGTCGAGTTGATCTAAGGACAATTTTCATTCTTGCTAAATAGCTCAGACAACTGCCAAAGTTATTGCGGTCTGTGTACATGAGAGCAATATTCTGCCTTGTGCTGTTCTGTTAGCCAGAGCCAAGTCCTTACTTTTTCTTATTTGATCAATCAATATGTATTATTCAGCAGACTTCCCAATTATTTGATTTCCTACTATGTGGGATATAAGAAATCAAGCCAAAAACGTAGATGATGTTTAAGGTGGCTACGCCACCAGGCAATGCTGAAAGGAAAGATTTGGGGATTTTAACTGATGCAGCTAAGTGGGTTCATTTGTTCATTAGAAGAGCATTTAAATTGGCTTAACCATATGTTGATTTTCTTTTCATAATGCTTTAATGCCAACAGGACTGAAACCTCCCGTAGAACAATTCCCTCATGTTTCCAAAAGTGATGATAACCAGGCCTGCTTTAATCATAGAATCATTAGGGCTTGGGAGGGACCTTGAAAGAACATCTAGTCCAATCCCCCTTCCACAGCAGGATCACCTAGACCAAGTTGCACAGGAACACATCCAGGTGGGTCTTAAGTGTCTCAAGTGAAGGAGACTCCACAACTCCCCTGGGCAGGCTGTTCACTGCATAAAGCAAATGTATGGAACAAATGTACTTACTAAACAAAAACTATACAAACACCAAAATACTATTACTTTTCTGATGGTGTTGGAGTAAGTGCTATATATGGCCTCAAGTTGTCCCAGGGGAAGTTTAGGTTAAGACTTCAGGAAACATCATTGAGAAGGTCATCAGACCTTGGTGCAGTCTGCCCAAGGAGGGGTTTGAACCACCATCCCTGGATGTGTTCATAAGTCCTGTAGATACAGAGCTTAGAGACATGGTTTAGTGGTAGACTTGGATCAGTGGGTTAATGACTGGACTCGATGATCTTGAAGGTCTTTTCCAGCCTAGGTGATTCTATGATTCTAGCACAAGGTAGAATACCAAACTGGTTCATTTATGATTATTGCTCACCATCACAACAAAGATCACCTGTTTTTTTAGGATCCCATCCTTTAGGCATTTTTGCACCTGCCTGACTTTGAAGATTACTTGAAAGCAACTGATCCCAAGGGCGTGTTTTCAGAGATGAGACTTTAATGCCTGGACACTTAAATAATGCATTGCTGCAGGTGTCAGACTGTGAAGGAGTTAATTATGTAGTTTGTTCATTGCAGTGTTAACACAGTTGCTGGCAAATAGAACATACAGTAGGAAAAGTCAGAACCTGGAAAGGTTTTTAAATACAGAGCAAACCAGAAAGCATCGTGTTGCCGTTCGTGTGGGTTCCTAGAAGTAACAGAGGAACTCAGCTTGCAAATCAGAAATTGTGAATGAATTCAGCAGGTTTGTCAAACTGCATGATTTTAAAATAACTGATGATATGTCAAAACAACGCAGGCAAGGCAGCTTCACTGCCCCTGCTCCTTCTTCTGTGGGAGTCAGCAGAGACTTGCTATCTGCGTTGCTGAGAAGAGGGGTTTACCTCTCATCACTGGGAGCAGGTGAACTCCCTGGGGCTTGCCTGTACCCTTACCCACCTCACCATCCCTCTGCTGCCATCTCAGGGCACATCTGCAGAGCTCTGCCCAGCTCTGGCTTTTTTCTCTGCCAATTACACATTTTCTATCCTCTTTTGAGTCAGTTGTCTTCCCTGTCCTTTATGCTTTTGCTCAGAAACATGCTGCTTCTTCAAAGCTTTGCAACCACAAGCGTTTGACAATCTGTTGGTGTTCAGCCAGGTTCATATCAAAGCCCGGGAGTGAAGTCGTATCTCATACAGCAGCTGTAGGGCTGCTTTTTCCATTCAGGGCTGCAGCTCCTTTGCTGTACAGGCTTGGAGAAGAGTGGCTGGAGAGCTGCCTGGTGGAGAAGGACCTGGGGGCAGAAGGACAGCTGGCTGAACATGAGCCAGCAGTGTGCCCAGGTGGCCAAGAAGGCAAATGGCATCCTGGCCTGTATCAGAAACAGTGTGACCAGTAGGAGCAGGAAGGTGATTGTGCCCCCGTACTCGGCACTTGGGAGACCGCACCTCAAGTACTGTGTCCAGTTTTGGTCACCACAGTACAGGAAGGACATTGAGGTGCTGGAGCGAGTCCAAAGAAGGGCAACCAAGCTGGTGAAGGGGCTGGAGGACATGCCCTATGAGGCTGAGGGAGCTGGGATTGTTTAGTCTGGAGAAGAAAAGACTGAAAGGAGACCTTATTGCCCTCTACAACTACCTTAAAGGAGGTTGTAGCAAGGCTGATGTTGGTCTCTTCTCTCAAATTAGTGATGATAGGATGAGGAGAAATGGCCTCAAGTTGCATCAGGGAAGGTTTAGACTGGATGTTAGAAGGAAATTCTTTACTGAGAGGGTGGTTAGGTGCTGGAATGGATTGCCCAGGGAGGTGGTGATGTCACCAATCCTGGAGGTGTTTAAGGAATGAGTGGACGCGGCATTTAGGGATATGGTCTAGCAGTTAGATACTAGGATAAAGGTTGGACTTGATGACCCTGGAGGTCCTTTCCAGCCATGATGATTCTGTGATTCTGTTCTTCATAGAGCAGCATTACAGTAAGGGAAGAATTGTATAGCGGTCCAGTTCAGGAAGAATTGTATAGTAGTCCAGTTCACGAGCCAAAACTGCATCCCAGGACATGGGAAACATGCACCGTGTCATATGTGAGCAAGTGGTCTGTAAAAAAGAAATAAATTTATACCAGAAATATGTCTATATTGACTATATAACCCTATACTGACTATATAACCCTATAAGTTAAAAAATGTCTGTATATCATAGATGAATATTGTTGCTGGAACAAGGGAAATGTTATAGCTCTACTGTGTGCTTCCAGTTACTGTTGGAAAATGAATGGCTTGCCGAAGCAGATAGATCACCACTTGGCAGCTGTTACTGGCAGGACAGACAGTAAAACACAGATATGCTGTGCACGATATTTCTGTCTCCTTTCTTGTGACTGTAAATGAAGCAAGGCGCCGGTGGCTGTTTTAAACCGACGTTAAGCTGCTCTTTGTTAGCCTGTAAACGACGCTGAGTGTGTAAGGATTGGCTGTAGCCCATTTTCTTGAGCACCTGGTTGAGTCAGCAAGGTGAAGTTATACATGTGGCCACATTCAGACACGTGAGCAGTTTTCCTCACCTATGTTTGGCCAGGAAAGATGCCACCGAGTGCCTGAGGTAGACCTAAAGCTGGTCCTCATTATCAAAAACCTTCCTGAGTGTTCTAGTTGAATTTGCGTGTAGGAGCTGGTGTGTAGCTGTGTCACTGAAGTAAAAGGTCTCATGAGAGTCATGCGGTAGTCATCTCTGCTCTGTCGGGAGAGATCACCTGCACGCGGGTGAAGTTTACCACGGTTAAAGCCTACACAGTAACTCAGGATTTCTAGCCTTGCTTTTTAAAGCCAGAGTCGTGGCTTTAAAAAGTGCTTTTGTGAGTTTTGATCTTCTCCTCTTAGGTCTCTAAGGCAAATGATGTACGTTCCGTGGCTGTGTGTGGGCATCCGAATAGCTGTGTGGGTGCTCGGAGCCCTGATGCCATCAGAAGAAACTTGGGTGTCAGCTCCCATTGCCCTGAACAATCTGTGCCTTGGATTCATAACAGCTGCCTTACTTTGACCTTAGCAGGGCTGGAAGGTCTCAGGGAGGCCATGGGGGGCTGTTTCACAAGAGAAGGTACAGTGGTTCTTCTCAGATATCAATTGAGATGTCAAATCAGAGTTTGTTTTGTGAAGATGGAAAGGCACAGTCCTGAACTCTGACTGTGTTTTAGCTTTGATAGAAGCTTACAAGCTAAACCAAAAGGAAACCTACTTGTTTAAGAAATTCTGTCAGCTTTTGTTAGCTGTCCTTTTCTTCGTGCCCTTTGGTTTCTTTCCATTAATCACATAACACAGTCCTTTTATTCCCCATCAGCAACTTCTATTTAGTTGGTTGTGCTTTTGTAGTCCTGCAGACTTCCTAAAGCTGTATGGAAGGTACCTTGTGCATCTTGCTGTAGACTTCTGTGGTGGTCCATGGTGAAGTTTTCATGAAGCTGGCTCTCCTTGTTTCTCCTTGTTCCTGTCTCCAGACCTTTCTCTGTAGCTGCAGTACCTTAGGCAGGGAACTCTTCTTGGAATGATTTCAAGGAGAGTGAGTCACTGCTTTGCGAGCGTTACTCTGCTGCTTGAGGCAAAAGCAAGACCTTGGTTGTTCTGAGCAACCCTGTGCTTTTCCACTGAGGAATGAAAGGGTGGTAGTCTCTTCAGTAGCTCTCCCTTGGGTTTCTCAGGAGCCTGCTGAGGTGTCATTAACCCAGATTTTAAGAAAAAAAGATACAAGATATTAGTTACAGGCTCATCCATCATGTCTTCATTCAAACTCATGCAACTATTGCAAACTGCTTAAAGGTTAAAACCACCCATAATGGTTTGATGACTACAGGAAAAGCAACTTTGCTTTTTGAGCAATTACCTGCTGACCTCCCACTTGTGGGAATTTAGGATTTGTTTCTTGTCACTGACACATTGCACAGGATTCACTTCCCTCCATTTACAGTGTTTAAAATTTGCATGTCCAAATCCAGCCTAAACTCCTTTTATTGTCAGAAGACCAACACAGGTACCTCCAGAGGGCACAGACTGCTCTCATAGAATCATAGAACCATTAGGGATTGGAAGGGACCTCGAAAGATCATCCAGTCCAATCCCCCTGCCACAGCAGGATCACCTAGAGTTAGTCAGGGTTAGAAGGGACCACAGGATCGTCCAGTTCCAACTCCCCTGCCATGGGCAGGGACACCCCACCCTAGATCAGATAGACTCCTTTTCTTTCCATTGACCGTGAACAGGGCAGTCATGAGCTGAGCTGTCTGCTTTCTGAATACTTCAATTTAGATGGCTAACACCCCCCTATTTCCTCAGTATCATATAAAAAAGGGGTTATACATCTTCTCTGTGATTTTCTCTGGATGCCATCACTTTATTTCTGTTTATTTACATATATAGTTTTACAAAGTAGCCTCACAGCTTCTCACAATGACAGCACTTTCTTATGCCTTACAAAAATCCATGTTTGTCTTAATATTCTCTTACCACTTTAAATTCACATGATAATCACATTGTGGCAGGCTCTGCATGACTTTTGCTCTGCATTCTTTATAATATCATTGTGACTACTTGAAGTAGCTATTATCCTGTTCACAAAGCTACATAAAGTCACTTCAGACCATTCTCATTACTTATCTCGTCAACTTGAACACGTCAGCTGTTACAAAATGCTTTATTTTTTAAATAGCAGAATGCATCAGCACAACTGTGATTCAGATTCATTGAAAATGTGAGAATAAGAGTCTTCTCTCTTTTCCCATCATGTATTTCCTATCCTGTGGAATATTCTGCTTTGCATATGCTAACACTGACCCTGATTCACTGAGCCACATACGAAATAGTAAACTCTGCTCTCTGAATCAATGGTGAACTTCTTCCCAGTGAGGGTGACGGGGCACTGGAACAGGCTGCCCAGGGAGGTTGTGGAGTCTCCTTCACTGGAGAGGTTTAAAACCTTCCTTGATATGTTCCTATGTGACTGGATCTAGGTGATTCTGCTGTGTCAGGAGGATTGGACTAGATGATCTTTCAAGGTCCCTTCCAATCCATTATGATTCCATGATTCTATGTTTTGTCCTTGTTGTTAAGACTCAAATCAGCATAAATATAATCCTGATTTTGCAGCTCAGTGCTGGCAGACTAGATATTTTTATATTGTTCTCAAAATCTTCATATTGATAGCATTTCTTTCATGATAACAATTATTTATCAAAGTTTATGCTGCTTTGACTTTTTATAAAATAACAGCAAAGATAAATGGATCGATTGACCCCAGGAGCAGTTTATTTATCCCTTTAGTCACACTTCAGTGGCAAAATCAATATTCCTCTGAAATATCTGGTATTACAGTGGTTCCAGTAAATACTGACATTCCTGAGCTATGTGAAGGGGGAACAAAAATTTATTATCAACTTAGATTTTTAGTACCTTCATTGATTTTTCTGGGGATGCTTGAATTTTTATTTATCTGTAGATGAGTAAGTGACCTTTGTTTCAAAAAAAACCCCGACAACCCAACCCAAAAGCAAGCCCAAAAAGCCTTAACTTTAAAGCCTTTAAAAAGTAAAAGAGGAAAAAAACCATACATCTAAGGCTGTCAGTGACAGGGATCTTGGCAGAAGAGAGCTCCTGGTTTGAAGCGACGCATAACACAACACTGTGTGTTCCTTCTCATACTATCTCTGCATTTGAAACAGCATAACATAATTTCTTTTATACTGATATTGTTGACATTCACTCTGTGTGACAGCTGAGATGTTTCAGAGTCTGGCATTGCTACCAATTATTTTGATACGAGGGTGGAAGAGATGAGTGACCTGAAAGAAAATGAAAAAGTACACAACAGGTTCCATGCTTCATCCAATAAACAGATCTTGTTCCTGTAAATGTTAAGAGGAACGATGCAGGCTTACGGAGGATTCTCCTTCTCTTGCCCCTGGAAGCTTTAAACATTAAAAACTAGATCCAAGATTCGAGGGAGTTCCTGCTGGCAACATGGAGTTTCCAGTTTGGGGGATTCTCACTCAAACAGTGTTTGGATGGAGTATAGCAGAGAGCAGCTTGCTTTCTCCCTTGTGCTCAACTGCGAAGAGGCCACTGCATCAAAACTTGGAAGACTGGTACTACCAGACCTAAATTGGTCTTAGTGTTTGGGACAGAGATGGTGTGGAAGGTCTAAGTTCAGCAGGCACCAAGAACTTTGGGTTCATCCCATGTGGACAGAGCAGGAGAGGGCCATCAGGAGTCTATTCCAGCCTGGCCATCCCATGCTTACACACTCTAAGTTGTAGGGTAGTTGTTTCCAGGTTCTGCCAAGGATGGACTGACAGACACTATGTGGCTTGAAGATTTTACGTGACTCCTGTCTCTTCTGAGCAGATGGACAGCTGATATTAGAATTAAAGGGATACGTGGAAAACTCAAGGTATAGATCAGCTTTCATGCTGTTTTGTCCTCTTGGTGAACACCACTGATGTTACTTACTTGTGCATAAAAAATTGAATGCAAATTTGAAAAGCATGTGCAGGGAATGCCTGCTACTGCGTGTTTATACAGAACAGTGAAGCTCCCTTAGGGAAGACAGCTTGGAAAAAGTTTGACCTTTCAAGAAGCAGAATGTTTGAGACCTGAAAAAAAAACCCATCGTAGAAACTGACAAAAAGCAAAGCTTGGTTTGAGAAGTTACTGTTTCTTGCCAGTTCCTTTGCTACCTGGAATAAATGTGCTCATTTCTAAGCTGCCTTAATGCTGTTTAAGCCACAGCTAGATTTAAATCTTGAACATTCATCACTGAACTTCCCCAGAAAAATAACTATTAGTGAGTGCTTGGACTTGGTTGTCATGCCTTCAGCTGTCATTTTGTTCAATCCTTATCTTGAGCAGGTTTGTTCTGGCTTCCTTTGGCACCACTCATGCAGAGACACAATCTGCTGTCAGTAAGAACCAATGATAAATGTTTACGGTTCCTTGACGGAAGTGTGCTTCTCTCCAATACTCCTATTTAGAGGGGGAAAAAAAGTCTCAGTGGCCCTGTGCATATTTGGAATGTAGACCAAAAGGTGTGAAAAGGCAACACAAGTTCTAGCCATCAGTTGGTAGGTACCACAATGAGTCTTCAGTAAAACATATGTCATCCTTCTGTGAATAAAATTCTCTCCAAGGGCTTTTCACTCTTTCCTGCTTCCTGGTGCTGAAGTGCTCAACAAGCTCATCTAATGTGAAAAAACCCCAATTTTCTGTGCTTTTCCCTATTCAATTCTAGCTGCATCCCTTGATAATCATGAATTCATCCAGAGAGAATTATTGCTCTGTACATTTCCTCCTTCGTAAGACCTGCCAAAAGATTAATTTTCTCCAGAGAAAAGGAATTCTATGGCTTCATTGCATCCGTGTAAACCAGAAAATCACTTTCCTTCAAAAGACACTAGAATTAAAATGCATTTCCAGACTTTGCATGGAAAACAGAAAAGATTTAAATAAAAGTTCTGATCCCAATGGAAACTAAAATATATGCATGGTTTTAAAGTTAGTCACTGCAAAAACTTTGGGTAGACCACGGGTTTGGGCATGTCTTAGTGTCATCTAATGATAGGACAAGGGGCAGTGGGTGTAAGCAGGAACATAGGAGGTTCCACACAAATATGAGATGGAACTTCTTCACAGTGAGCTTGACAGAGCAATGGAACAGGCTGCCCAAGGGACTTGTTTAGTCTCCTTCTCTGGAGACCTTTGAAACCCACCTGGATGTGTTCCTATGTGACTTGGTCTAGGTGATCCTAACTGGATGATCTCTTGAGGTCCCTTCCAATCCCTAATGTTCTGTGATTAATCATGATCTGGTTCATTTCTTTGCATAACCAGGAACACACAACACTGAAACCAAACCAAAACCTACTTCAGGCTCTACAACAGAAAGATAACTGCCTTACAGATCTGGGAGCAGATAACTTTATAGAAGTTTCAAAAAGATTAAGACAGTTACTGCAATGTCCTGACGCTGTAAAGAGTGAACATGAGCCTAACCGACAAGTATTTTCATCTAATGTTGAGAATATTTTTTACAGGAGACAAAAGAGGAAAATGGACTAAAAACCATGCAGAATGTCTACTAGGTAATGGAGCTCTCCTCTCCAAATATTTCAATACTCATATTCCCAGAGGAAGAGCATTTTGCTGCTCCTCCAAAGCTCTGAAAAGTTCTGTCTCATTCGCCTGTCGTGTATCTCTAGTGTCACACGTGTAGTTATTACTGTGTTGAAAATCAAGTCTGTTTTGAAATCTTTAAATAAACTACTCCTGGAAAGTATCACATGCATTGCAGATCTGGAACACATTTTCTGGCAGGAAGATCTCTCACATTTTCTCTTCTACTTCAGGCCCGTTTCTCACTGTTCATGCCTGTAGACTAAGTATTGATCGGTTACTACCTACCCCAAGACAGAAAAATAACTCTATTTAGCAAGAGGTTCAAAATAGGCTGAAGTTTTGAAACACTGAACTGTTTATAAATGAATGGATTTCTCCACTTTCAGTCAGTCCAAGCAGAGCCACATCATAATAAGAAACTGGAAAACTACCCAGTTTTACCTGGAAATAACCGAGGGCACAAAATATCTGTGCCGCTGGCTACACGAACGGCGTTCCCCCGCGGTTGGTTGCTGGAGGGTTGTGGGGGATCGAGCGGTTCATCTTCATTTAAATGTAGGAAATCTAAGGACATTAGGAGGCATACAGAGAAGCAGACTTGAAGGTCTCTGCATGCTTTAATTCCTACCCCGTTCTGTCTGGGGCAAGTGCCAGCGTATGTGTCTGAAGTGCCAGCGAGGCTCCTTGCCATATGCTGGCCCATTTTAGTGGTGCTGCCTGCATGTGCTTCCAAGCGTATTCATATGCATATATGCATACACGTGCGAATGACATAAGGTCAGTGCACAGTGCCAGCTGCTGAGTGCACTCAGTGTGGAGGAGGGGGATATTCATACTTTGACTCCTTTGAACTCAAATCGAACATGAAAACGAGTAGTTCCTTGAAATGGATTTGTCAAAATAGCCAAAGGGACCTTGGTCCTCATCTTTCCCCTTTGAATGGCTTATGGACAGCTAAATCCCTTGGCTCATTTGAAAATCCCAAATTTAGAGGATTTTTGTTTTAAGGTGGCAATGAGGCTCGGTGTCACCGACACACTTCTGAGAACCTGGCATCGTGAACCTTCAGTCTGACTAGTTACGTAGGTACGTGAGAAGCTGCTTTATACCAAAGCCTTAAAGAGATTACAGGATGTATTCCAATGCTTAGATAAATAATCAGCGTAAAAACCTCAGTGTGCCAACAGAAAAAGCAAGTCAATATGCCCACGCTCTTATATCTAGGCAATCTGCCTATCTGAGTATTTTCAGTAAATTTGGAATGAATCTAAAAGGTTTGGGGGCATGCAGTCACATCATCATTTTTAAGGCAGCCAAATTAATTCTTCCATGCAGTACTTGAGCCTAATGGAGATTGACTGTCCTGTTTTCCTATTGTAATGATGTGTACCAAGTTGAAAATGAAGATGTTGGAGGACAAAAATAGTGCTGTGACTGCTATTGATTAGCTGTCTTGTTTGCTTCATTGTTCAGGCTCCGCTGGCCTCTTGGGCAGAAGGACACCCAAGTATAACATCCCTGACATTTTCCTGGAAAGATGCATGCCTTAAAAGTGACAGCTTTACTTAAAAGATACAGTTTTGATGTATAAATGTGGTAGTTTTAGCTGAAAGGATTCTGATGGATTCGAGCAGACAAAGAGAAAGATTTCTGAAGCGTACCTCAGGTCAGCCTTGTGTCGAGAATAGGTTTAATAGCAAGTGTCTTACAGGATGATGACACTCCCAGTGTCTCTGCCTCTCAGTGTGTGTGGGAATGAGCAAGAGAAGCTGAGTTTATCTTCAAAGACAGAGCGATTAGGTTATTCTGACTAATGTGCTTAGCTTTCATTACAGGCTTGGAGTGGTCATGAATTCCAGAACACTTGGCGTATGCACTGAAGAAGAAAGTGGCTCTTGAACTAGCACATAATTTTATCCAAAAAACTGACTGTGTTTCTAAAAGCACCCACACACATATATATAATAATAAATAACCTGTATACAATAGATTTTTAAGAGCCAGTACTTTCAGGTGCATACGTGTGCATTTAATGCACCTGAATGTGTATATTCAAACATGGCTATTGCTTATCAAGAAGACAAGTAATCCTTTACCTAACTCTGTGTCTAGGTACTTAAAGGGGTCAAGCACAGTGAGTGATTTTATGCATCATCTTTAATGAAATGCATGAACATACAAGCACGGGTGCAGGTCTGTGTTGTGGGCAACATCAGAGATGTGTCTGCTTTGGCCAGTGTTATGTTAAAAAGGGACAGATTCTGCCACGTGTGCTGCCTGGGACAAAGTGGATTTTCTCAGTGAGTGACTTGTGGTTCCTCAGCAGTGGAGATGTTAGTGACCAGGGACCTTGGGGGTCCTGGTGGACAGCAGGATGACCATGAGCCAGCAATGTGCTCTTGTGGCCAAGAGGGCCAACAGCATCCTGGGGTGGATCAGAAGAGGTTAGCAGATCAAGATCTGTGGTTCTGTGATAATGACTCTGTGGCAAAACTATGCTTTTTATTAAATCCTGTAGCTGGTTTGCAAAGGCCTGGGCAATCTGTCAAGCAGTAAGTGGAGCCAGACAGGAGAAAAATGAGGTTTCAACTGAAGATATTGCAGCACCAACCTGACTCTTCCCTTCCTCTCATCCTACTTCTCTTTCATCCATGCTTTATATTGGTCCTGCTTTCACACAGCATTGTCCAGTCCTGTCTGTTTCCTAGCTTTTTGTTTCTCTTTTCCAGGTCATTCTGGTCTTACAAATACCCCTTGTAAAATCTGCCTTCTCTCTGTCTGTCATATCATTTCTTATCTACCAGATCAAATGTATATAGCTTCTTTTTCCATTCAGAGCACTGTTCTCACCCTCTTCTCCATCCTTGTCCAGTGTCTACTGCCCTTCTCCCAGCCAGTAGCTCAATTTTGGCAATGGCAGAATTAATCACAGTCTTAATCTCTTTCTCATCAGATCCATTGTAATTTTGTTTTGATGTTGCACTGTGTCTTAATGAACGACTTCTCAAATATTGCAGCTTATATTTTGTCTAAATCAAGAACCATCAGGTACATATATGAGATATCTTACGAGCATGGCCATGCATATGTGCCACTGTACAATTCCACCTACCTAAAAACTGTTCAATAGATGCAGAGTAGATACAGTAAAATTTGCATGTGTACACTGAGAGTGCATTAAAATTATTTCAAGGAATAAATTATCAGACATAATTTATGTCTCAATTAACAAAAACCACATTCTTTGGAGCAGAACCTTAAGCTCGTTTTGTCTGTAAGACTTGAAGTATGTAATGAAAAGCTGTGAGGAAGAAGGAGTCTGCTATATCCAAAGTCCATTTGCATCCTGCAGCACTCTTAAAAATCTTCTTCTTCTTCTTCAGCATCCACATCTTACCCATTCTTGCTGGATTTTTGCTTTTAACTCCTTTGTGCTCTTCAAGAGTATTTGGAAAAGGCTTTTAACTTCCAGTGCAGCAAAGACTGAGCTATATAAGGAATTTTTTTCTTCTTGCTTCCTCTCTTTTCTTCCCAATTCTTTTTGTGCCCATACAGTCTAGAAAACCCTTGTGTGAATGGAGGAGCCATAGCTAATGCTGCCAGAGTTAGAGTCACAAGTAACTTCCATGCAGCAAATAGGAGCAAATGACACCAGCTGAGCAACAGGATGCACATGCTCAGGGGAGACAAAAACATTTTACACAGATGAGGTTAATTCTGCTGCTTCCTTTGTGTTTTGATCTTTTTCACTTCCATCAATGTTGTCAGCATTGTCACCAAGATGTATCCTGCAAGGACACGGCTCCCTTGCTGACCCAGTGCCATCAGCCTCCTGTCCTGTCCTTAAAGAGGACTGTTTGTGTCTGTCACTGCTTGTCTTGGAGCACTGCTGAAGCCGGGAGTGATTCAATGATTGTCAGTCCCTCCACACGTCCCTGCATAAAAGTTCTTAGACATTGGTTGTCCACCACCAAATACCAGGGAAGCAACTGAAGCCGAATCAAGATTGACAACGGTTGGGTAGCAGAATGGAATCATTAACAAACATTGGCTAATCTGACAATATAATTCCTGATTTTTTTCCTCCTTTAACATGGAGGAGCTGATGAAAGAGTCGAACTGCAGCTGTCCAGAGGACAGCTCCTCAGCCCGTGTTTCTTTGCTGCTGCTGCTGCCGATCTCTGGCTCATCCCAGAAAATGTGATGCCTCCAGGTTTCACCTTGCCACTGAGCTATCCCAGACATGGTGGTGGCAACTGCCACCTGATGGTAATCTGAGCCATCATCAGCCCTTCCTTACTGCAGCTAGGGCCTGTGGCATGCAGCCAGGAGCTGGAGGCTGTTCTGCAGCTGTGGACTGTGATTTCCTGGTGTCTGCATTAGCAACAGTGAACATCATGTCAAATTTAGCACCAGTTTCTTGCATTGCTTTTGGAAGGGCAAGGTATGAAGCAAAATGACTGTCAGGAACATACCTGGGTCCCAGATGGCAGCATTCATTTGGGGTATGTTTTAAGTGGCTGCAAGTGCTAGGGAAAAGCAGAGGTTGAAATTCTGTGCTGCACAGAATTCATCTTCCATGCACTGCAGGAAGTGCTGAGGCTGAAGGGTGAGTGTCAGGAGGACGGAGCCAGGCTCTTCTCAATGTCATGTAGTGATAGGACACGGGGTAACGGGTGTCAGCTGGAACGTAGGGGATTCCATGTAAATATCAGAAGGAACTTCTTCACAGAGAGGGTGACAGAGCACTGGAACAGGGGGGTTGTGGAGTCTTCTTTTCTAGAGACATTTTAAACCCTCCTGGATGTGTTTCTATGTGATGTGGTCTAGGTGATCCTGCTCTTTCAGGGGGTTTGGACTAGATGATCTTTCAAGGTCACTTCCAATCCCTAATGTTCTGTGATTCAGTAATGCTGAAGAAAGTCAGGAAGACTTAAGGGCAGATCAGTCCAATTAACTTTCACTTTGTTGATATTCCTGTTAGATTTAACTGTTTAAAATAAGAAAAGAAGCTGCACTACCTTGTGCTCTTCCTTTGTAATTAGCAGTTAAAATCGTGTTCTTGTGAGTGAACTTTTAAATAGTGAATCTTCAGTATCCTGTGACACTGAATGTGTACTCTCACTGTTTTCTCGTTGTTAGAGAGTCAGAATAAAGAGTTTTGATTGTTTATGTTCTCTTTTCTGCCTTCTTGGGTGGCCTAGGGTAACAGGAAGATTTTTCTGGAGCCTCAGTTCCTTCTTTGTGCTTTGGTTTTGGACAGCTGACTCGAAAGGCTCTGATTTATATCAGTGTGTAGGATCCATTGATCAGTGTTTCAGATCTAGTGTGAAAAAAAGAGAGTTAATCATAGCTGCTTAATGAAACAGATCGTTGTCATGAAAAGAGCAGTCAAAATGCCAGCAGTGCACCTAGGTGTGTTGTACACACGCAAGCATGTGAAAGACAGGCATTTCCTCCAGTAGCTCCTCTGTGTTTGAAGACTAATCAAGCAAAACATAAACGCAGAGAGCTTTTGCATCATGCAACTCTTTCCTACAAGTGGAGTATATTTGAATTATGTTTAAGTATATTTTCAGCTTCAGCAAGTTATTCTGCAGGCACAGAGAGAGCCCTTAATTTGTAAATTACTGTCTTCACTTATAAACTACTACACTGTACGCGTTTATTTTAATCACTCACTGCACTTGTGAATGCTGGTCTGATTTCTGAATCAGCACTCAAACATAAATGATAGATGGTTTATTAGGTTCTTTCAGCTAGGGTTCATGATGCTTAATTTTCTTAAGTGATAATATTTTATATGGAAATCCCAATCCCTTTTTTACTTCATTCTGCTTAGTGGGGTTTGTCCCAATTACATGTATGGACTAGTTAATAGTTGCGGTGTGAAACCAGAACTGCACTTCCATAAATCACCTTTTTAACTTTTTTAGGATAAATTCTTCAAAAGGTCACCTGTCACTGAATATATTCTGGCTAAAAGTTGTAGCACTTAACCCTGTCCTTAGGTTCCCTTAATTACATCAATACATCAGTCATCTCTCTCTGGGTCTGCAGTAAAAGAAGTGTTGGTCTAGGGCCGTTTTTTGGATCCCTGGCAGCAAGGCACCGCACGGGTACTTACCTCTTTCACAGCTGGGTGGTTTCATTGTAACCCCTGGTGTCTCTCTCCAACATTTTGACCTCATAAAAGCATAATGTCACTGAATGCTGAGGTTTTATGTAACTTATTCTGAAGATGGTGGCTTTTAAGTCTTCCAAGTGCAGTGTAATAGTAGCCTTCACATCGTTTGGCAGACTTTGCTCTCTCTATTAATATTTTCATCTTCATTTTGTACACACATACACGCACAGGTCCACGCACAAAATAACCTGAAGATGGTTTACAGAAGCATTAGAGAAAAGGAAAGAGAGGGGAAGAGACAGAGAACAAGATAGCTAAAGACTAATCATACCAAAACCAGAGAGAGTTTTGCTGCTTTTTCCCATTTGTATTATATTTTTGTTTGGGTTGGCTCCAGAGAAGCCCTGTTCCGTGTCGCTCTTGTTGTTGTACGTGTGCTCATGCATAAATTCAGGTCAAGTATGAACCCTCTTGTCTGCATTCCTGGTAAGAATGTGTCGTATTCCTATCAACAGAGGACGAGAAATTTGAACTAATTTAGCTCATGACCCCGGGTTCTTGTTTTTTCCTTTCTGTCACTCCCACAAAATGTGGTGTTTGCTGAGTTGTTAATGTATTCAGTTCGCTAAATTAGAGCTGCTTGAAATTTCTACTAATCCTTTTCCATTGAGGGTTTCCCTGGACTAAATGATGCTGAATAAAACAAAAACCACATGCATGCACAGGTCTCTGAGATTTTCTGGATCAAATATCATTTAAGGGGCATTTTATAAACGAGGGTGGGTTTGGTGGGGCTTTTTAAAAATTACTCTACCAAAAGCACCGATGAATAAACAGTATTTACTGAAAATATTGATTGCTTGAACTTGGCTATTAACGTGTACGAGGGCTATGGGGTTATGTTGCAATGAAAGAATGAACCAATATATAAGGATAAAAGTAGAAAAATGGTTTAACACACAGCACAAAGATGTTTTTGAATGAATCAGTCTTTGCTATTTAATTTACATTTTGAGGGCTCATTAGGATGATGAATGACACTGCTGGAGAATAAAACATACTTCCTGAACAAAAGAAAATCTCTGTAGCCTAATAACATTTTATGCCAGCACTTACATTTGTCAGAAGTGGATGCTATTTATCCCTATGATTATTTAAAAATCATTTTTATTGTCCTTTGTGCTGTGTCCTCTTCTGGGAATTTTAATTCAGAGTTTGACACCTACTTATTAACTTCCATGAAGTATGGAGTACAAAGGCTTATGCTATATCAAGAATTCTAACCAGCCATGTTTATATTGCCTCCAGCTGTATACAAATTAGCTGAGTTTGGATTAGTTTCTCTTAGAAATGGAAAAAAAATGGAGTTGTGTAACCTTTACCACCTAAGCAAAGTAAATGTGACTTAAGCATCACTGACTCGGGGGTACCAGGAGACGGCAGGAAGTCAAAAGAGCAAAGCAGAAGAATTTATGGCATTAATGCCCTAAATTAGCCATCACTATGAGTTTAAAACTTCCCATTTTGTGTCTCCTCCTGCCTCCTCTGGAGTGATGAGGGTGAAATAAGAATGCTGATGTTTCAAACTCCAAGCTCTTCCACTTCTTCATCAGTAAACAATTACTTGCCACCTTTTGCTTATACATGCCTGTACTCTAGAGTCAAAGGTACACAAACACCAGGAACAGATTCTGTCTGGGAAAAATGTCAGAATGTTTTGGTAACTGTGTTTGTGTTTTTATGCTTTCTCTTTGAAGACATACAAGGTCGTTTGTTTGAGCACAGCAATTATTTCATCTATAGTCCCTCTTCCACTCTTCCTGCCATAGACCTGCTCAGCAGTGGTGATGCTCAACCCAAAGGGTGAAAGGAGTCAACGATGTCATTTGCCTTGCTGAAGGAGCATGGCAGCTACTGAGTTAGCTTTTTGTGAGAGTGTATAAAACAAGACGACATAAAGGTTGGCTTCGTTCGTTGTGATATGAGGTGGGAACGTTTGATCTGGTTTTCCTCCCCCTTTCCAAAGCCATCCTCTGCACCTTGTAAGAAGTCCAGCTAGCAGTGAAGCAAGTAGCAGTAGGCAGGAAAAAAAGTACTTCCTTACATCTCCATCAACATGACTTAATCATATTAATTTTGTACAAGGTGGTGCTGATCATCTGGAACACAATATCCTGATTTTAATTGTCTTTTCTAGTTCTGAAGAAATGACACCAGCCACCAATAGATTACATAGAATTTTACACCAGTCACCAATAGATTTCATAGAATTTTACACCAGCCACCAACAGATTTCATAGAATTTTACACCACCCACCAATAGATTACATAGAATTTTGCTGGTTTGTATTTTTGGGCAAGCAAATTACAGGAACGTTTTGTAACACAGTAACCTGTCTGTGTCTAGGTGGGAAGACAGAAAAGTTGACTTCCTCCCAAAGTGTGCTAGAGATATGTCTGGGCACCCATGACAGGCTGCTGTTTGGACAGCTGCTAGTTGCCCTTGTAGACCTCCTCACGGCCTGGCCCAGCTGCTGTGAGTGCAAGCCCTGAGGAGAAACCTCTAGCATGCACATCTCCTGTCTTGTGAGGGACTGAGCCTGAAGAATCTACTTGAATTCTGCAGTCCTGATATGGAAGAGCACAGGTCTTGAAGACAGACCTGTTTGTTTTCAGAATACCTGGGTTAGGTTTTTAAGCAGTTTGTTTTTAGGGGTTTGTAATGACTTCTCATTTTCCATTCGATACACTCATTTTCAGGGGAAATTACATTTTGCCTACCAAAAATACTTGCAACCCTTTAGACTACAAAATCTACTTTTTATTATTCTTCCTAAGAAAGTATATAGTGTTGCTCACATGGAATTGTAGCTGTTTTCCATATCTACAGTTATAAATGTCACTGCAGATCTGGATGCACTATATTACATGTGCATCTGTTTACAGATGTGTTTCTGGTGGTGCCCTCCATCGTAACCTGCGTGCATGCAAAATGCAGACTATTGCAGGCTATTTTTAATCAAGACATCCCCACTTAGTCCTATCTGATCAAAAGCTGGGTATGACACTTTCCAAAGTCACATCTTTTGTGTTGGGAACACTGATGAGCTCAGGACTGCAGTGAGACATGGTAAAGGGGTGACTTTAGCTCTGCAGCAGTTGGCACTTGTACAGACGGAGAGGTCTGACACGCAAGGGGGCACAGATGAAGAGCTCCTGTCTCTGCTGTAGGGATCCATCAACTGTTTATGCAGCAGCAGAAACTGCATGACTGCAAATTGCCAAAAGCAGTGCTAGTTTATTTTAATATGCCAGACTGTAAACTATGGCAATTCAGCAGCTGCTGTGCAAGCAAGGACCTCCAAGAGAGTATCGGTACAGAGAGATAAGGATGGAAATGTAAGCTTGGCTTCTGTTTTGTTCTTGCTGGGGGTGTTTTCTTCTTCAGCCCACAGGTACAGATATTCTGGGGCAATGGCTTAATTTTGTAATTATTTTCTAAGGATGAGTAATCCAACTGCTTGCTTGTAGTTTGGGATTTTATATGGTGCCATCAAGAAGGTAACTTGGGCAGCGAGTGAGCAGTAACTGTTACTCTCCTGTGCCTGAGACCTCAAGAACCACCTGCGTAGGTGATTTGTGCAGATGGGCTGCAGTGCCTCTACGATCCCCAGGGATTAAGCATTACTACAGGCATTCAGCCCATAGCTGTTGCCTGATTTCCCATCTGCAGGTATTTAAAATCCTGTTGTGGTTATAGTATGAATGTACATAAAATTTAAATTAGGCAGGGACTGCTCTTTAATGTGGATTTTTCCACCAGCCCTGCGGCAGAGTCAGCAGTGACGGGCCAGTTCCTGACTGTTACGGCTGTGCCTTCCCCTGCACAGAAACAGCTAGAAGTCTTTGCCTGCAACACTTTCTAGAGTGTATTGTTTCATAGCTGCATTTTTCTGGCAGAAAAAGCATCAGGAAAAAGGGAGAGCTTTTCCAAGAACATTTCATTCTGTTCCACACAAAGAACCTCTTGCTGCAAATGGCACGGGATAATCTATATTTTGGTGGAACTTCCTTATCCTCTACCTACTCCAATATTTGGCTGGGATGCAGGTGATGTAGAGGAACATTGGAAGATAAAACATAGAATCATAGAATCATTAGGGATTGGAAGGGACCTCGAAAGATCAGCTAGTATAATCCCCCCACCACAGCAGGATCACCTAGACCAAGTCACACAGGAACACATGCAGGTGGTCTTAAATGTCTCCAGTGAAGGAGACTCCACAACCCCCCTGGGCAGCCTGTTCCAGTGCTCTGTCACCCTCACTGAGAGGAAGTTCCTTCTGATATTGATGTGGAACCTCCTATGTTCCAGCTCACACCCATTGCCCCTCGTCCTATCACTAGACAACTTTACAAAGAGCCTGGCTCCATCCTCCTGACACCCACCCTTCAAATATTTATAGACATTAATGAGGTCACCCCTCAGTCTCCTCTTCTCCAACTAAAGAGTCCCAGCTCCCTCAGCCTCTCCTCATAAGGGAGATGCTCCACTTCCTTCATTATCCTCATTGCTCTACGCTGGACACCTTCCAGCAGCTCCACATCCCTCTTGAACTGAGGGGCCCAGAACTGGACTCCAGATATGGTCTCACCAGTGCAGAGTAGAGAAGAATGGAGGACATTCTGCTGGAAGTATGGTTGGAGACAGGGATCCAGATAGCTGAAAGAAGGCCTTAGAATATGCATAGCTTTTTGCATCTTCTTCATTTTAATCTGTTGTTATTACCTAATGTTCCTATGTGGTAATATGGGGGCACAATTGAAAATCAGAGCCTAAGAGCAGTTTTGCTTCTCGCCGTAAAACAGCCGGCACCTGAAACGCCAAGCCCTTCACCAAATAGTTAATTCTCAGAGGAATGAGGCACTCATCATTCCTTCCATAAACAAACAAATAAATAAAAGATACAAGGATTTCATCTGTTTAATATGCTTTCTCTGAAAGCCAGAGCGCAGACTAAACATAGTAATCTGGTGATTACAAATTATTCAGTCCTATAAACAAAGCATGACAACTGATGACAATGTGGTATCATATATCATAAATGCAGAGCAACCACTCTCATCCAAAACAAACAGTTTGGAGCATTTCAGACCCGTAACAAATACAGTTGATGCAGAGCACTGTGAAACAATGTGTGTTTTTCAGCTTCTGATGCCGCGTACAAAAGCTAGCCAAGAGCTTTTTGTGTTTTATGCGTTATGTTCATTCATGCTGCCAGTTCGACTTGCTGTACTAGTGTTCTGATTTGGAAAATCAAGATGTAATGCATTTCAGGCAATGTCTTAAAATTATGGGAGATGGCTTCTGAAGTAAATTACGAAAACTGAATATAAGCCCTGAGTTTCAGGTAGATTTTTATCTCGCTAGTTAAAGTATTGATCACAACCCTCATATTCCATCGGCAGCTCATTATGCGAGGCAAATCAGGTGCCATTGTTAGCAGCACTGAAAATCTCCCTGAGTAGCCCATGATAGGTTTATTACATAGGAAGCTTTGATCCTTGGGACTCAACTAAGATATTCAAAGTTCTTATAAAGGTGTCTTAGAGTCTGCGATACAAATTCAGATGTCTGCTGTCAAACGACTCCTATTCAGCAAACCCGTGTGAGCCACCTTTGAAAGTGAAACAGCAAGGTGACACCATTCATAGCTCAACTTTTGGAGAGGTCTTTGTGCTCCCCTGCCTTTCGGTACCTGCCAACTGATTCCAGGCCATATCAAAGTTGCATAACAGAATTCGTAAAGAGCTACACAGAAGGGTTTAATGTGGCGAGAACAAATAACTTCTTTGTTGATATCCACTGCCAGATCAAAGAGATGGAGGGTAATAGGCCCAAGACTGCATTGCCTTCAGTTACACCAGGGAACAAAAGAGTAAAATAAAACAGTGAAAGACAGCAGAGAACAATAAAAAGAAAATACTAACAGGTGTAAAGGTTTCAACGTCCTGAAATATGAATAAAAGCCACAGAAATAAACTCATCAAGACCACATAACAAAAGGAAAGCATGTGGCTCCTCAGCTCAAAGGCATTCCAACTGCACTCCTATCTTCTGTACTTGTTATAATTTGGGGTGCCACGAGACCTTTCAGTTTTTAAGGGACAGAGAGCTGCCTCTATCACTTAAAAATACAGGTTTGCTGTACTTGACCTAGATGGAAATGTGTGTGAGCTATAGCAGTATTACAGCTTTTTGCTTCATTTAGCTTCAATTTGAAATTAAATGGGGCTACACTAAACATTTCTTCCTCTACAGAAAAAAAACACCTGTTTTTAAGTGGAGGATCACCTCATCTGTTAATCAAAAATAGAAATACAGGAACCTACACATCTTTTTTTAAGCTTTCCAATGAATGTTTTGCAAATCAAACCCAAAACAAAACTAAGGGCAGGCTAACCTTTCTGAAAAGATTCAAACCCCTCATGTGCACCGTAGGTTTTAGTCTGCAACCCGGTTAAAATTAAACTGTCCGTTTCTTCCTTTCATTTCTCCCCCTTGAAGCATTGTGTGCTGCATGTGTGCAAACTCAGGATTCAAAGTCATTCTTGGCAGTAAGGCTGTTGGGAGAGCAGCTGTCTGTAGGCACCAGCCAGAGCTTTGCATTCCATACGCTAGTCACGCCCCTGTGGCTCTGCGTTGTTGTAAAGTGACTAGTAGCTAGTTTTCCGTGTTTCAAACTGTTGATGTGACAGTAAGGAGTGGTTGCTGTCCTCAAGTAACACGACCAGTGGTTGTCATCTGCACAGTTCTCTCTTTCTGAGTTTTAGAAGTGGCACTTCGTCGAGGTGGAAGAACGCAGTGCGACACCTGAATGCACGAAGGTCTGTGGGAAGGATGAGCAAAGTCTTTCAAAGAGACGACTTGCTGCATTTCACGGTTACTGCTATGGGCAGAAACAAAATCAGAAAGCACTGTGACTCTAAAAGGGAATAATCTGGAAATGCATGAAAAGTGAAAGCAAAAAGAGAAGGAACTGAGAACAGTTTTAAGTCAACTTTCTGTTCTCCTAGACAGTTGGGGAGGGCAGTGTGACTTCAATCACAAGATGGTAACGAGTAGCATACGTCCACTTGTAAGCTGCCCACAGCCGTGTCCAAACCTGGACATTATTTATCCTCCTGCTTCTGGTCTTGTGATTGATCAAGCAGTAGGGCACAGGCATGGAGCCCACAAGGAGGTAGCCCACAAGTGCTGGGCAGCTGCCACTCCTTGGGGCAGATGGTTTTATGGATGTGGAGGCACCCTGACTTCTGGAGGTAGGCCTCACAGGGCAGCAGAGCAGGGAGGTCAGCAGGAGGGGTTCAAAATCTGGTTTCAGTCAGGAGATTATGATCTGGTGGCAATTACAGCGACCTGGTGGGACAGCTCGCATGACTGGAGTGTGGTCATGGACTGGTATGTCCTCAGGAGAGACAGATCAGTAAGGCGAGATGGTGCAGTTGGTCATGGACTGATATGTCCTTCTCAGGAGGGACAAGTCAGCAAGGCGAGGTGGGGGAGTTGCTCTTTAGGTGAGACAGCAACTGGAATGTGTTGAGTTCTGTCCAGGGGTGGATGAAGAGAGAGTTGAGATTTTGTGGGTGCAGATTAAAGGGCAGACTGGTGTGGGTGACACTGTTGTGGGTGTCTATTACAGGCCACAGATCAGAATGAGGAAGCTGATGAGGCCTACTACAGGCCCCGACAGCAGCCTCACGGCTACAGGCCCCAGTTCTCATGGGGGATTTTAACTACCTTGGCTTTTGCTGGAAGACCTACTCAGCCAGCCATCCACAGTCCAGGAGGTTCCTCCAATACATTGGTGACAACTTCTTGATGCAAATGGTGGAGGAGCCCACAACCCTGGACTTCAGTAGGACCAACTTTGGCCTTTTCCAGGAGTTGCTAGGGGTAATCCCATGGGACAGGGTACTGGCAGGTAAAGGGGCCCAAGAGAGCTGGTCAACATTCAAAGATCACTTCTTCCAAGCCCAAGATCAGAGCATTCCAGCAGGTAGGAAATCAAGGAAGGGAGCCAGAAGGCCTGTGTGGTTAAACAGGGAGCTGCTGGGCAAACTGAAGAGGGAAAATAAAGTTTATAGGTCATGGAAGGAGGGGATGGCCACTTGGACTGATTATAAGGGTCTAGTGAGAGGATATACGGACACAACTAGGAAAGCCAAGGCCTCCTTGGAATTAAACCTTGCAAGAGAGGTCAAGGGCAACAGAAAGGGCTTCTTCAAATACACTGCTGATAAAACTAACATTAGAGGCGATGCAGGCCCCCTGCTGAATGAGGCAAGTGCCTTGGTGACAGAGGATGCAGAGAAAGAGGAGATACTTTGCCTCTGTCTGTACTATTGGAGGCTGTCCTGATGAGCACCAGAGCACTGAGGCCCCAGAGGAAGTTGGAACAAAAGAGAAGTTTGCTCTGATTGACGAGGACTGGGTTAGAGACCAGTTAATCAATCTGGATGTACAGAAATGCATGGGCCCTGGTGGGATGCACCTGCTACTGCTAAGGGAGATGGTGGAAGCCATTGCTAGGCCTCTGTCCATCGTCTTTGGTAAGTTGAGGGGAACAGGAGAGGTGCCTGGGGACAGGAGGATAGCAAATGTCACTCCAATCTTCAAAAAGTGCAAAAATGAGGATCCAGTTAACTATAGACTAGTCAGCCTCATCTCCATTCCTGGAAAGGTGATGGGACAACTTGGTCTTGGTGCTGTCTCTAGGCACATTAAGAACAAGAGGGTCATTAGGGACAGTCAGCATGGCTTCACCAAAGGGAGGTCATGCTTTACTAGTAATAGCCTTTTATGAGGACATAACCTGAGGCAGGTGGATAGGACATTATGAGGCAGGTGGATAGATGATGACAGAGCAATGGATGTGGTCTATCTTGACTTCAGTATAGCATTTGACACAATCTTCCACAGCATCCTCACAATCAAACTGACAGTGTGGTCTGGATGATGATGTAGTGAGGTGGATTATGAACTGGCTGCAGAATAGAAGCCAGAGGGTAGTGATCAATGGCACAGAGTCTAGCTGGAGGCCTGTATCTACTGGATGGACTCTCCAAGGGTCAGTACTGGGACCATTACTATTCAGTCCATTCATTAATGACTTGGATGAGGGATTAGAGTTCACTGCCAGCAACTTTGCTGATGACATCCGATCCTGGGGTGGATCAGAAGCGGGGTGGTTAGTAGATCAAGAGAGGTTCTGCCTCTCTACTCTGCTCTGGTGATGCCACATATGTTGTACTGTGTCTAGTTCTGGCCCCTTCTGTTCAAGAAGGACGTGGAGCTGCTGGAGAGCGTCCAGTGTAGAGCAGCAAGGACGATGAAGGAAGTGGAACATCTCCCTGATGAGGAAAGGATGAGGGAGCTGGGTCTCTTTAGCTTGGAGAAGAGGAGACTGAGAGTTGACCTCATGTGTGTTTATAAATATGTGAGGGGTCGGTGTCAGGAGGATGGAGCCAGGCTCTTCTCAGTCTCATCTAGAGATAGGACAAGGGACAATGGGTGTAAGCCAGAATGTAGGAGGTTCCACACAAATATGAGAAGGAAATCTTCCCAGTGAGAGTGATGGGGCACTGGAATGGGCTGCTCGGGAAGGTTATGGGGATGTCTAAAACCCGCCTGGATATGTTCATGTGCGACTTGGTCTAGGTGATTGTGCTGTGTCAGGGGGACTATACCAGATGATTTTTCGAGGTCCCTTCCAATCCCTAACATTCAGTGATTCTGTGATTTGCATCCTGCTTTGCTAGCCAGAGGGCTTTCTGTTGCTCACCATAGAGTTTCTATGATCAGGTAATGGGAAAATCAATATTGAGATTGGATTTGGAAAATAGCAGACAGGAAACATAAGGAAGCTATTTGTCTGCTCTGGAGCGTTATAGATTTGCTGAATGTATTGATTCCTATGCTAAGCTAAATTTGGTAGGGTTTGACACTTGTTTGGATGGTTTGGGCATTTTCAGGAAACTTTTGGATGCTGTACATAAGTATGTGTGTGCCTTGACACATGTACATGGTGTTCTGTACATTCTTAACTGGTGGAACTTACAAGTCTGTGTCCTAAGATATTGCAGCACTGACATTTTATTGGAAATTGTACACGTCCTATTAAGTCTGCAAAACCTTTAGAGAGCACTATGTTCAGTTACTTTGCAGTGAGTGTGTTTTCATCAGTCCACACTGTGGCTGGATTTTTCTTTTACCTTCCAGGAATGCTAAGAGCACAATAAAGCTCTGCTGAGATTTTCACTGCAGCTCAGAGAATTGTGCTATTCATCAGCTTCCTTTAAGAGAATCCACCTGAGCTGACCAGAGCTGTCAGGGGATCGATTTAAAGATGCAGATGCCAACAATTGCTCATCTTCATTGATAAAGCTTCGGGTATCCAGTAGCAAATTACAATCCTCCTGGGTAAATACATGTGCAGGTCATGATTGCCATGATTAGAATGTTTTAGTGGTCTTCAAAATGAGACTGAGCAGTCATTCTCAAACCGATATGCGTGATGCTGTACCTTCCACGTAATAGATTGTTTCTTAATCTCTCAGTCCTTACCCATATTTTACATGAAACAGTTGTATTTTGTGCAAACCAGGGAAAACAGTGCAATGTAAGTGTCTCAAGCTAAAATTAACTCCCTTTTCAGTCATACTTCAGAAAAGAAAGGAAATATGTGTCAGCGGTGCCCAGACAAGGCATAAAAAGTGGTTACTTTCTGGATTTGGCTAGATACTGACTGGTCTGCCTGTACTTCAGACCTGTTCCGTTGAGAGTTCTTGGTGATTGTTGCCCTTAGGAATGCAGATGCATTTGCAAGTGAGGTTTATTTTGATGGGTTGGAGACACTGTCAAAGCCAAAATTTTCAAGTGACTGTGACAATCTTTGACTAGCAAAAGGCTCTAGTGGAAAGCCAAATGTTAGTCTGGTCTCTGGAGTAACAGGCTTTTAACCTGTGAAGTCTAGATCAGATCTCAGTCTCAAAAATTGAGGAGGTAGTTTCCAGCAGTGAGGATAGGTGAAAGGCTGCTTCTCTCTAGCAGCACTGTTTTATTTCCAGCCCTGTGTAGCAGCCTATGATGAGGAACAGTGTAATGTCACCTTCTGGAGATACAGGCCACTGCTCAGATTTTGGCCTCATGACTGCTGTGTGAAGATCTTGTAAACCTCTTTTACCCATCTTTGAAAACCAGACCCTCTTTGGCCCTAATTTTGAATGAGATGTTGGGTAGGCATCTTTGTTAACCAAAATAAGAAGCCACCCTTGTTTCCTTAGTTGTGTTCTCAGCTTTGTTAACAGGATAATCACCCAGATTTTAATAGCATTTCAATGATAACATCTATTTTGACTCAGTAGAGATGCTGTGTAAATGATGTTTTATCAACACTGAATTCTTTGCACCAGGCTCCATTTCTTATTCCCTCCACTCCTGCCCAAAGGGTATGTTTTTCCTGTTTCTAAATGCATGTGAATAGGCTTTAAGGAACTCCTGATAGATGCAACTCTTTCCACCCAACAGTCATTTACAGGGGCTTTCTTCCATCAGGGGCCTTTGGTGGGAGCGATTTCTGCAGAGCTGCACACAGCAAAGCCTTCTGTCTGTGAGAGGCTTAACCCTTTCTGCATGATAGTGTGTAATCACATAACCTTTAGCTCAGTGGGAACGAATACCAATTATCATTTATAAACAGTTCCTCTCATTATGCGCCTATTTATGGCATCTTTTATAGCTTGCTAATTACAAGCACACAAAACAGAAATGTTTGGAGTTAAATAATGTAAACAGGGATGTAATTGATTTTCATGTTAAATAGTTTTTATTGATTTATTGCTAATTAACATTTTTAAAGCATCTCTTGGCAAAATAATCCATTTAATTTATTGAATATTATACTAGCTGATGGTACATTCATATTAAAATGTCACAAAAAGATAAACAGTTCCATATTACTTGTTTTTCCAACTGTTGCTGCTACACAGATATTACCTATTCTCCCCAAACAAGCACAGACAGTATATTAAATGCAATTGATTGGACTCAGCCCAGGTCCTCGCGGACAAGTGTCCATATCTCTAAAAATACTACATTCCAGTTGACACTAATTGGCCATCTGTGCAGCAGGGAGGACAGACATCTAATAGGGCTCTCTATTGCTCCCAGGGCAGGGTCCCTGGGGTGGCTGTTGAAGGACTGCGTGGGCTGAGGAGAGAAGCCCAAGTCTTTATTGAAAAGCCTTTCCTGCTGCAAAACCAAAATACTTTGGAGTCTGTAATGGGAACTTTCCAACAAACAGGCCACTGCGTCAAGCAAGCTGTCACTGAATGTGTGCAGAGCGTGCTTGCAGGGCTGCAGAAAACACAGTATGCTGAAGGCATTTCCAGAGGTCCTCACCAGCTTTTTCCAATTTCGGGGTGAGAAGAGAAGCTGTGGAATTCATTCAGGGGGTTGCTGACAGCATTTTGGTGAATGCCAGTCACCTTCAGCTCCTGTTGACTTCTCTGAAAGCTGAGGTCACTTAGTACCTCCCAGGATCAAGCATGTAGCAAGAAGTAAAACTGCAAGTTGCAGACTTTATTATTACCATCCCATTATGTTTTTCAAGTGGGTAGCAAGAGACTGTAATCATATCAGACCCTGTTTTTTCATTACTAAGGAAAAACATTAATATATTGTGACATAGTATTGATTTGGTACAATCAATCTTCCCCAATAACAATAAAACCTTTATATTTTATTAATAGAACAATGCAGTTCTTCTCCATTACAACTCCGTTTTATTGTTCTGGGTCACAGTGTAATTCTGGCATGTTTGGATTTTTACTTTTATGAATATAATGTAAAAGCCTGTAAAATTGCTCCAGTGATCTGCCAGTAGGTTTCGTTGGAGGCTCCTAAGCATCTTTTATTAGATAAAATGTTACCGGTACAGCCCCAGGCATTGATTATTCAATGGCCCTTCGGGGCGGAGAGAGTGGGGAGATTTCAAAATGATTCCTGGCCTTTAATTCTCTTGATTAATTTGTGGACAGTGAGACTTGTACTCAGACCACGACACAGACAGCTGGACCCAGCATTTCTAAATTCCCTCCAAACTGGGTTGCAAGTGCCTGAGCTCTAGTGAAGTTCCCAGCAGCCATCCAGATGGTGGCCTTTGTGCATCGCTTCACTCTCTGACCCTGGGCTTTCCATACTTCATTCAGGTCAGGCACAAAATGGGCAGGAGGTCCTTGAAGCTCTAAGGCAAGCCGTAGGCATACATTGGAGGATTTATACTCTAAACCCATCTACCAGCTACAAAAAACAAACCCATGGCTGCCTTTACTTATACATCCATAGTAAATCTCCAGTATCTTAAATTAGTACTAGCCTGAGCCTCAGAGGAAGGATCATTTCATGTTCCTTAGCTCTGCATATTGATCCAAGACAATCTGAATGATGGCTTTATAAACTCATCTGCAGTTTTCCTTCTTGGAGGCTCTGCTCTCCAAAAAGCTGCTTGAAGGGGCTTGGTTGAAGGGGCAGCTGACAAGCGAGTATCACCCATCAAGATCCAGACATGCTCTTAACCAGTTAACATCTTATTTCTAGTGTGTAGGGCAAATCTATGAAATCATTTGGTGTTTATCTTGTGTCTACAGGTATTTTTGATTCATCTTCTTTGATTAGCCAGAGCGTCTCCCTGTTCCCAGTACAAGACTGGGGCATCATGATGTTTCAATTGCAGTGAGACCCCCAATTAGTATAGCCAGATACTTTCAGTAAATGAAAGCTAAAGAACTTTCATCACTTACTCTTTATTCTTTTTTTTTTTCCTTGAAATAAAACCTTTATTAACCTTCTCCTTTTCCCTCTTCAAGCAAGAACAATGTTGCTAGATCTCATGGTAGAAATAATAATCCCCATAATAAATATGAAGGCTCCTTTTCTAAAGAAAATGGGCTTATTAAGGGTGACAGTTTATTAACAGTCACTGTAAATTAGATCGATTTAATAACTTTAATTAGTGAACCACTTTCTGACACACAGCCTGAGGAGAATTCAGCTGTTCATCCCCTTCTCCCTCCTGCACATCTCCGCATCTAAGGAGGATGCAACAACTCATAGTAACAGACTTGCAGCAATTTAGAGCACAGGAGAAAACTACTGAACTGCCATAGAATCACAGAATGGTAGAAGCTGGAAGGGACACGTGGAGATCATTTAGTCTAACCCCCCCCCCGCTAAAGCAGGCTCACCTAAGAGCAGGTTGGACAGGGTCACATCCAGGTGGGTTTTGAATATCTCCAGAGAAGAAGAGTTCACAACATGTCTGGGCAGCCTGTTTCAGTGCTCTGTCACCCTTGCAGTATGCAGCCTGGCTATATATAGAAACCCCAGAAGTCACTTCTCTGGTCTAAGGCATATCTCCCTGTTAAATTTCAGCTTTTTATTCCATCACTCGAAGGCATTAAGGTCTTTTCAGAAAAATGTTTGAAGGGAAACTGTGCTGAGGACAGTGTTGCTCCACAACCCAACTGGCAGAAGCTGCACTTATTAATAAGTAAAAAACATAAGGTCTTTACTTTTCTTCTTCAGGCTGGAAGTTTCTTTCTAGCAAATTAGTTGCATAGAAAGTCACAGAATCACAGAACGTTAGGGATTGGAAGGGACCTTGAAAGATCATCTAGTCCAATCCCCCTGACACAGCAGGATCACCTAGATCAAGTCACACAGGAACACATCCAGGCAGGTTTTAAAGGTCTCCAGAGAAGGAGACTCCACGAGCTCCCTGAGCAGCCTGTTCTAGTGCTCTGTCACCCTCATCATGAGGAAGTTCCTTCTCGTGTATAATTATAGAATCATTTAGGTCAGAAAAGACCTTTAAGTTCATGTAGCCCAACTATACATGAGTGAGTGTGTTGTGTGTGTGTATCTCCATACCTTCATGATCTTGCCTGGCAGTGGATCCTTGTTAGTATGCGTTCAGATAGAGATCCATCAACATGAGCTTTTAATCTCTTTTTTCCCCACATTTTTTTCAAAATCACATATTTATGTTATTGTCTGCCAACATTATACTGTCTGGAGTTTTGGTTTGGGCCCCACAAGAAGTCCTGTGTAGTGGCCATGCAGCGCAGGAGCGAGAGCTTCCCAGGAGGCAGAGAGGCCACGCAAAGGGTGGGTGTTAGTGGCTGCTGCCATGCCTCTGGTTGCAGATGACTGGTATGCAAAAGCAAACACAGCCAGCCTGGCTTCCATTGAGTGGAAGGGGACATTTCTCCTACTGGAGATCTCAGTCATGCCTAATTTATACTGGAGGCAAAATCCCATAACTTAGGGAGACTTTATAAAAACATTTAGCACAGTCCAAATAAGACCAGCACCAAAAGCTCACGCCATAAAAATCTCGTAGGCTAAAATGGAAATAGACACATGTACAAGATTTTTCTTGCTTTCCTTAACACAAAGATTTGAAAGGAGGGAGAAGTATCACAGACAGGCAATTCCTTTCAGATAGGTTGCTTTATATATTGCCATGTGAAAGCTCTTGGTAAGGGAAGAAAAAAGTAATGCTCTCAAAATTTGTACAGAGATAGCTTTTTTTGAACTGACATCCCATTTCTCAAGAACACGATGTTGCCTTTAGTCAGCCTTGCTTCTTACAGTTCTCTGTGCTTTGCATGGTAATTAGCTGCTCGCGTTATCAGCGGCACGATGCTCCCGGCTATTTCTTCAGCAGCCACTGCTGTTATCCTCAGCGGCAGCTCCTCCTGTCCTCCTGCCAGACTGAGCGCCAGCCACACGTGTGCACAGGTGTTCTTCAGGCTGAGCTGACTGAGGAACGAAGGTAATAGACTCAGCATTAGAGAGCGAAGTGGCTTGAACCCACTTCCCCCAGTAGCTCCTCAAGACTTGCCAGTGTTTTGCTGATGGTTCGTTGGAGGTTCAGTGAGGCAAGTTTGTTATGACAGGTTGCAAAATGCAAAGGGAGGCAAATGAGCCAGGTTCAGCAGTGCCAGAATAAATACAGGATAGCAGCTCCTCAGCTTACTTGGGAAGAGCAGCCTCAAAACCTTTATTTTACATTAATTTTTAAAATGAAACATTTATTGTATATAAATACAACATTTAAAGTGTGCTGTGGCAGGCAGGCTATCGAGAGGGTGGAGGGACTGCTCTGTGCAGATTGCTGTCACTACCGACATCAGTTTTACCCAAGTGCTGCATCACACAGCCAGCACTGAAGCAGCAGTGCTTGTCTCAGGCAAGTCCACTGATGCAGAAAACTTTGTGCTATTCATTATCTGCAGGTAGCTGACTCTCTTCTTTTAATTCAGATTTCTGGAAACATTTACCAGATTTTTTAAAATAATGAAAATATGGCCATTAAGTTAAATTCAGGTTGCCAGATTCCTGAGCAGTGTGGGTTTCTCTGAGCAGAGATACAGCAGAGAAGAGCTTTTAAAGTGAGAAAATAGGGTGTCTTTTCCGTATCAATCTCTACAGACATTTTTCAGACGTAGCTTAGGTCCCACAATAGCATTTTGCATTATGTTCTATGATATCATGATGAAAAAAACTAATATGGCCCCAGGGCATTTGAAATTGAAGTTGCTTGCTGTGTGCAGGGCATGGTCTCTTAACTCCCTCATCCTTCCTCTAGAAAGCTTGATATCAACAGTAATGTCTGTTTCTTACAAAATAAATGTTAAAATGTTTATTTAGCACACAAATGATCAAGAACAAAAAGGAAAATACAGAAATTGAGGTTTCTTCCAGGAATTGTTTTCAATTTTACATGTCTTGCCTTGGGTTTTATGTTTCCAGCACTTTTTTCCCATTTGTGATGATACTGAAAGAGAGAGATTTAGGAAGTGGTTTTTATTTCCCACCAGAGAGAGGATGTGCCAGGGAGAATAGATGAAGTTTTAGGTCTGTGGCAGTGGAAAGTGTGATTTCTTGCTGAGTATTCACAGGCTTACTTCATTACACTTCTAGGAGGGGTAGTTTTGTAACAGAAGCTTGTTTCTAAACCCAGTCTGAAATAACCTACTGCAAAACTTACTTTCAGTACTTTTCAAACAAACATAGAGAGCATCATTTTACCTTATGCTCAGTGTACTGTATACTGCATAAGATGGTAGGTCATCTCATCCCTCCTTCTGTAAGATGGCAATGGACTAAAATAGTGAACCTGAGGTCAGTCTTTGCTAAGGAACCACCAAACTGAGCATGTAGTTGAGGCAAGATGTTTCCTATTAGGGGACAACTGTTCTGCCTAATCTCTCATTTCCCCTCTCGAGTGGCTCTGGAGTAAGCCATACTCCAGTGTCATCTGGTGATAGGACAAGGGCCAATGGGTGTGAGCTGGAACATAGGAGGTTCCATATAAATATCAGAAGAAACTCCTTCACAGTGAAGGTGATGGAGTACTGGAACAGGCTGCCCAGGAGGTTGTGGAGTCTCCTTCTCTGGAGATGTTTAAAACCCACCTGGATGTGTTCCTGCAGCTGAGGGAGTTCAGCCTGGAGAACAGAAGGCTCAGGGAGGCCTTTATAGCAGCCTTCCAGTACCAGAAAGGGGCCTCCAGAAGAGCTGGAGAGGTACTTCTTACAAGGGTCTCTAGTGATAGGACAAGGGGGAATGTTTTCATGCTACAAGATAGACTTTGATTAAACCTTAGGAAGAAGTTGCTCACTATGAGGGTGGTGAGGTGCTGGAACAGGCTGCCAAGTGAGACTGTGGATGCCTCTTCCCTGGAAATGCTCAAAGCTGGGTTGGATGGAGCTCTGGGCAGGCTGGTTTATTGAGAGGAGTCCCTGCCCGTGGCAGGGGTGTTGGAACTAAATAATCTCTGAGGTCAGCTAGTCCAACCTAAACCATTGTGTGATTCGGTGATTCTCAGGACTGCCACACTGCCTAGACCTTTACTCAGTGTTGTCACCTGTGTTACAGTCCGTGCACTCCTCCCCGTCCTGTATGTGGCCAGGCTTCACACAACTATTACATCTTCCTGTGGAGTGATGGGGAATAATGTGAGATCTTTAAGCAGTGCTGGAAAGAACTGGCTTCGTTTTGAAACTGTAATAGAGCTTGGAACGTATTTCATGTGACAACCATGTCCTCAAATCTGTTGTTTGTTATTTCTTTTTAAAACACAAACAAACTGTTATCTCATTTTGTTTACAGGACAGTGGAACAGGAGATAACAGCTGCATTGAAGAAATATTGCGGGTAGGAATCCTCAAAAACCCTTTTTTTCCCCATTTTTGCCATTTTGTTTTCTTTAAAAAGGCAAGTCACTAACAAGAAGAGTGCAATTACTGCTGATAAAAATATGACTCTCTTAGACAGTCATCTATCTAATGAATAACTAGGAAAAAGTCTTTCCTCATGAAAAATAATTGAAAAATCTCTGAAAACAACCTACCAGAGCCCCTGGATTTCACTGTTCCTTGTGCCAGTACAGCTGACCTTCATGCATGCAGGAGCAGATAATGGGATAAATTATAAACTGAAATGTACAATGATGTTTCAGGTTTACAAACCATGCAAAGTGCATGTTTCCATTAATCATGACTGTCAAAAATCTTAATTTTGAAGGGAGGTCTAGGAAGGTCATTTTCCACCTGGATTTAATTAGAATCCATTATATAATGTCATTATGTCCATTATGTCCATTACATAATGACAGCCTGCGAAATCCAAGTTGTTTCTGTATTTCATTATTAGTTCTTTTATCTAAATAATTTCTAGTTGATTTTCATGGATCAAGTTAATAACATCCAGACAGATCTTTTCTTGAATTAGGTTTGATACTGATTATTTTCTGAGGAAGACAAATTTATAAACGATGAAACATTTCCATATATTTTGACTCTTGGGTTTTTCAGTTATTTTTCTAAAGTGGTAGTAGAATGATGGATAGTACTTACAAATTTGATATAATAGTGATTAAAACACCAGTCAAGTAGATGGAATGGTAAAACTTCCCTATTACTGTGTACACTTCCAGCACTTGGATGTCCACCACCCAACTATTTCATATTGTTTATGAACTACAGGGCTATAAAAATGAGGTTTAGAAATTAGTAGTGCATTAATCCTGTTGTTTCTGAAGGCATTTCTCCATTCCCCCTGATTATGTTAAGTACAGCCTTTAACTCTTAAAGTTGACAGAGATTTAATCAAAGGGTAGTGATGGTATATTGCTTATGACTTCACTGGTACAGCTCCTTAGTTCGTGCATGGTTCCTCCCATGCACAGGAACACAGATATATAAGAGACCCCAACTGAGAAGAAAAATGCACTCTATGACTAGAGACAGCAAGGTGCATCTCACAGCTGCTGCTCTCTCTTCTTTACCTTGGGAACACTCCTCAAGAAATATTCTTGCAGTGCTTCAAGACAAAGCATTCAGGACATCCTTGGATGGACAGAACAGTTTTGTTCACAAGGTTTTACTGAAAAAATCTTTCATTTTGCTTAAAAACTGAATAAATCAAACCACAGGTCAAGAGCAACACTTCACATCAGTGCCTCACTCTCTTCTGAGGCTTACTGTGGCAAATCTAGAGTACTGTTTGCATCCTCTAGCTCGTCCTCACACGCAAACTCAGCCAAGGGTAACCTCTCCAGTCTGCCCATCCTCCAGGTCTCCAATCTGCATATCACATTCTGTGCTGCACTTCCCTCATGTCTGTCTCTAAGACTACACATAAGTGTTGAGGACTGTTACTCCATAGCATTTCTAGCTGAAGCTCTTCAGTCACAAAGGTGTGAGTCTCAGGTCCAAATTCCCATTACAGAACTTGATTGCTGCAATACCCTTTCCTCAATTTTGACATGTGCAATGTCACCCACCTCCATTCATGATGCTGCACAGATCATCTCGTAGCTTGATGTCCTGCCCAAAGACATTTGTCTTTACATCTCACCAATCTCCTATCTTTCACTATCACACCAAGTACAGCTATTTGTCTCTGATTTTAAGTCCTCGAGTTTACCAGTCTGTGCTAACATACTCACTCTCACTTCAGCTTACCTGGTGATGCCAGCCTCCATCACAATGTTCAGTTCTACATCAATTAATTTCTCCCACGATTCCCATTGGATCTCAGAAGAGCCTTGAACACTTTCCCAGTTAGGTTCATATTAACCTTTTTCACAAGGACTGTGCAAAAACTGTAGTGATGTCAGGGTTGTGCCTCTGCTTCTTATACTTGAACATTATCCTACTTGACATCTGTAGTGCCTAGTCAGGTCATCTGCTCTGTGTTGTCCTGAAAGTTCCCTGTGTCAGGGAACTGCTTGTGTAGTACAAAAGCAGTGCTTAGGTACTCTTGAAGTACAAATCCAGATCAGCAGTTCACTGGTAATTAATGAAAACCAGCAACAGTAATAATGTGCCTTTGCTACTCACTTCTGGGTGACTGTGATCCAGGTTTTTCCAGCTCTCCCCTTGCCCTTCGTTTGCCCTGAACAGATCCATTCAGGGTTACCACAGGTTTTGTGGGATTCTGAAATGGCCTGTTTATAAGGAATGCCATTTCCAAGTTTTTCTTGGAAGTCCTATTCACATAGCAGAGCCAAAGTTTAACTTCTTTTCAGGCAGAATGTATGCAGTTCCTGTACAGGTGCCCAAAAGAAGGCAGTGAAAAGCCAGAGGAGCAGCAATGCTTGTGTTCCTATCAGAATAGATGGCTGGTGCTTTGGAAGGTGTTTATTGTAGGAAGGCTCACTCCACTCTGTGCAGCATCAGCAAAAGGAAGAAGATGCTTAAAATTTATCTTTTTGAGAAATGTGGCATCCTATTTTAGCTTTGTCTTGCAAAACAGAAAGGAGAAGAGAACCTCTCTTTGTAGATCATATGTTCCCCGCACAAGTCAGGCTGTAGCTTTTCCAAGTGACTGGTACTTCCACACCACGACCGTGTTTCCCAAATCAAGACCAAGAGCAGTAGAAATTATGGTGCAAACCTGTTCCCTCTGCTTCCCTGTGTTTCCTCCCCCAAGCAGGGGAGAGGAGGCAGATGCAGGTGGTAGTTTGTGCAGGGATCTTGTCACCCTCCAGTTTCAGCACTTGGCAGGTGCAAACATCTGGACCCGAGCTCCAAAAGCAGTTCAGACTTAGCTCTGAAAACCACTGAATCTTATTTTGCACTCAGACAGGGATGTGTAGTCCTTACGCTCTCTGGTGCAACACAGGGTGCCACAGCTTCGTCTAGCCTTTTTGATGTTGTTTTAGCAAATGCTTCAGAGCTTTGTAAATTGACAGATCCTTCTGCACAGAACTGCAGCTCGCAGAGAAAGCCCCCAAGAACTGACACACAGAACCACTTCCAGTCCTGAAGGCGGTTGATTAACAAGACAGTAACCCCGTGGAAATTTGAGCTGTTGTAAGGACTCCTGCTGAGTTTATAATCACTGCAGGAATCCTGAACCTCATCTAACCCCATGCACCAATTTATAGTAACTTCTTCTAAGTGTAGTGACTACTCTGTCCAGCTGCAGGCATGCACATTGAGAGCAGAATAACTTCTAAGAGAGTCCTCAATGTAAATAACTCCAGAAAGACCGAGTTACAGATGTAATATAAAACCAAGAGAGAGAAGCCTCAACTAAAAGAGAAAAGCTTCATTATTTGACAGTAGCTGTAAACAGCAATTCCTTGAAAGCTTGTGCACTGTTGATGAAGGACATGGTAGAAAACATTGAAGCAGAAAATAAGAGTTAAGACTGCACAAACATCTTTAATTCCACTGTACCCAAAGCAGTTTCCACCTGAATTCCTGAGACGCAGCCGAACACAACCTATTCACTTTCTCCCTAAAAACAGGTTTGCTAAATAAGGTTAGCAATGTTGTCTGATTTTTATTTGGAACTGTACATTTCACTATGAGTGGTGGGGTTTAAAGTAAACATTTATTTTGCTGTAGTCCTGCCTCTCCACTGAGTTAACTGTTGCAACCAATATTGGATGCACTTTAAATATATTTGCTGTGGATTTAAGGAAAAGGAGTGTGTCAAGTGCAGGCAGTTCTTGGTTTGTAAAGTAAGTGGATGGAGATTGATCTGGCTATTCTTAGTCTTAGCTGTGATTTCCTAGAGCTGCAGTAGCTTTGTTGAGAGTAAACCTACCGGCAAGCTGAGCTTTTAATTATTGAAGGTGTTCCTTGTGAATTCCCTAGGGCTTTCTTTGTTGACACGTCAGGTGTCATTGAATGTCCATTGAGACAGATGTAGCTTGGCCTGCCAACACTATTTGGCTGCAGGATGCAGAAACAACAGGAAGCTGATGCAGCAACAGGAATGCAGAGAAAGGTCTGGAGGAAAAGCAAGCACGGCTAGTTAGCACGGAAGAAGTCACGTCCTTTGGGATGATGTGGAGCAGTGGTGAAGTAGGGTGGAGTGTGAGGTGGAGGATGGATGCATTTCTTTTAGGGAAGAGAGAAAAAGCATTTGGGGAGGCAGTGAAAGGACTAAAACTCTAACTGCAAACATCCCTCCCAGCGAAGAACAGCTCTGCTTAATGCCACAGGCCTTCTGCCAGGGGGTGAGCACCCGTAGGTGCCCTTGCAAGTAGATGGTGACTCCTCAATGGCCACAGGACATGCACTGATGAAAGTATGACATTTTAAGTGCGATAGCTTTGGTGAGTACTTTACCTGAATCTCTCTAACCTGCGAGACCAATCAGTGTATGTAAAGTGCAGTACTCATTTGAGCAATGTGAAAAGCTGAATGAAAGCAGAATCTAATTCTGTATTTCTCCCCTTCCCCACTTGGGATCCTTTGGCTCATTAGCAGCTTTGCTAATTCATCAGCAGAAAGCATTAAGAATCAACCCATCGAATATTCAGGGTGGTGAGTTTTTTTCAATCCTGAAGAGCCATATGTGCTGTGAGATCAGCTGCACTCTATCAGCTGATTGAATTAAAACAAGAGCAGAGGTAAATTAGAAACTGTCTGCACAAGACAAATTCTGTGAAAACATGAAATCCTACCAAACACACCGTCACTGTGAATAAGCATCACAGTCAGTGGAGCACGTGTCTGTGCTTAGAGGGGAGAAAAATCAGTTTCTTAGAGGTAGGTTGTTAGTTCAACAACTGTGAACTGCTGCCTTGTAAATGTTAATGACTGTAAGATCCCACTGGCTGCAGTTAAACTCCTGGTGGAGTTGGACATGTGAAGAATTACAGAACACAAATATGGTAATTGGCAGTATATTTCTAAACACTCCTTTTGCTTCCCAAAGCTGAGGGAAAAGCCTACAGGTAGAACAAGACTCACTTTGCTGCACAGTGCTAGTGCATTAGCTACTTCTGCACTAGCTGAGCATTTTATTGCAGTCTCACTGATGTGAAGAAGTTCCTGACCAACTGTGGGACGTGAGAAGGCTACCCTCAGCATGGGACCTTCATGGAGGAATTCAGGTTGGCTTCTGTGACTGAGTCCAGTGGTGAAAAACTTTAGGCAAAGGACAGGTAGTGGGGGTGAGAGAAGACATGAAAACAGAGAAACAGCCCCAATTTGCTGACACTACATTCTTGTTCAGTCCCATTGATTGCAGACATTCTCCAAAGTGTCAGAATGACATTAAAAATGTATCAGACGCATAAAATGTAATTTGTTTTCATTGCAATCTTTCAGGAGAAAGCTTTCACAGCACAGCTTTGCTTTTAGTATCCTAAATTTCAGAGCAATTATCTTGGCTGAAGTATACTGTGTGTTGCATTTCTTCAGTATTCGTTTTGTCTTTCATACTCAAACAAATGAAAAAAGCATCCTCGAGAGTGTTTGAAAAACTTGTTATTTCACCCAAGGCACCAAAACACAGGAACATTAAAACACAGTTCAAGTTCTCTAATCTAACGTCCAATATTCACCTTTTAAAACTGCCCTTCTTACCTCCCCATGTCATCCAGCTTGTTTGTACAGTAGTTTTTTCTACAGCAGTTGCTGTCTGCAGCAGTTTAACTGGGACAGCTTTCCTCCAGCCTGCCTGGGTACTGCCAGCGAAGGGGATCACAGCACCATGGAGCTTCAGCACCTTCAGCCTGGAGCTTCTGCAGCTTCCTAGTGAGATTCAGCAGTCCTCAGCTAATGATACCTTGTGCTAGAGCAAAATCTGCAGCACTACAAGAGCTAGGTGAAGGCATTTTGGCTTTGTCCATATAAGATTGAGTTGACTACAGAGGAAGCGTACTTCTGTACACCATCATCCCCTTGACTCCTCACACCTCAGCAGCTGTCAGGATACGCTGTCTGACTTTGTGCATCCTCTGCAACCAGTCTCTTGATTACCTCTTTCTCCCTCCAAAAGGCTGGAGGCAGATTCCTCACTTTTCATAGATTTTGTCCCTTTTGGAGCTTTCCCAAGTCATCAGTCTTTCTTCAGGTGATCTGATACTTGTTAGTTCTAGCTCATCCAAACAGAAAGTGCTCCTAGTTTGGGCACATGCTTTTTATTGCCCACACTATGGTTTTCAACTGACAATAAGCCTTCATAGACATGTTAAACCTAGACATGTAAACATTACTTCCCTGGCCCTTAACTATTCAGTCTGAGGTCCAGCACACTGTGTAAAATGGCACTAAAAACTATACTAACAGTAATAACATCAACCAGCCATTAATTAGTTGTCCATTGCCAGCCCACACTTAGGGTTTTTTTGCTGCCATCACTGTGTTTCTTGAAAATGATGTCTCAAAGGGGTTTTAAAGTCCCAATGGGCAGCAGGATGACCACGAGCGCTGGCTCATGGCTTGCCCAGATGCCAGAGTCTACACAAGCGTGCTCTTGTGGCCAAGAGGGCTAACAGCATCCTGGGGTGGATCAGAAGAGGGGGTGGTTAGCAGATAAACAGAGGTTCTCCTCCCCCTCTACTCTGCCCTGATGAGACCACATCTGGAGTATTGTGTCCAGTTCTGGGCCCCTCAGCTCAAGAGGGACATAGAGCTGCTGGAGAGAGCCCAGCACAGAGCCACAAAGTTGATGACGGTGGAAGAGCACCTCCCTTATGAGGAGAGGCTGAGGGAGCTGGGTCTCCTTAGCTTGGAGAAGAGGAGACTGAGGAGTGACCTCATAAATATCTACAAATATGTGAAGGGTGGGTGTCAGGAGGATGGAGCCAGGCTCTTCTCAGTGTCATCTAGTGATAGGACAAGGGGCAAAGGGTGTCAGCTGGAACATAGGAGGTTCCACATCAATATCAGAAGGAACTTCTTCCCAGTGAGGGTGACGGAGCACTGGAATGGGCTACCCAGGGGGGTTGTGGAGTCTCCTTCTCTGGAGATGTTTAAGACCCCCCTGGCTGTGTTCCTGTGTGACTTGGTCTAGGTGGTCTTGCTCTGGCAGGGGGATTGGACTTGATGATCTTTTGAGGTGCCTTCCAATCCCAAATGTACTGATTCTATGATACTGTGAAGTGTGCTTTGTATTTAAACCTTGAAATCAATAAATCCTGTTGTCAATAAAAAATCACCCTAAAATGGCAAAAACTATAAATAGTTTAGTGAAAACAGGAGATGAAACTAGAAACTCTTGTGATGGGAGTAAGACATAAATGATCTTTCAAGGGCCCTTCCAAATCCTGATGTTCTGTGATTCTATAACAAATGCCACTCAGAGATAATGGGCCTTGTGGTCTTCCAGGACTTGATGCAAGACATGGAAGCACTTCTGTGACATTTTCAAATTCAGCGAAATCTGTCTGTTTTGAATGGAATAGGGTAGTGCAGAGCGAAGAGACCCATATTTTTAGAACACAGGCAGCTGAGGTGCAAAAGCTTTGTGTTAGGGAAAGGCAGGTCAGTAGAAAAGAGCTAGAGAAACACTACCATGCTAATGTGGTGGAATTAATGTTCAAAACTGCTGTTTTGTAGTGAATGTATACATCCTGCTATTTGACAAAGCAAGAGAGAATCCAGAATTAATTATCCAGCCTCCCTGCTATACAAAAATAATGACAGTAAAATGCTTACTGTTTTTTTTTTCCCCTGTTTAGAGTGTTTCACAAGCTGAAAAAGATGCACAATCACCATCTTGTTCTAATACAGAGAAATTATTCCTTGTTATTAATGGCAAAGAGACAGATAGATCCTCATTTTGTATATCCCTGCTACAGCTCCTCTGAGGACAACAGAATTGTGCTTATTAATACCAGAGAGGATCTGTGCTATCAGTCCCAATAAAACAAGATTTGGATGGTAGAGGTATCTGCAATGTAGGAAGCCCAGGGTTTGATGCCTTCAGCTGCCACGTTGGTAAGATTCACTCAAAACTGAGACCATGAAGGTGTGAGTTGAGATCATGGCACCCCCCAGTAAACTTTATGATGACAGTGATTTCTTGCTGATTAAATTAAGGATATTAAAGGGCATTAAAGAAGCAGATTCATCATACAGTGCAACTAGATGCTGTTACATGATGCATTTTCCATCCAAGCTGATGTTCCCATTTTCTTGGCTGTGTTTCCAGGGGTGAGCAGTACAGGAATGGGAGTGAAGTAGAGCTTCCCATAGTGTGTTCTGGGCTGTAAAAGGAAGCGATAGCTGCAGAGTCAGGTAGTTATTGTCCCACAGTCCCCAAAACCTAAGGGCACAGCCACCATTGGTTTACCTTTTAAGACTGCAGAGTGGCCTACTGCCTCTCCCACCTTACATAATGTCTCTGAAAACCTGCTTTAGAGAGAGTCATGTGTGTCAGCAGCTGATTTCACACACGTGCTTCGGCTGCACAACTTTTCTTGTCTCCTGCACTAATCTTTTCAGAGGATGTGATTCTACATCTAGGAAATTCCTCTGTGGTGCCTGATTTCCCACAACTGGAGATCATCAAAGGGAACTCTCTCACCACTCTCACATTTTGGTTTGACATAGGAAGCCTGAGCTCTCTGTTTATTACTGAGAGGGGCAGCTTTACTCTGAGACAAATATTCTCTTGCTAATCTTATTTCATTGCCTGTAGGAGCAACACATGAGTTAGCAGTTCTAATGTCACTTGGCAGAAATACACAAAGGAACTTGTGGGATAGAGGAGGAATCTGCTAAAACTAAATTAAATAGCTTTCAGGAATATTCTATTACAGTGTCTATACTAATAAGTAAAATGGACTAATAACTGTTCTCTTACCCTAAGGCTGCTTCTCATAGCATGGCTTGTGTCTAGAGATCTGAAGAGCCACAAAACAGAGTTAGCTTCACTCACACTACCTGTTGGGAGAGGCCCCCAGGCATGTATTGATTTTGTCTGCAAGAGTTGGCCCTGGTCAAACCTGTGCTAATGTTGGTTATTTAATGGCATGTACAGTTGTGGACAGTACTCAGGTGTGTGTCCTGTCAGGGGGTTAGGGTAGGTGTGGTCTAACTGTACTATACAGTGTGTGGGCTTCCTTCGGCCTGGTGCGAAGACCTTGGTGAGTACAGTACTATCAACACAGAAAAAAATGCAATTACAAATCTCTAGCATTTTTTATTCTATATATTTTGCCATCTTTTTGACATCATAGTGTGTCGCCCTTGGGATTCACTGGAATATATTGTGACTTGATGTAGGGGATCCTGCTCTAGCAAAGGGATTGGACTGGATGATCTTTTGAGCTCCCTTCCAATCCCTAATGTTCTATGATGGTGTGAAATATATTTTTCTGTAAAAATGTGGAAGGTAAAACTGTTTTTGAAAGAAAGACAAGAACATACAGAGTCATTTGTCTGCAAAATACAAAGTGCTGTTAATAGAACATTTTAAGAGAGACTAACTGAGCAGTGATCAAGTTTTCACCGAGCAAAATGCCATAGTATCTGTGCTTCATGGTTAGTGCCACGTATGGTGCGTTGTGTCATTCTTGGAGTTACTTTGGATTTAGTAGCTTAGGAAGTAAAATGCTGTCAGGTGTGCTTCAGAAGCAAGGTACTTGGCAAAGATGCAATTGTTCAGGGGCAAAGGGTGCAAGCTGGAACATAGGAGTTTCCACATATATATGAGAAAGAATTTCTTCACAATGAGGGTGACAGAGCACTGGAACAGGCTGCCCAGGGAGGTTGTGGAGTCTCCTTCACTGGAGATGTTTAAGACCTGCCTGGATGTGTTCCTGTGCAACTTGGTCTAGGTGATCCTGCTGTGCCAGGGGGATTGGACTAGATGATCTTTGGAGATCCCTTCCAATCCCTAGACATTCTGTGATTCCATGTACACCTTATGAATGTTACCTTAAATGGTGGGATTCTGACTCAGCCATCCAAACACTGCCACTGTATAGGTTATAAGAAGATGGTGATAAACGATCACATTTCTGACAGTTTCTGAAAACATTTTTGTCAACAGAGCAAAATTTAAATAAAAATATAGATTCTTTGCCATAATATTGACTAGACTTGAAGTCACCCAGACATAAAAGGGTCAGTTAAAAACCACATAATTTTATATAGAAATGGCAAGCCCATCACTTCACCCTTGGAACAAAATGGAACTTACTCAGAGCAATGACAACAGCTTGGGAGGAGAGAAAGTGGGCTTCACACAGTAAAAAGTTTCTTTCTATCTGTGTGGATTTTCCACAGGCTTTTTTTCATTAATATTATCAAGTTATTTGTTATTTACTCATGAATGCTAAATAAATACTGAGCAAATTCAAGCCATTATTAATTTTCCTGGCAATGCATGTACGCATATGTAATGGTTCATTATAGCCCTGAGTTTTCAACATATTCCAGTGTAAATGAGAAGAGCCCAATTAAAGAAATTGTAGACCCTGATCCAACCTTTGTTGACTTCAGATACCGATGCTGAATTGAGCACCAAAAGAGAAAATTATGCCTATTAAATTGAGTAAACATTTTCTTCATTTATCTGGGTGGCTTTTTTGTGTCAGTGAAAACGATTTTTTTGCTAGAAGTGCCAACCCTTAGAAACTTAATGAGTATTAATGAAAAGCTTGAGTAATTTAGCTAGGACAAAAAGGGGGTAATTTTCCTTAGACATTTCGTTAGTACAAGCTGAATCCTAAAAGGCCTATTCTCCTTGTAGTTTGTCAGAATAATTCTCATTACAGGCAGTAGGACCCAGGTATATAGGCATCCATATCAGAATAGACTGCTAAATATAGTTGCTGCAGCGGCAGCTGGTTCCCACTCTTGTTCATCAGATGAGAAAGCTGGAAGCTGCCACTTTCTCACAGTGTAGGAAAGGCGATGCTTGGAGATCATGATTTTTTTTCCTGGGAACAGGAACATGAGCTTGATTTTGCACTTCCAGGCACTTCAGACTTTTCCCAAGTGGATGGAGAGTCCTCAGCTGCTGTGTTCAGGCCCCCCACCTAGGGCTCGCCTTACCCTAAGCAGGCTACCAAGCTGCCATATCGCAGATTTGCCGTATGCGTCAACTTTTCCAGGCTGTGTGACCACAGAAAGTTCTGTGGTTATTCCAAAAATGCAAGTGGTCATGACTTGTCCCTATTAGCTGGAGAAGCAGTGTACATCTCTAGACAAAGCGATAAAAGATCTGCACACTCTACCACATCTAAGTTTCCCCACTGTTTTTCGTCATCACTCCTCAGCTCCCTTGCAGGTACATTTCCACCATCTTCCAGGTTCAGTCTGGTTTTCTCTCTTCCTCCCCTCCCAGCCAGCAGTGTCTTTCATCCTCCCTGGTGTCTCCCTGCTCAGAGAGCTGCCCCTAGGCTCTCTTCTCCTAAACAAGCTTTATCTCTGGGCCCTTGGAGTCTCCCAGGAATCAGTTAGGCTCTGTGATTTTTTTTTTTTAACAACCAGGATTAGTATCTGATATCTTTTTTCTTGTCTGGGATTTTCCACTACCCAAATCTAGACTGCAATCGAGAGGCAGGGGGAAAACCCCCCTCCCCCTTAACCTTTTGTATAAGATCTATTCAGGTGTTGACAATCTCCAGCTATTGGCTTTATTATGGACAGACAACAGCTTCTTTTCCTTGTCTTCTTAGTACACAGATTATAAAGCCATAAGGAAGTCATAAATTATACATAGGCAAATCTCCCAAATCATCAAGCACTTCCTTCTGTAAAGGATGTTATTGTTTCTGTGCTGTAGGTACCTTTCTATTTCTTGTCATCTGAGATTTTGTGGGGTTTTTCTTCTTCTTTCTTGTTTTTTTTTTAAATTTTCAGTGTTATGATTTAAAAGAAAACAACAAAAATCTGTTCTTACCCCCTCTCTGTGTCACTCCCAGCAGAAACCACACAGGTTGGACAGACAGGTGGAGGGAGTTCTCAGCTCAGACAGAAATCAGACCTGGAGTCTTTGGTTTCAGTGTCCCATCTCTTGAACCTGTGATGCCAGGGAGGGAGCCAGGCAGCTCAGGGATGCCTGTGCTTTGGGTACTCTCACGTAACCTGTGGCAGCATTTCTGGCTGCAGCAGCCTCATGTTTCTGGCTGCAAATCCAGCTTGAGAATGTTCCTTCTCATACACTTCACTTGGCAAAAGGTAATTCAAAAGTCATGAGGCACTGAGAAAGACACCAGCTAAACAGTGTATGCCACTACTAGCAAACATGCAGAAATGGGCTGAACCATAAAGCATCTTGTTCTGTGTGTTCAAATGCCTTTATTTGGACTTGGAGCCAAATATTGCAGAGCACATCCTAGGAACCATGCAGGACTTGAGGACATCATGAAGCACCTATTTATGAGGCTGACAGAGCACTGGAACAGGCTGCCCTGGGGGGCTGTGGAGTCTCCTTCTCTGGAGATGTTTAAGACCCAACTAGATGTGTTCCTGTGCGACTTGGTCTAGGTGATGCTGCTGTGGCAGGGGGATTGGACTAGAAGATCTTTTGAGGTCCCTTCCAATCCCTAATGATTCTATGGTGGAATCATAAATGTATGGTCCATTGCCACGTATCCTCAACTTTTCCAAAAGGGATACCATTCTTGCTAAATTTTTAAGACCATGTATCATCCTAAGCATAGGTACCGCTGCTGCTATGATAGAATCAAGCCTTACAAGTAAAGCTTTAGATGCCTTTAAAATAAAAAGCAAAGAATGTAAGGCATTGTTGGCTCAGCAGATGCATTTTTATGAAGCTCATATCCTAAAATAAAAGCACTTTAAGAATGCTACAACTTGAAGTGTGTTAAAGCATATGAAAATGGAATGTTCTGTGAGACAAAGATAAGGGGAATTAAATGCTGAAGGCAGCAGAGGTAAAAGGGAAAATGTAGCTGATCATACATTCAGCTGCCCTAGGTGTTCATGTCCACTCATATCTCTATGGCTCTGTTGCTGTTTCTGGATCCAGGTGGCTCCAGGGTCATTCCAGCCAAGCACTGCACTATTCTTCAGGTGTGCAACGGTTCAGGCACCTGCTGTGAACCACCTTCATGCTGCTCTATGATCTCTTTCACTGACTCCTGTGAAAGCCTAGAAGGAGCAGACACCTAGCCTTGAGTTCAGGGTCCAAGGTGGCCAGTTTGAGAACCACCTTACCAAAGAGGCACAGTATTGACAGCTAAACTCTCTGTGTTAGTTCCAAGCAAGAGGGATGCATGATCACCCTGGCAGATCTAAAATGGATCTGCAACATGATGTACTTGGTTTAAGAGCACACTACTAGCCTGTCAGATTCCATCTTGTGGTAGCCAAGAGGTACTTCTGATCTCACATGTCTGTCTGTGTCCCAACTGTACAGCGGGCAACAGACCTGCATAAATCAGTCCATGTAATTTTCCTGCACCTTGGTTTCAGCCCCAAATCCACTGGATGCATGTGTTGAAGAGGGTCAGAGAGTCCCAGTATAGCTCAGCTGGTTCTTGGATATATGTAGTGAGAGGATAAAGAGTCAATTAAGGTCAATTAAGACTAGAAAGAAATGTTATGTTTCAGAACTACCCTCTGTTTAAGTCATTTATCTCAAAATAGAATTAAGGTGTGAGGAAGCCTATAAAATGCACAACTGCATTTCTCTGCAAAATTAGAGGGTTTCTTCTACTTGGAATAATCACTAAATTCCTTAGCAGCATGGAGACTATTTAAGGTCACATCTACCAAGGCTTATTTAAAGGAAGTTCAGACCTTTTGTTACTGACACTTACATCCTGATTATCTGTCTAGGGGCAAAGCTTCTCATTTTGATATACAATGAATAAAACACACCAGTGAAAGGAATCAAGATAATGAATTTGCAGGATAATTTTAGTAATTATCTTGTTGCTGATCACAGAACCAAGGCACTGCAAGTCGATCCTACCACAGCTATTAATGTGCACTGCCTAAAGCTGTTTTTGTAACATTACTCATCTCGCTGTGTCTACACAAGTCCAGAGTTTTCTATTAAATTTGTAAAAGTGAAGTCACTAGCATGTACCTTGTTCTAAGCATCACATGTTAAATTATACAGGTTTGACAGAGTCTAAAAGTAAATGAGAGCATTTAAAATAAGATGGTTTCAACTCTGTTTATGTTACATGGTTAATTGCGATGGAGTTTATCTCATCTTGTTATAGTTATCTGAAGATAGGTATCTAATCTAAGATATTAATTTCATCTCCCTGGGTAGTCACAGAAGAAGGGATAGGATAAAATTCCCTGTGATGATGCCTCTCTCCTCACTGACCGCAGAGTTGCTTTGCTGAAATGAATAATGGGGTTTTTTTAATGATGAAAGCTAAATATACATGCAAAAAAGACAAATGAAAACACAAAAAATATTGGACAAGTGACCAGTGGGAGGAACCAGATGGGTACTGGCTCATACCTGTCTCTACTGAATGCCAGAGAACCAGAACAAGCTCAGTCTCCTTGATCCCCAGTGCAGTACAGTGTTGTGTCTCTGTATCATCAACCACAAATCTCCTAGGCTGTGTGTGCAGCCTCTGCTGCAGTGCCCTCCCCTCTGCCAAAGTTTAGATGTTGCCTACTCCTTCCTCCATATATAAAAGGAAACACCTTTATATATAAAAAGGAAACACCAGAGACAATCTGGAAGTACTAGAAATGCAGTATTTCATAGGTATTAGAAATACAGTATTAGATAGGGTGGGCCTAAAGAGCCTCTGGTAAAGAGGTACAGCAGATCCTGACCCTGTAACCTCATTTCTGTAGACACTTTATCACCTGCTCATTGTTTAAGCAGACTTAGATCTCCAGTCCTAGCACTGCCATGTGATGGAGAGCTTTGTAATGGGTATATAATTTTTGCTTAGAAAAGAATAGAAGTCCACCCCAAAAAACCCTATTCAGACTTCTCCTGCAACAAGGTGAGACACCATAAAAATGTTGATAACAAAAGCTTTATCTCTCCCCTCAAATCATTTCCCTTAATATCAGACAAAACTACAGCACAATAAAAAACAATAATGGTCAGGCACTTGGCTTAATAAAAGATTCTTTTGAACTGCTGTTATAACACAGAAAAGAGGTCGGCCTCTCCAGCACAGATCTTAAAGTTAGCTAGAGATATTTGTAATATTAACATAAGAATCAAAGGCTCTTCTCTGCCAACCATGCTGCAAATAAGGATGCTGCACCTAAGGGCTTTAGAAGCCCCAGAGGACTCTGCTTTAATAAGCAAGTAATCTAAAAGCTTTGTCACAGGCAAACAGGGGGTACAAAATAACCCAGAACAGGAATGATCTGGTTGCGGAGAGACACTGGAGTGCAACAGGTTTTCTCCAGACAACTGGAGAACCTGAGACAGTTTGGAAACAGAAGCATTATTCACGCTGCCTTTCTGGTTTCTGTTTCACGGTTTGGTAGGGCTTTTCCCTCCCCTAAATGCTCATCAGAAACATTAAAAGCAGAAATCAAGAGCTATTTGCAGGTTTTTTTGTGTTTGTTGTTGTATGAAATTGAGAGCACACTGTGCTATAAATAAAAGCTTGTAAGTAAATTCCCAGCACATTAAAACCTGCCTAACAGGAGATTAAGATGGTCTGAAGTCACTGACTCGCATCGTAAAGAGTGCTGCCGTTAGCTGAAATGATTAATCACTGTGGTACGAATGAAAAGAGGAAATCTGTTAAAAAATAAGCAGGGGGCAGGATGGTAGCTCCGGGGGCACGTTGATTGGCTCTTTAATAATGTATAATGAAGCGCGTGCCGCATCAAACGCAAATCACACGCGGCGGGCAGAAGATGGAATGGCATTAGGCAAAGTATTTATCTAGCTATGAGGCTATTTAGGAAACTGCTGTCTGTTAATCTAGTGTGTATTAAAAGCTTTTCAAACTAATTTTTGCTCACAGAAACCCCAGAAATAGAAAACGCTGTATGCATTTTGCATATAGGCACGCACACATATGGGGATGAGCTTCATGTATTAGGAATACTGCAAACATTGAGTCCCATCTTTGCAGAACTGCCAGACATTACTAGCAGGCTAATTAAATCATCTTCACGTTCTTATTGTAATTGTTGCCGTGCAGGAGTATGTGCTGAGTAATTGCTACTTGGTCATGTTGTGATGCTGGTTTTGCTGTGACAGAAAATTTGACAGACCGTGGCAGTGGGAACAGAAGTGCACTGATGTCATCTCCCTGTTCCTCACAGGTTACACTGTCAGCTTGTACAATCTTGAAGGGACACACCTGTCTGTCTGAACTCCTTCAGCATTTCGAGTTGGCTTGGCACAGCTGTGAGCGGCCAGAGAGTGATACTTAGACAGCAAGCTGCTTTTTCATCTGTGTTGGGTTTTTCAGACACTGATATGCCCATCAGTGGCTGAGGCTAGGAGACACATGCTTTTACATCTTGGAGCTACATGGACTCATCTTTAGGTGAATGCCTGAAGCACAGTGTCTGACCTGAAACCCCAGCCTCAGAGTCTAACTCTTAGTCTGAACACAGAATCATAGAATCACAGAGTCACTATGGATTGGAAGGGACCTCGATAGATCATCTTGTCCAATCCTCCCACCACAGCAGCATCACCCAGACCAAGTCGCACAGGAACACATCCAGGCAGGTTGCACACACTCATCTTTATTTTGTATGAAAACTGTTCCCAAGGCAAATAAATCTGATTTCTATTTCACCTCACAGCCTGGCAACAGTTCACTTTGATGTTTCTAGTTGATGCTTCTCTTCTTTAGTCAGTGTATAGGGAATCATAGAATCATTAGGGATTGGAAGGGACCTCGAAAGATCATCTAGTCCAATGCCCCTGACACAGCAGGACCACCTAGACCAAGTCACACAGGAACACATCCAGGCATCAGCCCTATGACCTCCTGCACTGCTGGCGTGGGCTTTTCAGCTTTACCAGAGGTCCGGCTTCAGCAGGAAGCAGTTTCCAGGCACTTCTGGAAGCTTCATATGTTCTGAACATCTTTTTGGGAGCGGGAGTCATCCGAGGCTGACAAAAGCCTGCAAAGACCCCGCTCCTGAGGTCAACCCACACGTCAAAGTACCAACCAGCCTCTCTAAGTGTTTGAAAGGCGGTGTCACTCTGTCCCACAAGAAGCAATTTGCCTTTGCCGTCACACCACTCCGTTCTTGTCGCTGCACAACAGAAACCATCGGCTGACGCGAGCAGCACGCATCAGGGAAAACAGAGATCACGCAGACTGGCAGCCCCGTGCCTTTCTGCAATTACCAACAAGAGCTTGCCTCTGTCATCGCTTACTAAAAACATGGCACAGCTACCGAAATAAGTGAGCACTTAAGGGAAACCCAGACCTTTTATATCTGCCACTTATTTCCTGATTATCTTCCTGGAGGTCAGGCCCTTCATTTTGACACTTAATGAATAAAATGCCCACGTTGCAGGAAATGGGATAATGAATTGTGAAAAGACATAATCAGCAGTGACTAAATAATTAAGGGAATTGAAATGTAGAGTCATGTGGGAATGTATTAGTAATAACATGATTTTTCCATATGCTAAAAAATTCTGTCTGTTTTTAGAAAATCACTCATCACACATGCTCTGTAGCGAGGAAAAAAATTAATGTAGACTAATAGGAACTGTAATTAGATGTTCTGCTTTAAACAGCTGAATAAAAGATGAAATCATATAGAAAGTATATTTAGATACAAGCCAGAAAGTAAACTGATTATTATTCATAGTGCTGTTAATAGGAGCTGTAATTTATGCATCTAGTGGGAATCATGTTAGGCAATTAGGAAAGGGAGTCACACTTGACTTCCCTTTATGCATGTACATATTTATATATTTTTCTATATCTTGCCAATGTCTCCATCTTTCCAGCTACCTTTAATCCACATAACTGCCTTGCATAATACCTTTTACAGTTCAATTCACTGATGGAGTTCAAAAGTTGGCTTTCACCTAGATGAAAGAAAAGTGCACAAGCTTCTCTTTGATCATATTTGTCTGTGACATCAGACTTCTACAGGTCCCTGGTACTACATGAAGAATCGGACTTTTTAATTTCTCTCAACACTTCACCTTCAAAGTCTTGCAGCAGAAACTATTGTGGCTGTTGGACAGGACTGTGCTACTTCTGCTCCCCTCTGTCTGTGTTACCTTCTCCCTGCTTACCTGGGACCAAGGTTCAATTGCTTCATGGCTGTAGTCTGCTCTTAACAAAACGCAGGCTCCTATAATTTACCACACTCCCAGCACTGAAATCCCAATGATCTGGATTTTGGTTCTGGTTGGCATTTCTGTGTTTGTGGAATATATGACCCTTTATATATATTTCATACATCCAGCAAGAATGCTTTGTGCTTCCTTTGTGCAGCAACATGGTTATTTTCTTCCATCTGATAGTGTCCTAGTACCTAATCAGGTATTAATGCTGACTCTCAGCTATCCCATAAAATGTGGGTCAGCCAGAGAAGATAGCATCGCCAGATAGGTTTGAACATATGGAAGGGCTGAGTGGTTTGCTCAAGGTAAAAAAGCAAGCCAGTGGCAGTGCAAAGATTAAAATTCAAAGCATGAGATCAGCAAAGGATTAAGTGGTGAGCTCATCTGCTTCATTTCCAGGCGTATATAACGTGTACCTCGGATAATCGAAAGGTGTCACACTTTGGAAATATTCAACACATAACTCTCACAAAGGAGACGTGGGGAGGCTCTCCAGGGACAGGGAAGGGACCTCCAGGGAGGGGTGGAGCAGTGGATATGATGGGGACTTCTCCCACTAGAGCCATGCTGCCCTGCCACCATGAGTACTCAGGAGCAGAGAAAGATAAGCAAAAACTCTTTTCCTTTCTGTGTAACGCTTACCTATGAGTCAGATCCTGGTTACTCCCAGCCATGTCAGACTTCCTAATAAGCTTTGTAACACATTCCCAGTCCTAAACTTGGAGTTATTTGGTCCTGCTGTTACTTGCAGTGTTATTCTGCTAGGGCAGTTCTTCTAAGTGTCTTGCTGGGTGCAGTGCCTCACACAGAAAGTGCTGGAGGGCACGGGGCACTGGTCCCCACTCCCTCTGTCCCCCTGCAAGCCCTCCCAGAGATGAGGACCTGGTTTTTTGGCATAGCTTTCTGGCTGCAGGGCTTGTGTTTTGGCTACAGACCATCTTTGGTAATTAGGCTGGCGAGCACTGCCTCTGCTCCCACTCCGGGCCAAGACTGCAGATGCCAGCTGCTCCTCCTGCCACCTGGGCTGCAGATGGCCCCACCAGCACCCAACAGCTCGTCCTCCGACAGTTCTCTCCTTCTCCTGTCCTGCCAAACCATCTTTACAGTACTACTTTTAGGAGGCACTATTCAGAAACGACCCACCCCTTGAGACACCTCGTTGCCTTTCCCATTCCAAAGCCTGGAAGCAAGAGGCACCCCATGAGCAGTGTTGTGCTAAGATACCTGCCACAGCAAAAAGTGGTTTAAAGCACTGAAAGCATCTCCACGTGTTCCAAAAATGCTGTTGTTTGTCAGACACAGGGTGATTTTAATCTGTTCCCCTATAAGCATCCACAACACACCTCCCTCCCGGGCCATCCCTGCCACTGCACTGGTCTGGCTCACTCTCTGTCAAAGTGTGATATCTTAAAATAGAACCATTCCTGCTTGCTGTGCTGCTGTATCATTGGGTAATCATTAAATAAATTCAGTGTTTTACTGCATTAACAAAAACACATGATTGTTTAACAGAGTATATTACAGAAGATGGAGGCTTTAATGGTCTCTATGGATTTTTAGTTTGCAAGAGTACATTATGAAGCTGTCTTGGTAGGGTGCTGTTTTCATATGTGAAAGAAGTTACTGGCGTTATACATCATTTTTATATCTTGTTGCTAGGCAACATATCATAGTGCAGTTATTGCAAAGGTGTCTGCTTCCTCGTTAAAAATCTTCATGTTGCTCCTTAATTCTGCAAAATTAGCTCTGTTATTGATTTTATCCTGCTTCCTTGGATGCCTATTGATTGGGGTTCATCTGTTAGGTTTTGGAGAAACAGCACAGGTGTTTTATTAACTGAATTTGGGGTTGAAACCAAGAGCATGTGCATTAGTGCTAATCTCTCGTTTCCCCCTTCATGGCAATTTGTTTTCAGGCAGGGAGCCACGTGTTTCCATTCACTTGGGATTCAAAATCAGAGAAGTAATTTGAGTGGTGCTGTATTTAAGATATGGCCTATGACAGCTAGGCTTAAAAAAATAGCAGCACAGCAGCAACAAAAAGCAGGGGCTACCTAGAGTGCTCTGTGAAAGATCTAAATTTTCCCTTTAAAATTCATTTCTTCCTCTCTTCACAATAATCTGCAGTTCCTACTTCAGCACAGTGCTGCTGCAGACACCTGCTGTATTAGCATTTCCAAATCTGGGGGCAGCTTTGTCTCAGCTTGGGTCAGGCTGTGCAAGATTTGGGGCTGACTTCATTGCTTCACTTCATTCTAGCCTGGAGAAGACAAATCCATTTCAGAAAAACACAGTTGGTAATAACAGGCAGCATCGTTCACAACTATCTTCCACACAACAAATTAACCTTCTTCTTTCCAAGCACCAGCATTTATTCCCTCTATTACCACTCCTCCCGAGCTTCCTTCAGTTGGAGAGCTGTCTGCCAGGACCATATGTGCTCCCCAGAGGCAGGGGTGGCTCTAGCACATGTCCCCCCAGATGCCTTCACGGGCTCAAGTGGAGCTAGGGCATGTGGAGGGGCTGCCAGCTCCAGTCAAGGGGGGAACTGGAGGCTTCTGCAGACCTCTGTGTACAGCAAATGTCTCTTTATTGTCCTCATCCCTCATACTTTTGTTACTAGTATATTGTAATTACTTTCATTATCCAGACTTAATGCGGTGGCAGCCGGTATAGGTACTGTTCATTTTGGGGTAAATGACACTATTATAGTATCAGGCTTTAATTAAGCAGTTTAGGACAAAAGCTGGCAGGCTAAAAGCCTTAAAAGTGCTGTTTCTCAGTACACACGGACACAACAACTAATAGACAGGATTTAATCTAACCTCTCCCATGGAAGATACCATTTGGCAAGTGGTATCAGGACAGTTATTACTAAAGGCATGTGCTGCAGAAAAGGGGAGAAGCAAAAGAAACATGAAAAAACTTAATTACCTTATTTTCTAAGCTGAAGATGAGTGAAAAAAAATAAGACCTGTTATGCTCTAAAGTTTATTTTCTAAGGAGAAATTTTCAGATAATTTATTCATACTGGGACTAATTAGTTCTGTGAAATTTTAGTAGTTGAAGTTGCAAGTTAAAGAAAAGAAACTGCAAAGCCCAAAATCTTTAACTTCACAACGTACTTCTATGAAAGATCTGCAAATACTTTTAGAACATTGTAAAACCAGTAGCTACCTGTTCACTCTTGAACAGGTGTCTGTGTGCATAGTTCACCCCTGGAACACACTGCCTGTTCCTGAACAACTGTGTGGCTCCATTTGCACCCTACCTGCTTCCCTGTAATTTACAAGAGAAGGAATAGAGCAGCCTCAGACTACTCTTCCATTCCTCCTAACCACAGAATTTGCCTTTAGCATTTGATCCTCTGGCTCATGCATCAGCTTTAGCTCTGCTCCTTCATTGTAATTATTGAAAACATTAGTGTTGTTTTTCTGCTGACAGTTCCTCTGCTCTGAACCACTATCTGACTCTGATAAGAGCAAATATCCTGCCTGGCCAGCTTTGTCTGATTCCTTCCGCCTTCATCTCTGATCTTTCTGAGAAGACACTGTCAAAAGGGATGCAACTTCCAAGATGTGTGGCCAGTGTCCAAAGGAACCTTCCATCCTTTTCAGAGTAAAAAAACTCCACACTAGTTTCCAAATGGACTGTAGATTCAGTTGTTCTCTTTGCTTCAGAAAGGTGATATCCTTGCTGACTAGATGTGCAACAGGATTCCCCACAGGTCTCTCCTCCCACCTACCATGGTACCTCTCCTTATGCTCACCTGAAGGTAGTCAGCTTAGAGGGTGAGAGTAGTCTTCACTCCAAACTGCCCAGGTGCTGGCAGACAACCTTAGTCTCATGCTGTTACAGCCACAAAACACTTTGCCTGGGTCTTGGAGAATCGAGGGAATTTTGTCAAGGAGAAGCGTGTGTTTCAAGATAATGCCACCAACTGGCATGGTCCATACAATTCCCTGCCTGATCAGCTCAACCTCCCTAAGAGCTCTACACAGATTTGTAGATGAAAAAATATATGTAGACTGGAAGAGCCATGTTACCAACTTCTTTCTGCTCTGCATCTCATTAAACAAACATGAATGTTTTACTCCAGCAAATCCTCTGCTTCCCCACTGATGCTCTGGATGCACATAATTCTTGGAAGACTCAAGTAGGCAAGATCAGGATAATTTTGTTTCTCCTGTGTGATAAATCTGCCAGCCCTGTCTGTTGCCTTTCGGTGAACCTTAGTCTCCCAGACCCAGAGCCAAATTAGACACCTGCTACCAGCCAGCACCTGATATTGTGAGGTTTTTTTGGCCAACAGTTTTCAAAATGTCTTAGCACCAAGAGTAGAACCCTCTACAAAGCTGAATGCAAGAAGTGTATGGAGGGGATTGCTTCTCAGCAGCTCTTTGAGCAGCTCATTCAGGACACATCTATCAACTTCATTGCTGGGGCCCAACAGCATGGTCTCACCAGCTCATGTCACAATGTTTTTGGTCTTGCCACTTTTGTTTCAGTCCAAGTTGCCAGGGAAAAACACCCCAACAGACATAACACTGAGCTAATTTGCAGCTTCACCCATGGGATGCTCTTGCTGGCATCCATTTTCCTGGCCCTTTTTGCTTCTGCTTGCAACTTCTTGGTTGGAATACAGAGGTGGGTGATGCCTTTCATCAGCCCATATGTTACATGTGCTGTGATGGTTCTAGAGCAAAATATTAAAATAACAAATATGCCCAGTAGCAGCTGGGCTGCCAACATGCTCTTACATAATCTTAGGAAGAGTAAGACTGTTTCACTAGTCAAAATTAAGTCACTGATTGCTTGTATTGCTTCTGGTGTCTGCACCTGTCTTGAGTTTCCTCTCAAGTGTTTGGACTACTAGGGCTTTGGGACAGGAAGTCATCTTCCAGTGACTGTGCGAGGTGCTCTGCTGAGAGGGTCCAGACGGGAGTCTAGACCATAAGTAGGTATTTACACCTCCCATTCACAATGATCTTGTAGTTTCACATCCCAAAGTGAGGTTATTTGCAGAGATCTCACGTTCCTAGCTGGGAGGTACTCTTCATCTTGGCATTTCATTGTGGCTTGCCACAGCCTGAAAGCAGGCCTCCCCATGACGACCTTACTATTAGTGTTCCTGAAATGGTCTGGGTGGGGATGGCTCACCTGGGGTCACCTCAGTCGTTGCCACTGTAGAGGAAAGTCTCCTGCCCTGGAGACTTGCCTCTGTAACAAAACCTGTGTGGACAGCCCCAGTTCAAGAATCACACTTAGCGTCAAGTAAGTTACCTTTTTCCCCCTCATTCTGTAATTAGACATCCCAATTATGTAGTTTAATCTAATTAAAGTAATGCTGCAATCACGCAATAATTGATACATAATCGGCGTGCAAAGACCTGCGTAAGGATTATTTAACCAACAGAGCGAGTTCTAGAATAACTTTCTCAGTCTCTTAAATGCATATCCTTTTAGCAGGCAGCTTGAGGAAAGGGTTTTGCCTACTCGAGCATTTTTAAACCCACACTGCACGAGTAAAATTACCTTTTTTTTCCTCCAGTAAAATCACTTTTTTCCCATTTATGGGCAATCAGCCTTCATTTGACTTCAGCAGGAGCTGTCTCTGAAAACCTATGGACAGAGGTAAAGCTTAAAGGCTCTGAGAGATTCACCACAAGTATCTCATCCAAGATGGCAAAGCGCTCCGAAGCGATTTGAGGACAGCCTAACACCAGATTGCCTGCTGTTAGTGATGATAAATCTTTAAAAACCTCATTCTTGATGGCAAGAGAAGACAGCTCTGTGGTACCTGTACTGGTACTTTCTAAACAAACCTTACCACTTAAAACACTTTACAAAACAGTTCGAAATGACTTCCTCATTATCCAAGTACCTGTGGAAATTAGTTCCTGTGTGACTTGGTCTAGGTGACCCTACTGTTGCAGGCGGATTGGACTAGATGATCTTTCGAGGTCCCTTCCAATCCCTAATGATTCTATGATACACATCACACTTAATGATGTATAAACTAAACCTTAGCTGTACATCCACCCCAGGCACTGAGATCATGGCAACGTGTGGGTGAGTGCAGGAGTCCTGGCTTTAATGGCAGGAATCTAGTTCTCTGTATTTTTTCTGGAAAAGATAAACTAAGCAGCATATGTTTCATCGTACGAGGATGTTAGCTGTATCTGTACCAGCCAAAGCTCCGTGTTCTGAAATGACATCAGAGACCTGGAGGCTTATCTGATAAGAAATGGGTTTTCTTCTCATCCTGGGATAATATTTCCTTTAACCTACTCCCCATCCTCTTACTCGTGTGCAGTGAACTGTGCACTCTGTAGGGCTTTTTTCCCCACCAGTGATGTGGCTGAACATCAGTGATATTTCACCCTCGTTTTGGAAAGCTCTGTGGAATGAAACATGTCCACACGTCTATAACACTGTATAATTAATCCAGCGTGCCTGGATGTGCGCGAAAACAAGAATAGCCTGTCCCTTTCTTTGTCTCAGTTGCATAACTCATGCTTTAAACTGGGTAGATTATCTAGCAAGATGTTCTGCAGTGAGTTTGTTCCAAATGCCTCTGTAGCTGTGTCAGTGGAACTATTCACAAGCAGGGAAGTTTCAGAAGAAAATGTGAATGTTCCCCGATAAGCAGGCACTGGGGCTGTTGTTGTTGTTTGCATTGTTTGCTGCTAAGGGTCTAGCTTTAAGTGTTATTACTCTTGTGTGTGGAAGAATAATTTTGATTCTATCCATGTTCTCTTTAGTACCAAAATTGCTGAAAAAAAAACCCCTTTTTAATTTGGTTTCAAAGTCAAATATGATGGCTTTACTGTTGTCTTTTAGTTGTCACTATACGTATTGCTAGTGTGAGTGTTCATACAATCTTTTTCGTGAAAAGCATGTAAAAGAAAAGCCTAAGACTGTGTGTTCCTGTGTGACTTGGTCTAGGTGATGCTGCTGTGTCAGGGGGATGGGACTAGATGATCTTTCGAGGTCCCTTCCAATCCCTAATGATTCTATGATTCTATGAACTTACTTGTTTATGGTGGTATAAATTGAGTTCCACATGTGTGAGTCACTGAGAGCCTGCACTTATGGCTCACCATTTCCAAGCCTAAGAAGAACTCACTGGTGACCCTCTAATCACTGATAAGGGCCACAAAGACAGTGTCTTTGGCTTCCAGCATTTTTCTTCCACCCACTTGGTGGCTTCAGACTGAATGTAAGGGGACAGGCTTGGCTGGGCAGCATCTGAAGAAAGGGTCTGGTGTTGGACCAAGCCCATAGTTCGTTCAACCTAAAAAATGAAACTGCTGCAGAGAGATGAAAAAAACATTTGCATGCCTTTCTGGAGTGAAATTATCTGACTGATGTGCTACACACAGGTCCACTCAGTCACAAGATATCTGGAGAAAGAAAGCAAGCAAGATAAAGGCAGCTAAAAGCTACAGAAAATTTCAGCAGGCAGGCTCCTGCAGTAAAATCCAACCTGGCCTTTTTACATTCCATGGAAAAAGTCAGCTTAAATATCTAATGTTTAGTTATTTCATGGCTCTGCTCACATGGGTTGCTAACAGAAGTCTCTGTAACATCACTCACGGGCAACACCGTTGTGCTAATGTTCCACAATTCATTGTTGAAGCAGTAAATTCACCTGTACTTGATGTAGGAGCTTCAGCTGAATTTGCCAGCAGTTTGGTAATTCTGATATGTCAAAGGCTCCTGTCTTTGGTCAAGATACAATAACACCTAAAGTACTGTTGATCTCGTATTGCTGAATGTGATTTAAAGAAAAATCTTTAAAAGGAGTATAACTGCCTGGATTACTACGCTTTTATATGTTTTTAAATGAGAATGTAAAGGCCAAGGGCATTTTTTCCTATTTAATACTATTAAATCCATCATTAAATCTCTCACTGAACACTGGCTGAATTTAATGGTGCCCTCAAGTGCCAGTGCTGATGCTTCACTGTGTTAATATTGTTGTATATACAGAGATATAAATAACAGTTAGCTGAGGTTGTATTAGCAATGTCATTTGGTATATCAATACAAATAGATTTACAAATGAGATTAAGCGTCAGAAACCAGTGGCCACGTAAATCTAGGCACTGGGGCTAAAATATGGGTAGGAACTCAACATATTGAACCTATCAGTAAAACTAGTCTCTACTAAAAGCTTTACCTATAGCTGGCATTAAAAGCTGGATTTGAAAGTGACATTTTGTCTTTTCTCATCTCACTTTATAACATGCTCTGTCTTAAAACTTCAGGCTGTCTCATGCACACGTGTTATGAATATTTCTGCTTGCTGCACGCTTGGCAAAACTCCTGGCAAACCACTCTGCTTTGCCTTGTGGTAACGAGTTGCCTCTGGCTGATGTAGTTCAGGACTGAGGAGAGGCTGGATTTTGTAGCACAGGTGTTTTTTTATGGCTGGAATTCTGAATACAGAATTGTGTTAGTTGAGTCACCTCTAGATCATCATTCCTCCTTTCAACATGGAATTGCCTTGCCCACATAGATTATTTCAAGCTGCTTGGCTTGGCTTTTTCTCTCGCAGAAAGCACGAAATGTTCATGATTGTGGCATTCTCTTACCATTGTAGTAATCTCCAGCTTACTCCGTTTGGCTTTGATGGTGTTCCTTAGTTGTGCCTTTATTTCTGGTAGGGAAAAGCCTCTATGATGTGATTTGTCTTCTGGTGGGATTCTATGTATACTCAAGCTCAGCATCACAGATTAGGGAGTGGAAGAGACCTTGATGTGTTGGAGAAGAGTGTTTGGATGGCTGAGTCAGAATCCCACCATTTAAGGTAACATTCATAAGGTGTACATGGAATCACAGAATGTCTACGGATTGGAAGGGATCTCCAAAGATCATCTAGTCCAATCCCCCCCACCACAGCAGGATCACCTAGATCAAGTCACACAGGAGCACATCCAGGCAGGTTTTAAATGTCTCCAGAGAAGGAGACTCCACAACCCCCCTGGGCAGCCTGTTCCAGTGCCTTGTCTGTGTCACTATGAAGAAGTTCCTTCTCATATTTATGTGGAACCTCCTATATTCCAGCTTGCACCTCTTAACCCTTGCCCTGTGATACATACAGGCTTTGTTTTACTAAGAATCTTCTCAAAAAAAAAGAACTGATGTAATGGACTATGTTTAAACAAGAGGACTGAAGTCTTTCCCTGAGTAAGAAAGTCACTAAAGACTTAAGTGGAGATTAATTGATATGTAGACATTTTGTGGACCTCCTTAATGCAGTGAATTGCAGTTTGATGGTTCTCCTGAAGAGATGTAAAAATAAATTAACATTTGCTGCCACGAAGCAACCTTTCATGACTTTCAGTACTTCAAATTTACAATGCTAAGGCAGCTGCCCTGATTGCTTGATGTCTAAAAAACATTTAGCGCAATTAAAAGAGGTGTAATAATGTGTTCTGTTTCCTTTTTCATGTACTTTAATCTTTCCACATGAGAATAAAGAAAATATATACATGCTAATTTTTTAAAGTGACATCAAAAGAATGTTTATGTTGCTGAAAAGTGGGTAAGTAAATCATACATTTCATTCAAAGCTAAAAAATACACAAGCGTCTGTAACCATCTTACTTCCTTATGTGCCTCTCTCACACTGCAGCCTATAATGCCTTAATCATCTACTGTTTGCTGGCAAATATCTTGAGGAATGCTTTAGAGTGGTTAAAAACTCCTGTTAGCATCATTTTTCATAACATTCTAGCTGTAAAACCAAGGAGATTCTGGTACAGCAAGAGTGGAGAGCACCTAGGAGTGGGGAGGCGGCGTGGTGTGCTAGTCTGTGTAGGCTTTCTGTGCATAAAGGTGTCACATCGGTTCAAATTGAGCTGTTTCACACTCAATCTTCTTAAAGACTGTTTCAGAGATCTATTTCTTTTTATTTCTATTAATTTCACTTGGTTTTAAGCAATTTAGATAAAGCTAAGCATATGCAAATGTCTTAAGCAGACAATGCTTACAATAATGGATAAGATTCTGGTGCTACTCTGCTTCTTAATATAATAGACAGTTCAGTGAATAAAGCCAGATCACACACTTTAGGACCAGATTTAAGGCTTCAGTGTATAGTTTCATAACTTCTGTTATTTTTACAAGTGAAGCATTGACACCCCTGGGACTCAGTGGTCTTTTGAGGTTCCTTCCAATCCCTAATGTTCTGTGTGATTCTGTGATTCTGTGTAATTTGTGCTGAAACAGGGGTTTTCCTAAGGGGTTTTCTGACTAAAAATTCTTTCAACCTTAATTCCAGTTTTATGTGTTTTTCCTCATGATAGTAGTGTGGTACTTAGAGAGATTACAGAGCTACTAGGATGCTTAATTCAGGATTGCAGAGTATCTTGTGAGTGAAAGCCAGTGTGTACAGTAAGCACTAAATATCATTTTATGGCTTAAAAGAGACAGAGCTTCAGACAATGATAGCGTTGAAGAACCTACTTAATATAAACAGTAGCTAAGTGTCTTCAGAGCTAAAGAATGATCTTCTTTGCTGCTCCGTGAGCACTTCTGCAGCTAGAGAGAAGCACAATTTAAAACTGTATTTCACAAGTAATGCCAGATTGCCTAGGGACAGCTGGGGCAAACAAAGGGACTTCCCCTGCCTCTGAAATCTTCCTAAAATCCACTCCGTGTGTAGCAGGGATAAGTGACAAGTGCTGTGCTGTGCTTCTGGCACTGCCTTCTGAGAACATGACAGTAAGCAGTTGCAGCCTCAGTGCCCTCCTTGCCTGTGCATGTCTTCTCAAGGACTCACAGCAGCATCATGCTGCTGGCAAGCCTAACATCTTTCTACACAGCAACAAGGGACTGACCTCAAGCCACCTTCCCATCCTTGTTGGTGTTTTCAGGGAGCAGATCTGGATGTTTTTTACACAGCTGCTGCAGTAGGAAGCTACAGCCCCTAAGGTACAGGGACTGTGATTGTGCCAGCTATGCAAGCAGGGTTAGTGCCCTGTGCACTCATGCTGTGATTGGCCCCATGCTAGAACTTTCTCCTGATCATCTAAAACAGATGACACCGATAAGGCCACAACTAGAATCACAGAACATTAGGGGTTGGAAGGGACTCGAAAAGATCATCTAGTCCAATCCCCCCTGCCAGAGCAAGACCACCTAGACCAAGTCACACAGGTGGGTTTTAAATGTCTCCAGAGAAGGAGACTCCACAACCCCCCTGGGAAGCCTATTCCAGTGCTCTGTCACCTTCACTGTGAAGAAGTTTCTTCTCATATTTATGTGGAATGTCCTATGTTTCAGCTTATACCCATTGCCCCTTGTCCTATCATTAAATGACACTGAGAAGAGCCTGGCTTCATCCTCCTGACAGCCACTTTTCACATATCTATAAACATTAATGAGGTCACCCCTTAGTCTCCTCTTCTCCAAGCTAAAGAGACCCAGCTCCCTCAAGCTCTCCTCATAAGGGAAATATTCCTCTCCATACTGTGCCTATTTTTGAGCCCTTCACTACAAGAAGGACATTGGGGTGCTGGAAAGTGTCCAAAGAAGGGCTGCAAAGCTGGTGAAGGGTCTAGAGCACAATTCTTGTAAGGAGTGGCTGAAGCTAGTTGTGATGCATCTGGACCTTATACAATCTAAAATAGCAGGGGACAGTTGGGGTGGTAAATTACTGATACATAGGGAAAGAGTAAACTTTTGTTTCTGTCTTTTCTAAAACAAAATGAACATTCCTTTCTCTTCATCACTGCTTTTGGGGGCAGTACCTGGCATTCACAGGTCAGTGCAAATGTTTCACATATTTTCTTGACTTACAAAGCCTGTACTGAGAGCCATAAATGCTAAGGATTTTGATGGACTGAAAAAGAAGCTCTGTAGTAGAAGAATCCCACTTAGGTGCATTTTATCTGTGATTGTGAATTGTCTATCCCATCACTCAGCCTGGCTATATATTATAGGCCTGTTCTGGCCTATATAAGTAATTAAAAAAAGTGTTCTTTCTTGATCTTAAGACTTCAAGAGATGAAAACAAACATTTACATATCACTGTGTCCTAACACTGAACTGAGAGCTCATGAGAAGTTGTTGGGTTTTTTCCCTAACCTTGATTGGCCCTTTTGTTCTGCTCAGGATACAAGAAGTTCATTATTTTAATCTTTTCCATGTTAGTGGTTTTCATCTGTTGAAGACTGAGTACAAGTTCTACTTTTTACCTTAGGACACTTGACAGTTGGCTACAAGTACATTGTCTAAAAGTCACGTTGGAAGGGTGTTTTGCTCTGTGAAGATACTGATGCAAATCAAACGTAGTGGCTCTTAGTCTAGTAGGGCTGATCTCTGTAAATATGTGTGGTCAAAGAAACAGGCTATTTCACCATTGTCCTCACCAGCTTTACTTTGCTATTTACTTCTCTGTTTTCAAATGCACAGTGACAGAGCAAGCTCTTTGGACAAGACCATGAGATGTCAGTAGTTTGTTATCAGTTGCTTGCCCTTTGCTGATGTCTAACTCCTTCTCAGACCCGTGTCCCCGTCTACCATGAATACATGTATTCATCATCTGTTGACATGAGTTGGTGTGCATTCAACTCTGTAGACCTCTGTACTTGTAGCTGAACTGCTGTCTGTCTGTCTCAGCTTTTGCATTGTACTGCTGAGCTACTTCTAGGATACAAACCATCAAGATTTAGCATCGTTCTGTCAGTTCAGATCTAGGAGGCACACAATGCAACCTTGAGAACAGATGGTTGAATTCACATACACTGAAGCATGCAGTGCTACACTGATTTCTTAATCTCATTCAGAATAAATGACTTGTATATGAACAGATTCCCCACGTTGTCAAAGCATCATAAACAAAATTGTTTGCTAATTGCAGTCAGACACATCCGTGTAAGGTTGTCTGGGAGGGATTTACAGGCTGCTTTGCCTTGCAGAACCTCTCCGTGCTGCTGCAGGGGAAAGGGAAGGAGAGTTGCTGCCTTGATTCTTAGCCTCAGTCTGAGGTGCCAGTCTGGTGTAATTTTCACCTGTAAATCAAGCACATTACATCTAACATTAAGAAACCATAAGTGCAAAACCTCTTGGAGCTATGCTTTATAGAACCACAACTGACACAAATTTAACTGCTAATAATTCTGACTTTTTTCTTTCTGTGCTTTTTTCTTACTCTAGAATCTTTTTATACTTACCAAGAAGTCAGTTGTAATAGCACAGAACAGAAGCTATCTTTCTTCTTGTTATGGTTGGCAGCCTTCACAGGAGCATTAGCCAAAAAGTGTTCTGGTAGCACCTTAAACCTTAACCCAGAGGACAAGGTGTTTACTTCATGTGATGCCTGCCCATGACTTCTGCACACAGGCACTACTGTGTTACCCATAGGTTCCTCACACCTCAGTTGAATAAGCTATGCTAAACTTATCAGTTCATACCCGCCGGTGAATCTCCGCTGTAAATGCACAAAAAAGCCCTTTGTACAAGCCCTTAGGTTCCCAGGAACCAAGTACATCTTTATTTTACCCCCCCCCTCCTTCAAACTTGCTTCAGGAGTACAGAAGGAGGTTGTAGAGAAGTAGGTGTTGGTCTCTTCTCACAAGCAACAAGTGATAGCACAGGGGGAAATGGTCTCAAGTTGCACCAGGGAAAGTTTAGTTTGGACATTAGGAAAAACTTCTTTATTGAAAGAGTCATCAGACTTTGGAACAAGATGCCCAGAGAGATGGCTGTCTTCATCCCTTGAGGTGTTTAAAAGTCATGTAGAGCTCAGGGACACAGTCTAGAAGTGGGCTTGCTACAGTTAATGGTTGAACTAAATGATCTCAAAAGTGATTTCTAACCTAAGTGATTCCACGATTCCATGAAAGGCTGGGACTAAGAACAAGTTAGGCCAATCTGATGGCCGGCTGCTTCCCCTTCTGTCCAGGGGGTGAACTCCTATCAGAAAGCTTACAGTCTCTCACAAAATATTAAACTAGTAAAATATGTCTAGTTACAAAGAAATAGATTTTTGTGCTTCAATGACCTCCTTACATTTAGCAACGTGGTTTTTTGTCTGGAATCAAGAGATGTTTATATGAGAACGTCATCCACATTTGTGTCAAATTTGCTAAATATTTACCATGGTGGCATTTTTATCAAACGGCAGAGGTTTCCCTCAGAAAACGTGTCTATTTTTTAGCATTGAACATTCTTTGTCTGCTCCTTTGTCCATATTAATACAATCATCTGTCAAAAGCAGGGCAAGACCCTGACCGGTGTCCTGGTCTTTATTTTCAGTAGCCTTTGATTTAACGTCTCAAAATGTTTCCAGGCAATTCTGAGGTCACCACCATTGCTTTGTTAGCAGTCTGCAAAATTAACATGCTTGTTATGATCTCTAAAAATGTCAGCTATGTGCACTTTTTGATTATTATCTGAAATCATGCAGAGATCTGGACCTTGAGGTATCCTAGGACTTTTCCATTCCTTGCACTCCTCCCCCCACTCCCAGGAGGCAGCTATTCATCTTCATTAGCCACTTCTGTTAGCTTGCTGCCAACAGAGGCTAGAAAACTAGCTGCATCAGTCTTGCATGGAAATTCAGGAATTAGAATCTGCAGTCCTTGGGTGCAGGAGGTTAATGCACTAATAAAGATTGTACCTTGATTAACCACATCATCTCAGCTTGCCCAGGCAAAGCTGGTTTTCAGACAGTTTGTCATATCATAGGGCCCAATGCATTCATCTGAAGGCACAGCTTCTTAACCACAAACAGAGTCATCATTGCAACTAAAGGAGAAATAGTGTCCTTTTTATTTTAATTTTTTTCAATAAAGGTTATTCCATTTTTCCTAGAAAACCCTCTAAAACTTTGTTCTACAATTTACCTGTAAAGGGACATGTTCTTCCTTTCCTGATAGCTAGAGACAAATCTTTTTGTCTTAAACTCTGATATGACAGAGCATGTCATAGTCATGCCTTCATTAACACTCACTTATAGAATCAAGCCACATCTCTCTTAGGTATCTGTGTCTTCTTCTGGATTTGGAGGTTCATTTAGTGCCCCTAAAATGAATAAAAATTTGCAAGACTCTTTCATTAAAGAATTATGATCGCACAAGAAAGGACCTAAATAAGTCATTTTGATAAGTAAGCAGCTGCAGCCTTCTACATTTGTCTGTCCTAGATTGCTGCACCTTGACTACACATTGCAGGTTATTTGCAGGATGGTTCCACTAAAGCAGAGATAACGTATTCCAAACAGAAAATTGTGGCACTGGAGTTTGTGATTTGCTGTGGAGTGAACTGATCCACAGATTGTGTTGCAGTTGTGCACGATTTTAAAAGCTTTACTTCTGTAGATTTCTGTAGTTATGTGGAAATTTAATGCTAAACACATTCTCTAATGCTGCAGTCTGCAACATCTTTGACCTTCTCCCTGTCCAAAGGCCTGCATAATCCTTTCTTTTCTTTCCTTCTCCCCAGCCCACAAGCACGTAAGCGTGCACACACACACACAGGGTCCTGTTTATGTTGAGCAATTTCAGCTGATGCCCATCTGTGTAGGTCTGAAGGACCAAGCACAGCACAAACGACACTTTCACAAGTTACAGAATTACCTTTATTTGTTTGCTTAGAACAGAAAAAAAACCCTTGACAAGCACTGTCTCCTGGATCTTCGTGGATCTTTGGATGTTGTGCCAATGAAGCCTATTGAAAGGAAATCACATCACAGTAAGGCAACAGTGATTTTGAAGGGTGTTGGGACAGGAGCCAATGTGGTAGAATGTGTTTTCTACCATAGCAGCTGATTCTTATGGAAAAAAGTGACTCCTGGAAATCATTTTAGCAGGAGTAGAAGAAAGAGAAGAATTGCTGAAGAGGTTCAGTACTGAACTAGGACCCAATTCAGCTCCATGACAGGGAGCTCTTACTAGTTCCCTTCTTCATCTTTCTGTTAGTGGGTGGGTGAAACAATGTTTGTCATCAATCTCAAGTTTGGAAAGCATTTTCCATCAGTCATAACATAAATACTAGCCATAAATTAAAATCTGTCCAAAATAAGCAGGCAGACTGCAAACCAGGAAAAAATAGAGACTAGAAAATAGCAAAATACTTTCCTGGGGGCAGTGGTTCTGAATGTTACCAAGGATAATGACAAAATAAAAGTTGCTTGAATGGAAGAAGGGGAATATCAAGGAACAATGTCAAAATATCAAGGGAAACTGCAGGGCTTGTGAGGAAGAAGGAGAAGAAGTAGATGTAGTTTGGGTAAGTGGCGTCATAAGTAAACAAGCGGTAACAGCTTTATCTGTCTGTTTTACAGCTGCATGTTTGAGGTTTGAGTTAGAAAAGTTGCAGCAGTAAGAGATATACTAGAGGAATAAATTTTTTAAAAGAAAATTTGTTTTCCACACCATGGGAACCTTATCATAGTGAAGTGCTGTCAGCTTCAACAGTCTCCAAAAGTTTCAGTGTCAGACTCTGCTTTGGCTGTTTGATGCTAAATTATAGCCATGCTGTCAGCTAGTGGCAGTGCAGCTTCACTGAACTGACAGGGATCTTTGCCAAGGGACAGCAGTTAAAGTCTCCTGTGCTAAAAGTGAAATTATCTATTTCATGAAGACAGGAGAGTAACTGGATTAGAGGTTCTCAGACTGTGTCCTGTGATCACTTGTTAAAGGGTCTTGAAAAGATCTGTATTAGCTGGCTGACTCCCAGCTGAGTAAATACATCTAATGCTTCCCTAAACTCTGCACTTTAGTGAGGGACTCTGAAGAGAACCTCTGCAGTCCCTGTGAGCTAACCACAAGAGTATTTGCAAAAGAAAGCTGTGCCTCACCAATCCCCTATAATTCCTGCAACATGTCCGTAGAGCAGCGGATGAAGCCGGGCCAGCTAAAATGATTTTCAAAATCTCTTTGACAGGGTCCTTTACGATATGCTGCAAACATTTCTTAAACTATCATCTGCAGAGAGAGACAAAAGAGTATGCATTGAAAATTGGCTAGGTGAGCGCAAGCAAAGAGGAGGATTAAACAGTGAATTTTCTTAATGGCCCAGGGATAAGTTCTGCTTTTGACAGCAAACAAAGAGCAAGACATTGCGTGTGGCTAGGCTTTAATTTCAGATTATATTGATCTCCCTACTTTTTATTAATTACGATTTTTCTGAATCAGTTCTGGTATCATCTACCACACAGTAAGGCCGATGGTGCTAGATAAATAGCCTTGCCTTAAGTCTGGAGTGAACACTATTATTTACCTCTGCGTGGTACTCCTCCTGAAAAATGACCGACAAGCTAGGGTTAAAAACCCCAAACAGAACACTGCCAGGGAGTCATTAATCCACAGCAAATGTTTTGTTACTTAATTGTTGCTGCGGAGAGTGAATTTGGAGCAAGGATACACAAGACTATAAATTTCTTTATCTGAAGGTTTTTCCCTTCAGTAAGAAGAAAAGCCGTGTTGGCACATTGACTAAGATTAACTAGGCTGGGACCTTTATAGCTTGTAAAACTGGACATTTATGTATAACTGCTGAGAACTGATTTACTACAGAGGGAGAAGAGTAGAGTTGTGGAGTTACGGTGTGTGTGCAAACGAGGTGTGCCGTCACCACCACCGCGACGATGTCAGTGCCAAACAGCATCCCTGCAGCCCTTGCAAGGTGAAACGTGTGTTGAAGACAAAGAGGGGGGTCTCAGAGCCACCTCTTGGTCATGTGCATCTGGCCTAAGGAGAAGGAGGGCTGTCATCTTCTCAAACAAACTGTCCTGCACAGGTGTTTTCCACACGTATTTTTAAGTGGTACACTTGGGATTTCCTCCTTTGATACAGAAACCTTTGTTTTCCCCAGTTCTGGACATCAAATGGACTTCCTTTAATTAACATCGTTCAGGCCTTTAAGGTTAGCTTTGTCAAGTTTGAATACAGTTTGAATTTAAGTTGCTTTTAAATGAAGCCATTGTCTTGTAGTGATTGGAACATTTTCTGGTGCCAGATGTTCTGGACTTAATTTTTGTTCGACTTATGAAAAAAAAAAACCCTGACTGATTCTATAACTTGGCCTAGGTGATCCTGCTGTGGCAGGGGGATTGGACTAGATGATCTTTTGTGGTCCCTTCCAATCTCTAAAGATTCTATTACTTGGTCTAGGTGATCCTGCTGTGTCAGGGGGATTGAACTAGATGATCTTTTGAGGTCCCTTCCAATCCCTTGTGATTCCATGACTCTATTTGAAAAATCTTTTGTGTCAACCAATGTTCTAACAGCTGTTTGAAGGTGCCGAGGATTTAAGCTGAATTTAAATTTTCATCAGCTCATTTGAAATATTATTCTCAGTCCAGTGGGTGCCTCCTACTGCTACTGCCAATCCCCAGCTCCAAAGGTAGGGAAGTCAGCTGAGCAGAAGAGCGAAGCTGTGCATAGAAGTTCTTTTAACAATAAAAACCGAGTACTTCCTATTTAGACGGTTAGGTAGTTGCCATTTGGTCATACAGTTTCAAACATTACATGCCATGTACTTAAAGGTCCTGATATAATCACGTGTCACCACTTGTGTTTGCAATCTGTCTCAAACATCTCCAGATAGACTCTAAAGTCATGAGAGTCGGCACAGAGGAACACATTCTGTATTTGTCTCTGCTTCACCTTGCAAAGTGTCGACACTTGCTGGAGACCTCAGCCCTTTATCTTGATTTTTGAAATTCGTTGCTGGCAGCCAGGGGACTGTGCACATAGTTTATCATTTTGCTTTTCAAAAAGAGTTAGCTACACTTAAATCTGACCCCTCCTTGGTGGTGACAACCTATAGTTTGGGGCGTTTTTCGTGTTAGTTTTTTATTATTTGGTTTTTCTGATTTGATTCCCATTTATATTTGTCTGACTTGCAAAGCGTGGTGATAAATGCACTACCACACCATGTGATAACAACTCAAAATATTATTCTAGTGCATTTGCATCCAGCTATTCATGATGATTATTAACCCTGCCAAATATCAGTGGTCTTAATAAGTGTGTCACAAAGGGTTACATAGAATGCAAATTACATAGAAAGCTTTATTATATAGTACAACTCAAAGTAAAAAGGGGGAAGAGAAACTAGCTGAGAAAAAAAAACCCAACCATTAAGATCATTTTTCACTGAAGTGTGGATGAGAAACAATCTTGAGGAAAAGAAGAAATGAAAGATTTTGATGCGTCACCAACAAAGGTCACCCTTATTTTTAATCCGCCCTCTGGTCTTTTCTGTGGATGAAGGCATCATTGTCAGGCTCAGACAGGCGAGGTGGGAGGGAAGAGCTCTGCTGCTGTAACAGATTGTTTTCTGCATGGCATAGACCAGAATCTCAGAAGGTTTTTCCTTGGAAGTGATGGTGGGGGTCAGCCACTGTATAACCTGGAAGAACTTCTGCTTGGGGAAATGGAAATCATGAGTACTGAGCAGCACTGGAACAGGCTGCCCAGGGAGGTTGTGGAGTCTTCATCACTGTGAGATGTTTAAGACCCACCTGGATGTGTTCCTGTGTGACTTGGTCTAGGTGATGCTGCTGTGTCAGGGGGAATGGACTGGATGATCTTTCCAATCCCTAATGATTCTGTGACTCTTCTATGATTCTATGATTCTATGAACAGCATATTTCACAAGTAGGGTAACTTTAGGTCAAAGCTACCAAATGTTCCCAGTCTGGCTGTCCCAATTTTTCATTTGACAGAGATAATGTAAAGCACTGGCCTTCAAAAGAAAGGGACATAGTCCTCTGTAGTCAATTCCTATGTATTCTTCTGGTTTCAGCACCTCAACTTGTAGGGAAAAACACTTTCTTTGAGTTCTACTGGTGGAAACCCCTTTTCTCTATATGCATGAGGTCCCATTTTCTAGAAAGTAAGCGAATGATCCCATAAAGAAAAAGCAGAGGAAGGCAGGTGAGAAAGCAATATCTTTTTACACAGCCTTAGGATTAAATGTCCACATTGCAAATCTCCTTTTCATCAATTTGTTGTCATAAACCTTTACTCTTGGACTACTGCTCAGTATGTAGTTCCTTAATCTTTTAAAAACAGTAAGATGTGTGCCAGGTCCTAGTAGCAAACAGCAGTCTTGTTGCCTGTGTTTAAAGAGCATATTGTGTATTAAAAATGACTGTGCACTGCTGTTGCTGGCACCTATCAGAACAGGAAGTTGTAAGTTAAACTAAACATTCTGCCTCAAAGACGTGGAAAGCAAAACAATCCTGATACTGAAGCTGCAAACCAGATGATGCTCTGGTTAGCAGCATGCCCATACACTACAGACGTATAATAAATCATGTGCCTTTTTAGCCTCAACTAAAATAGCACCTTTTTTATTAAGAAATAAACTGTTTATCAAGAGTGCTTTAAAGGTGACATTTACTACTAATGAACTATTGAAAGGGCTGATCATTTGATGAGCAGAACAGCCGGACACCTTGTTCTATGTAAAACAGCCCCTAGTTCAGTTCGTGCTGGTTCAGGAAGCACTTCCATCAGCACTAACGAAGGATGGGCAGAAGGCTCACCTGCGCCTTTTTTGAGACAGGAACATTTTCTTTTCTCTTTCAAAAGGAATGAGTCATGGAAATATAACTCCAGCATTATTTTGGGGACTGATCACGGATCTCTGCGTGACTCCTTGGAATGTCATTGAGAAACAATTCCACCATCGGGCAGTGGCATCAAAACCCAGCACAGCATCTGGCAGGAAAACTCTTGATAGTGTCAGGAGCCCCCTGCTTAGGCAGGATGTTGTTTACTCTTCAGGAAACTTATGGGTCAGCTCTTTGGGGGCTTCATGCTCTGTGCTGCTTCTCACACTAATTCTGTTTAAGTTACTCTGTACCAAATGTTATGGCTGCTGGTGCTGAACATGTTAAAAACATGTCCATCCTTTAAAAGCCTGCACTAGAGAGGAATATGAAGCCTCTCTCTTAACAAACTTCTTGTCTGAAGTGTTTAATTTACACCTCTCAAAAAGCAGCCTTCAGGCTTAAGTGGTAATGGTGTGGAACCTGTTACCTGAGGCTGTGTCAAGGAAGCTGCATACAAGTCAGGTGAAGTTATGCATGACTCTTAACTCTTCAAAATGTCCTTTGAAAAAACACAGGGAAGAGATGAAGGTGGAGAGCAGCATACCTTCAAGAGCTATGAGGATGAGGTGAAGGGTGGTTAAAGGACTTGTACACCTGTCTTATAAGGAAAGGCTGAGAGAACTGGGGCTGTTTAGTCCAGAGAAGAGAAGGCTGAGAGGGGATCTTATTAACATCTACAAATATCTGAAGCATGGGGGGCACCTGGCTGGCTCAGTTGGTAGAGCATGGGACTCTGAATTCCTGGGATCATGGGTTCGAGCCCCATGTAGGACACTTTGAGACAGTACTGTAGGCTGACCCTGCTCCAGCAGAGGGGGTTGGACTTAGATGATCTTTCAAGGTCCCTTCCAACCTCTAACATTCTGTGATTCTGTGGGTGTCAAGAAGGGGCCAGTCTCTTTTCAGTGGTGTCCTGGGACAATGCACAAGGGGCAATAGGTTCAAGCAAGAACACAGACGGTTGCACCTCAACATCAGGAGAAAATTCTTTAGTGTGAGGATAACAAAGCACTGGAACAGGGTGCTCAGAGAGATTGTGGAGTTGCCTTCTTTGGAGACTTTCAAAACCTGTCTGGACACACTACTGTGTGACCTGACTTAGGAGATCCTGCTAGGAGACCTAGGAGATCTCTGGACATCCCTTCCAACAGCTACCATTTTATGCTTCTGTGATACCTTGTTTAGGGTTTGCCACGTATCTGTGTCCTGTGAGGCACAAGCTCATTGCAGTTAGGAACTTGTCTCTTTTACAACGGTAAAGACCATTTTAGGAATTAATCTTTGAGCAAATAATGAGCATTCATCATTCCAACCTTTTCTAAGGAATCTATTTCATGGTTAGTGTGATTAGTCTGTACCCCGTTACTTGGTCAGATACTGAAGTTTCTGCTCATGTGCTCCAAAAAAAGTTCTTCTGTAAGTCTCACCCACCAGAATATATTGCATGGTTAAAAAGCAGCTGCAGACTGTCAGAAAAATCAAACTTCTTGCACTTAAAATACACTAACTAGTCAGGGAAGCGAAACAGCGCTTAAGAACTGCTCTCAAGGGTCTGTGATAAAAATCAATGTAGCTCATGTACTGTCTAGATTATATGTAAACTGGGCATTTCCTAGAAGCTGCAGTAACTTAAATATTCAGCTACCCAAGTGCTCTTGCTACTGATACACTGTCATTGTCTCCTGTGCCTCTGACTTTCTAAATACAGTTTGCTGCACTGTGTTGTTTTTCAGGAGATGACCCATTCTTGGCCTCCGCCACTGTCAGCTATTCACACACCAGGAAAAGCAGAACAGAGCAAGTTTTCCTTCCCAAACAAGGTAAGACATGAAATATCATATAGAATCATGTCTACTGCATCTCAAAATGTGTCTTACAGGACCCTGACTAAGCACAGAAGATTTCTGATCTGAGGTTCATGCCATGTTGATGACCTTCTCCGTGCATGTGCCAGTATCCCCTGTCTTTTTGCTCCTTACAGTCCCTGCAGGGCTGCACTGTCTGGTTTCCGGATCTCCTAGCAGCAGCACTTGTCCTGCTGTGTGGACCACAGGTTACTCACCACAAGGCAAAACTACAGGTGTCCCTGGTGAAATGTCCAGATGTGGTGCATTCTGCAGGTACATGCTGAGGTTTCTGACTGATACCTCAGGGCACATACAGCTGCCGTGAGTCAGAAAGCTCCTACTCTCATCCATTGCTTCTGCTTCATTTGGCTTCATGAGCTAAGATTTTTTCTGGAATCACTGGGGTCTGGATGAGACTTTAGTAATCCACTGGCCTCTGCAGTGCAGGGTTGAGGAGCAGGCATATATCTCCTGCCACCAACCCACGATCAGCTGTGATAGAGACGCAGGCAGCCCAGTGCCACGATGCCCTAAGGTAAATACACAGAGTTATTTACCAGGGAAGTATCTGGTTCATTCAAGGACCAAGGCCACTGATCCTGCTGATAGCCCCTTGATACCAGCTCCACTATTGTATATGTGTCCCAGGAAAGATGCAGTGCAGCATGGTAAAGCTCATCAGCATGAGCTTGAGGAAACCACATTATTTATTTAAGTCAAGAGAGAATATGTCCTGTACAAGAGCAAATAAAAATTTCACATTGTGTCACCATATACTGTTTATACACCACAAGAATATTTCATGAAGTGTTCAAGCTTGAAAGATAGCACTGATGCTGTTTATAGCATTTCTCCTGTTTAAGCATGCTCCCTGGGTAACTTTAAAATCCATTCTGCAGAATTTAGTGCGGGCAGTAATTATAATCCCTAAGCCAAGAACCCTTCAAGATTTGTCTACAGTTAAACAGCTTTTCTGTGGATGAGAGTGTCATGATTGTGAAGTACCAGAGGTGTAAACCAAAACATCTCTGGCATGTTATGAAGGAAAAAGAAGGAAGTAACTCACTTATTGAAGGCAGACAGCTGATGGAAGATGGTAGGCGGGCTAGGAACTTGTTACATTAGTGTAAGTCCAGTGGGAGATGTGTGGAGCAACATCTTATGAGTTGAAGTTGAAGTACCCTGGTATGGATGACAAAGTGGTGCTTGCAGCTCTGCAGTTCTTCCATAGTTATCACCGTGTTATGTGCCTGCATCACATGCGTGCAGACATGCAGGGGCAAGGGATGCACCTGCCAACATGTCTGTGTGGCCATCAGGAATGCACTTCCTCACAACTGATAAAGGTAACAATAGGAGGACCACAGACCACAGGGCAAAGATAATGGTGAATAATGGTTGATACTGATTTTCTCATCCTCCCTCTGCCTGCTCATCCATCGGTCTAAGAAATATTCTAAAGTTTGAACTGAAGAACTGTTTCAGATGTCCACCATTAATATTTAAAAAACTTTTTCTGGATGGTTTCCTTTTCTCTCACCAAAGTAGAACTTTTTTTATTTAAACTTAGGGTGGACAAGGTTTGATGTTATAATACATAAGGATACTTCTGTATGTGTGATAACATGACAAGTGTATTGTGCCCTGGCTAGTCTGCATGTTTGGAAATCAGGGTGCATTGTGTAAGGTGGGGATGAAGTACCTAATAAAACTCACCAGAGACGCAGAACATCCTCCACAAACTGCCTATAGGTCATGCTAATTTCACAGGCTACCTCTCTTTAAAAATGTTAAAAGAGTTAAAAGTTGTGTCTGTTACTTACTCTGAATCTTTCCAGTCACCTTCTTCAGAAGACATCTGCTTTCAGACTCCAAAATGCAAAGAATAGTTTCCTAATTTTCGAACATTTTGTGGCGTAAGGTCTCCATAGGATCTTGCAGATGGTGTTTATGTAACTCCTAGGAAGCTTTCCCACAGCTACGTAGCTGTCCAAACCAAGCCTGTTAAAACTGAGGACTACACCAGACTATTGTGGATTGGGTATTACTCAGATAAATGGGCTTGTCAGGGAAGTAGTGGCCAAGGCCAGAAAAGAGGCTAAAAGGCTAAATTCAGGGCATCAGCTTAATCTCTTAGTTCCAAGCAATGCATGGTACTGTGAATTCATTTTCAGTCTTTACGGCAGTGCAGAGAGATCAGTTCATCTGCAATGACTTGTCCAGCCAGAGGAGCAAGTAGGATGCCATCCTTTTTACATAAGACAGTCCCCAAGTGAAAAGATACTGCTTTGGGAATGAGAAACAGAGAAGCTCATAGGACTCTTGGCAAGAGTGCAGATCATCCTTACTTTTCTCTCTGTGAAAACTGAGTGTCATGATCAGTTCCTACACATGCCACACTGCTTTTAACCTGCAGATCAAGTCATCAGTGATCTGACAACTTGAAACTTGAATGAATTAGGCTACTAAAGTTACAAAGACCACAGCAGCTATAGCGAGGCTGGTTCTGAAATCAGTCTGGTGATAAAGGTTTAACGACTTGATGTTTATATATCACAAGTACAAACGAACTGGGTATTTCAAATTGCACGTGTGGATGTGTCCATCTAACTATCTGTTCGGTGGACGTGCCTGTGCTGCACCTGTATGTGAAATCAGATCTCACTCACGTGAGAGGTCTGCATTAATGAGCAAGAATGGAAAGGAGGTCTGGGCCAGGTGTAAGACATGCGACAGTGCCCAGCAGATTCCCCAGCACAGTGATGCTGGGAGGGTATTTAGCAAACTATCCTTAATACATTAAAGAGCATAAAGCTACATTTCATCCTTAATTTTGCATTTTCTTTCTCTGTGGAATTAATTTATACTCTTGAATTTACTAGAAAGGGGCAATGACAGCCTGTTTGTTTATATTTTTCAAAGCTGAAGGATTAATTGAATCCGTGTGTGATGTGACAGGCTGTGTGCGCTTTCCTTTCTCCTATCTCAGTCACACTTCATTATGTATAAATGATCAGGTATTATTTGATTGTAATTTCATTAAAAATGTCTGAAGACATAAACTTTAAATGAATAATTAAATTTGGTAAATAAAGGTTCTCTTGATGCTTGTGCAAATGAGCTTCTGTATTCAGGTATAAACTCTCTTGTACTTTTTGTTCTGTTGCCTGATTTGCTTTTGTAATTTTTACTGTTATTTCATGTCTTGATGAAATAAAGATGGTTGATTTCTAGTTGTGTCTATGTGACACGATGGCATCAGCCATCATTTTGTTACTTGAAAATTAATGTATCTGCTCCCAGAGAACTTTCGTCTTGTCACAAACCTATCAGGTGATTATTCTCAGCAGAAGCGAAGTTATCACAGTGATGTTATTTTTTACATGCTCAATTAATGTACTTTTTCCTTTCTTGTTGACTTTTTAACAAGCTGGAGCAAAGGCCACCTGGATGTGTTCCTGTGTGACTTGGTCTAGGTGATCCTGCTGTGGCAGGGGGACTGGACTAGATGATCTTTTGAGATCTCTCCCAGTCCCTAAAGTTCTGTGATTCTGTGTTTTGAAGAAAATGTAAATAGTAAGTGAGATCCTTGTTTAGCAGTTTCCAACACATTTACAAAGCTTAAAGTACTTTCATCAAAGTGGTTGTGTTACCCCAAACTTCTCCTGATACATAAATTCACTATTCTGGAAACTGAAGGTGCTCTAATAGCTACTTTATTGGCAGCCTGCTTGGCTACTAGAGTAGCATTTCAATTCCATTCTACATGTCATTACACCACCACTGCAAGCCCATCCTGAATTGTAAGATTATTAAGGTTATACTCAGTCACTAGAAAAAAACAGGCTTGAATATTCCTTCATCAGAAGCATTCACAAAAAGGTGAAGCAATTTGTCAAAAGCAGACAATTTCAAATTACTGAGAAATTATTGTTGGCATGTGAAACAGGTACAGAACTTTTCCTACTGCAGTTCAAGGTAGAAACTCTTAGGGATTGTCCAAAAATGTGACATCTTGCATTAGAGATGCGTGGGATGACAGTGAATTCAAGATGTATATTACAGCAGAAAGATTACAGATCAACGGCGTGCAGTCTGAAAAGCCTCAACTCCAGAAAAAATGGTGCAGATTGACTGGATTAGACTAGCTGAGACCTTGACACTTCAGTGCCTGCAGTCCAGTCAACCTTCATTTAGAGACGCCGAGAAACTCCCGGGGCCTCAAACCCCTGAGGAATATTTCTGAGTGCTTTCAGCAGCAGAATCTCAGCCTGGCTGAGTTGGACTGTCTTTGAGCTCTTTGGGGACTTGCAGATCCTTTCTTGACAAGTTCTTCATTTAGTTCATCACTTCTCCTCTGTGGACCAGCAAGTTGGTCCAGTGCCTGATTTCTCACTGAAGATGACCATGTGCATTCCTGTTGGTACCAGTATTTCCAAGCAGTCTTTACTTGGATGCAAGGATGTACAGAGGGTGCTGATCCTGTGTGTGTCTGGGTTATTCAAAAGCAGAGCTACATAGAGCTTACCTTCCCTGCTGTCATCCATAATAGAGTTCTCTTTTTCTTTAAGTATCTTGTAGTTTATATTGGCATCTATTTTTATCTATTTATTGGCCTCTTCTGTATTTTTATGTTGCAAACCAATTCTGTGTGTAGAACAGGTGAATATTCACATGTGAGAAACCAATGGTCTGATTTATTGTGCCGTATTCATAGATGCTGTGGCTGAGGTACAAAGTTGACCTTGTAATCCCAGGGACCCAGAACTAAAGTCTGAATTTCCATTCTCCAGCGCTGTCGATATCAACACGTGAAAAGGAAAGACCAGCTGTGCTACTAGCTCAGGAATCCAATGGTCCATGAAACAATATTGGTCTTCCTTCTGTCTTCACATCTGAACTCGCAGAGGATAATAGATGAGTTTTGGCTGATCTATAAATGAATAGCGAGTCGAACAGCCATAATAGCTGTACGAGGAACTGCACCGTTAAAGGGTTGTTGTGAAATAAGTTTACAAGGCTTAGAATTAATGGATTTTTGAAGAAATATTTCATTTATCCTTGTAATTGAAAAGTACTCTGAAACTGAATGCACAATTAACAATGTTGTTTGTATTGCTAACGTGGTGTTCAAGCAAGTATTGCAACTAAAAATTGCCATAAAAATAACACACTCTACCTTTTTTCTGTTATTACTGTAGGAGTCGCAACAGGGATCTACAGGACACAGCAATACAAGTAAGTAGTCACTCATTTTCTGGCTACACTGGGTGGATGGGGATGACAGTGACTAGGAAAAACAAGCGACTGATAGAGTAAGGAACCAGTAGGGGATGGACTGTGCAGAGCCTCAGCAAGCTGTACTTGGCTGTGGCCAAATGTGGCCAACTGGACTGAAGAGCGACCAGTAAAATGTCAGCTCTTTTCACAGAACAGAATCATTAAGGATTGGAAGGGACCTCGAAAGATCATCTAGTCCAATCTCCCTGCCAGAGCAGGATCACCTAGACCAAGTCACACAGGAACATGTCCAGGAGGGCTTTAAATGTCTCCAGAGAAGGAGACTCCTGGGCAGCCTGTTCCAGGGCTCTGTCACCCTCACTGTGAACAATTCCCTCTCATATTTACGTGGAACCTCCTATGTTGCAGCTCACACTCACTGCCCCTTGTCCTATCACTAGATGACACTGAGAAGAGCCCGGCTCCATCCTCCTGACACCCACCCCTCACATAGTCTAAGAAGAACAAAAAAGGATTTGTTTCATTATGGCCATTTCATTATGCAGATGAGAGACACTGAAAGGGCAAAAGAGTGAATTTTTTAGAAAGCCAGCTACAAATTACCAGAAAATTCTGCAGGAAGACAGGTTATCATTTATCTTTCATGGACAGTGGTGTATTTTGTGGCTACTGCATAGTAATAAGCTACATAAAACCTGCCAAACTAGCACAAGATAATGTCCTAAAGACCATATGGCCATGGGTCTTTTTTGGCTAGCATTGTGGACAAGGGAGTTATGTGTTCTTGCATGGCTCCTGGTTGGGGCTTTTCTGTGGACTACAATTTAGAAATCACAGTGTGGATCAGCAGCACTTGAAATGAGTTGTGGGAAAAAGCTTAGCAGCTATATTTGAAAGCAAAGATTCAGTTGTTCTGTGAAACAAAATATTAGTCCTTTCCCCAACACATCTACTGTTGTTGATACTGTCTTTCTTATTAAAATACATTCTCATATCCTGCTCTCAACATAAAATCATCTCAACCAAAAGAACTATTTTACTAGCTCCTGACACATCAGCCAGCACAGACTCCTCTTTGCAAACCACAGGGCTGTGACAGAAGAGGAAAAATGCCCTCACTGGTGGGCAAGGCTTTTAATTTGGTTGGCCATCCCCTGCATGAGGAAGAAGACATCCAGAGAGAGACAGGGCTAGGAGAGGTAGGCTGTTAAAACAGTGTGGCTTGCTGCCAGGGAAAGGTCAACATGCAGAAGACAATGTTGTGAAGAAACATGCAGTGGTGTCGCTTAATTGCTGGCATCAGTTTGATATTGCTGTGAGCACCAGCACTAAGGAAGTAATAAAAGGCAAAGGGGGTGAGGTTCTGTCAGGAAATGATGAATAAAGCAACTAGAGAAGGAAGCACAAAAAGGCCATAATAGGCAGGGCTATGCAAACACGCACAGGGTCGAGAGCATCGCAAACACACCAGCTAAGCTAAGGGCTTTGAGGTGACATTAGAGGCTGCAGTGTTTGGCCAGCTTTGGTTGTAGTTGCATTTTGAGTATTTTCTTCTTCCAAGACTTAAATAAAATAGATTGTTCTGCAGATCTAATGAAACCTGCCTTCCTGTGGATTAGGAAGTTGGTCCTCCCTCCTTACAACTTCCTTTTGCTCCTTAGTCCTTTGGGTTCCAGCTCTCTTCCAGTTCCCCTGTCTGCCCTCTCACAGCTGCTTATCTCCTCATTCACCCTGCTCAGCAGAATGAGCATGCATTTGCAGCTGGGCTGGAGCTGCACTTGGTACTGTGAGACCAAGCCAAAACAAAGAGTAGCTGAAGCCATCCAGGCTCATTTTCTTCACTGGTGACAGAAGCTGCCATCACTGTTAGACACCCACTTTTCCCAACATTGCACAGGGAATTTGACTACCTCTGAGACCTGTATCCATATGGACTCTTGTTGGGGCGCTGGAATAAGATATCTAATGAGACATAGAGCTTACCAGTTGTGTTTGCCAAACTCAAGGAAATTTGGGGAAAAAAGGGGAATCAGATGTATGGTAGGTTGACCTTGGCTGGATGTCAGGTGCTCACCAAAGCCACTCTATCAATCACCCTCCTTGGCTGGAGATACAATGAAAGGGCCACCAGATTACTCACCAATTACTGTCATGGGCAAACCAGACTCATCTTGGGGAAATCAGTTTAATAGATTAGCAATCCAATCAGATTTGGATAATGAGAAATAAAACCTCCATCTTCAAACACTTTTCCCCCACAATGTCTTCTTCTTGGGCTTAGCTTCATTCCTAGTTTCCTTACTTCCCCTGGCCCAGCAGCACAGAAGGACAGGGAATAGGGGCTTCAGTCAGTTCAGCACACGTTGTCTCTGCTGTTCCTTCCTGCTCAGGGCCAGGACTCCTCATGTTCTTCTTCTGCTCCAGCATGGGATTCCTCTCACAGGAGACAAACAGATGTGAAGTTTTCCATCGTGAGTCCTTCCCACTGGCTGTGTTCTTCACAAACAGCTCTGTCACAAGCCCTGCCAGAAAATCTGCTCCAGTCTGGTCTCCTCTCTTAATGACTGCACAGGTCCTGTCAGGAGCCTTCTCCAACACAGGCTTCCCACAGGGTCACAGCCTCCTTCAGGTGCACCCACCTGCTCTGGCATGGGGTGGGGTCCACCATGGACCCTTGCAGCAGGTCCCCCCTACAACCCCCTCTGCTACCAAGACCTTGCCACACATGCACAATACAGGATGTAGGGATATGGTAGCACATGACTGTATGTGGGAAAGAATTCTAATGGTCCACATACTCCAAATCTGCATCTTCAAAGTCCCCCTTAGCTGTTATTTCCCATCGCACCATGTCTTCTTTGGGGTGACTCTCATGCCAGTCACTTGCAATGGTTTTACTACAGCTGCAGACATTTGCTTTCTCATGGATAACATTTGCATTTCTCCCTTTCTTCCCACACAAGGAAATCAAAGCATTTAAAAGCCCATAACTGCTGAAGTTATACTGTTCTGTCACAATGAATATTGTTTACCCATACTAACCAGAAAGGGAAATATGGACTGGTTAGGCTGAGTAACCTCCAGCTTAGAGGAGACAGCTCTGCTCAACAGGGAAGTCCTACAGAAAATCACTTGATAATTATTTTGAAATGGGAGAATCACAGAATGGTAGAGGGAGGAAGTCACCTCTAAAGATGTCTAAGATCATCTGAGAAAACTAGGCACAGGTTCTCAGGTTGCACCTAAAAAGATTGAGGAGGAGGATGTGTGGCATGGGGTAAAGAAATAGCAAAGAGCTCCCCACTCTGTGGCTTGATGATTTGCACCAGGTGTTTCTTTATAGTCACAGCAATACAGAGACACATACACACACACACTCCTTTCAGGAGACATACACAGTGCTTACCACCTGAGATAAAGTGTGCAAACAGCAGTCTCATAGCGAGGTGAGTACCATATTCTTTGTCAATTACAAAAAGACTGACAAAAACAAAGGACAACACAAATTTGCCTATAAGAAGGCAGCTGAGCTGGAGAGGATTTAGCAATCCAGCAAAAGCCAGACTCCCACAAGGATATCTGTATGCATTTGGCGGGTTACTGGAAAATGGAAAGCAAATCTTAGTGTAGCCAAGAGTGAGTGTGCAAAAAACAAGTCATTCTGACAGGTAATTCCCTTTTACATATGCTTATCAAAAGGTTTTATCTCTACCATAGCTGAGACATTCAGCTGTGCTTAGTCTGTCCACATTTTTTAAAATCCTATGATTCACTGAAGCAAGAACAAAGATGGTAAGAGCTGATAAAGCATTAATGGCCAGATTTTCTACTCTGATAGGCTGGACTGATGCGTTGCTACCATCTGCACAGGCTTCGTCCTCCCTCTCTGCACACAAGTATGTTAAGTGACGATTAGCATAAAAGCAGCTGCAAATGCTTACAGTAGGGTAATTCATTAATATCCAGTTTGGCTAAATCACAGAGATTCCCCTTTTCTCTCTTCTCACAGTGCTTATGCTGTTTCCCTTGTTGCTGCATTAACACACATTGCTGAAAGTAGAACTGATGTGGACTCTGCTGGCAAAGCACTCAGGAATCCATATTCCCTCTTACAATCAAACAAACCAGAGTTCATGGTAATAATTCATCCCTTATAAAAAGCCTTAGTTACAAATGGAAAATATTTGAGTACAGGCCAACTGTTACTGTTAGTTTCTTGTTCCAAATTACCATAATGCAGATAAGCTCCAGGCACCCTAAGGTTGACAAGCACATACTGTATCAGCAGCTTTCTAGCCAGTCAGTTCATCATCTGCATATACTTCCTGAGGTCTCTCCTAAAACTGAAAAGTGACCTAGAAATTATGGGGTGGATGTAGTCCATCCTCTCTGTGTGTGTCCCACTTGTGCCTAAATAATAGGTGCCTTTATCTGTCCTACTACAATAACTGCTTTGCTTCCTAGAGGTCCACAGAGAGCTTTTGAAGTCATCTGGAGTTTCTCCTATCCTATTCACTGAAGTTTAGGCACTCAGGTTGAGCATACACAAAGCTTTCCAGAGGGGAGGATGAGCTCTATAAGCAACACAGCAAGGTGGTTGCAGTAGTCAGAATCTGGTCCACAAGATAACTTTCAGAAGTTCACGGTCTAGAATAAGCCTTTCAGCTTGTTTCTGTGCAGCAGTGGAATGGCATTGCTATCATAACCCTGTCTCTTCTGAAGGCAACAGAAAGCAGGTTGTCCATAGGTGCCCCTTACAGCTGTTACTGGCACCCCAATGCTGTATGCAAACTGAGGATAAGGGCTTTGTCAGCAGCACATTGATGATACCTTATGCTGATGTGCATGGAATAGGTTGGGGGCTGATCCACAACCCACTCAAGTCAATGAGCAGAAAACCAGACACCACCATAAGCACTTCTTACCCTGGTTTTTTTTTTCAGAAGGCACAGGTGGATTTTGGTTTAACAAAGCTCATGAAAAGGTAATGGAGAAAAACACACCCATCAGTAAACCAGCAACACTCAACCTCTATACCTCCTTGTCTACTAGGCAACGTAAACTCACAGCTATTAGCATCCAGCACCACTCAAGAGGAGCAGCAGCTGTGCAGTCACTAGGTCCAGAATTCAAGTTCAAGGTGATTCAAGTGCAGTGACATACCCTGTGGAGCTAAACAAAATTCATGCACTGAAGTGCAGCTCTCCCAGTTTACTCAGTGAACAATAGTTACAGCAAACAACATCCCCCTTACTTTTTTTTTGGCTAGGGAAGAATGACTTGGCCCGATTCAGCAGATGTAGGACCACCACATCAGCTGGCAGCCTGCTTGTCCGGTGTTTGTGCGATGTAACTGTGTAGGGCAGAGATATGATTGTGGACATTTCCAGAGTACCTGTGGCAGGGACAAGAACAGTCAAGTTAGGGTTGACTCCCCACTTGAAAATGCTCTGTCAGTGTTCCTCTGTGATTGCTTCGGCAGCAGTCTGCAAGTGTGGCAAGTGGGGCAAGAGTGGCTGGTGGTGTTAAGAAATTAATAAAGCATCGACATGTCACATCTGAGCAGTTTTCATGTTGACCCATTTGTGATGTCATTCTCTTCTCTTTTTTTTAAAGGGAAAAGTGATGTAGAGCCAAAAAGTCCCGAGAAAAGTGCAACTCACACGTCGTAAGTCACTTCTGCATTTAAGGTTGGGGAAGGCAGCTGTGGTTTTGTGAGATTTGTTGGGCAAAATGGGGTTTGTTTTCCTGAAGATAGAATACTTTCACTGATTCTTTTTTTTAGATGGCTTTTTAGGTAATGACTAAGCAATAGTTATCTCTGGTACTTTTGCATGCTTATAAGCCAGGGATCTTTGTGAGTGAAATGGCTCCACATCACACTGAACAGGTGTGAGAGGATTTTGATGTGTGCGCGTGGCTGGCCTTTACAACCTGACTTGAACGTTACCTTAATGCTGCCAGAGTTGTCACACTTGCTAAAAAACATCATGTCACCTACACCTTTGATGTACCGATGCAATTTTAAAAGTCTGCAGTCTGCAGCTTCACCTCTGAATTACTTGAAATCCAATTACAGTTATCTCTGGTCTCTCATGATTTTGTTGATGTTTTTGAGTTAACAAAAGAAGTTGAGAAATAGATAGGAGCAGGCACTTGTAATATATCAGTGTTCACCTTCACTCTGGTGCAACAATAGGAGCTTTTACCATTTTTAACTCTGGTATACAAAGGACTGAATTGTTTTGCCAGCACAAACCACTCTATGAAACAGATGGGCTGCAAGTTAAAACAAATAAATAGCATCAGTCTCCCAAACTGAGCTAGATAAGTGAGTTCCTTTAATAACTACCAGGCAGGAGCATTATGGATTTCTGCAAAACCATTCATCTTTTTAATCCCATTTGAGGGAGGGAAGTTCTTGTAACAGTCAGTCGTGTGAATTCTAGAGTGCATCTTGCCCATATTTTACGTTGTCTGGGTCCCGTTATTTAAATTCAGAGCATTATATCATGTAAATCTCACACGGTGTCGCCGGTTGTTACATGGCCAAAAGTAGTCACAGAAGGAGGTACCATAACAGTGATTTATTGCGGGTTGTTTTCATTTCAGCTGCAAATGCACATTAAAAGTCTTCTGGAAATGAATCTAGAAAAAGATTTGACATGGTGTAAGAAATGGCTTGTCCTGGAGATTGTGTTGTGGAATGTAATTACAGTATGTGAGCATATTTAGTCAAACCTATTAAATGGCTTGAGCATTATCAGCCTTATGCCTCTTGATAGCAGGAATGCCGAGAACAGTTAACGGAGTGATTCCAATAATTACAATTTTTAAAAATGATATTGCAATAAAGACTGAAAGAAGAAGGGTTTTAATGCCATCTGGAGGTATTTTGGAGAAATGAACAAATTGATTTTTTTTATTTAGCAATATGTGAAACATTAGCCATCCACCAAAGCATTTTTTCTAGTTAGATGGTATTTTATCAATGACAAATGTTCTTTACTTCCCTTTTTTCTCCTTCATTAGATCAAAATTCTATAAGATTTTAATCACGCTGTGGGGTGAACACATGATAGGGTTTCTCAGAACCCAGAATACAGGTTCAGAGATAGGCCATGTGCATGCTTTTTGTATGAGACTATGTTCTGTGTCATATAGTGTGCTGTGTGAGATACAGCAGGCTTCAGGACCTCATTAGGTGTTATAAGTTCCTTGCCTAACAAGAGATCTTAATACAACCTTCTGAAACGATGCTGACTACGCATCTTTAAATTGTTACTACATGCAAAGGCTATCCCAAAGCAGGTATTTTAGATGTAGGAATGACTGGTTACCTCTGATAAATTACTACATTCAAGAAGTAGAGGCCCCTCCAGCTGGAGAAATTGTGTATGCAAGGAGGAAGGAGAGAAAGCAGGAGATGAGAGAGGAATGGAGACCACTGTGCATAAAGAGGAGATAAAAAATGAGAGGGATACGTCTAAAAAGGAAAAGAAACTGCAGATGAGATGCAGAAAGAGATGAGAATCAAAGAGCAGTGGAAGAGAAAAACAGAGGTTAAACACTGGAAATCAGGAAGAAGGGAAAGCAGCACAAGCAAAAGCTCATAGTAAACTAAAGTTTATGTGTTATGGAATAGAGAGACTGGATACCCGAGCGCTACATTGAAGCAGAGAGACTGGGTATCCCAGTGCTACATTGAAGCAGAGAGACTGGATGTCTGAGGGCTACATTGAAGCAGAGAGACCCGATGTCTGAGCGCTACATTGAAGCAGACACACTGGCTATCTGAAGTAGCACTCATGTGGTGAATGTGCACACTGACTTCCTGGTCCTCTTTCTGATAGTTTCTTTTGGGCTTCTCCAGGTTTCCTCTCTTTTCTACCACCTTCTAGGACAAACTTTTATCCATGGGAAAGAAAGGCAGGTTTTCTTTGTTCCTTTGGGGATGTAGCAGCTCAAGCCCGTGCAGACAATGCACAACCAGAAGAACCTGCGGTGCACACGTACACATTGAGGTGTGAGTGCATGTGCCTGGGGCCATCTACAGTAATGGAAACACTCTTCCCCTGTGTGAGTGGAGAAGGCCACACCACTGCACATCTGGATGAGAGCCTTAGCAGTGCCTGGGCCCGCAGCGAGGAGCAGGCAGGAGTGTGCAAGTGGGCAGGTGCATGAGGGGGCATGAACACTGCCAGGGTCCCCATGCGTAAAATTCTTGCACCCTCTTGTGAGGCGTCACTTCTCTGAAAGTGTTGAAGGAGTCCAGCTGGCACCTCCTTGCAGGGGTGCTACAAATGGCAATGCTAGTGTAGGAGAGGAGACATGTTCAGACCTGAGCAGGAGAAACTGGGTTAGTTTCACTGTGAATCAGTGTTTCCTTGTGAAAATGGAACAAACAGCAACAAGACAAGACCACAAAACTGGTCACAGTGGCTTAGATAAAAATAACAGAAAAGATAGCGAGGAGCAAATTAATGTTTCTTGCTTGCAAATGTCTCCTCTATTTTCCTCAGGCGTGTTACAAGCCACACGCTCAAGCCAAGCTTCTGTGACTCAATGGCAGTTAATTCATCACTGGTGCAGATTTACTACCTTCATCCAAACATTATTTATGCAGCTTGAAAGGACAGGTTGATTGCCCTCCTGAATCAAGCAGTGAGGCACTTGCAGACCCAGCATTGTCATGAAGTTTCACATCAAGACATTCCTCCTTGTCTGCTGGGCTTCAGGTCCTCAGAAGCAGATATAACGTGTGACCTTGAGCCCTGCAGCCAAAGGTGCTACCTGTAGTAACCTGTGTGTATAGAAAACTAGCGTGCAAAAATGCCTGGTGGTCTCTTTGGAGGGGCATCAATCTGAACTGCATTAAGCATGGGAATGTCTCCTCCTTGTGTGCATTAGCTCCCTAGACAGACTCAGTATGACATAACTGTCTGCTGATAATAGTATTAAACACTAAGAAACTGGTGTGCATTAGATGATACGCGTTAATTGATACAACATCCTAATGAGGCAGATAAATAAGAGCAGTCATTACAATTCTGGAGATAACTGAGACGGATGTAGGATAATGAGAATGATGTGTGAGTGGGAAGGAAGTCTGAGCAGAGCCTTCGCACGCTACTCCTGGGGCTGTCCCTGCCTCGGTGTGCACATTAGCTGCCTGAACTGGCAGTGAAGGATTGCAATAAAAGGGACAAACAATACCAAGGTGTTAAGCTGTCTGGAGTCTTCCCCAGTTGATTCATGTATCTTGTAATGGAACGCTTTTAAAGCCACAACAATTCTGGATCTGAAGTGGTTTTTTGTTGTTATACTCAATATATACAGCTCTGAATGGGTCATCTGTCTACAGTTTTGCTGAGCATTTCTAAACTTTTAGGACTGTTCATAAATATCCAACAATGTTTTATTCTTTTGGGTTTGTGTTAAAAGGTTAAATTTCAATGGTCAGCAAACTTCCACAGGTTTAGTTAAAAACACATAATTTTTATTACAATTCTTCCATCCCCTGGACTGTATTCAAGAGGTGGGGGTGGGATGAGGAGAGAGTAGGGCTCTTTTATCCTTTAATAGTTTCAGATACTGGATTTTAGCCTTTGTTTGACAAAAACTGGATGCTTCCAGTAAACTCAAGCAGGTTGCAAAGAATTTTTCAAAGTAATTTAAGTTATTAATTAACTAGTTAGATTTCAACCAAAGCACACGATTCAAAGGACCTTGTGGTGTCATAGAAACTCCTCCCTCAGCCAGAGATCTGCTATCTTCCATCTTCCCGTGTGTGCAATATGATCATAATTCCAAAACGGCACGAGTACACAAAACGTTCGCCAAGACTCCCACGCTTGGGATGACTTTCAGTGTCCTGTCTGTTGTGATGTTCTTCAGCACCTTTGTGTCTGTGAATGATTTCCAGTTCAGACTACCCAAGGTTAATCATGCCTGACTGTGATTCACTGCCATGCATTTGCCTCAACATTTCTAGTGCCCTTACTCAATGACACCATGGGCTAGCAACTAGACACCTTGGTGCTGTCTCTTTGTTATCCCTCCCATGATTGTTTTCATGCTCAGCTGCTCCAGAATTTGCCTCCCTTTTTATAAGAGAATTTACCAAGGCTGAGGGAGGCTTTTACAGTTAATGGCAGTTATGCAAGTTTTGTTCTCCACTAATACTCCCCGAGAATCACACCCATCTCAGTGAGTGTGTTGGCTTGCTTGCTTTCACCAGGCAGAAATAGGTGTTGGCTCTGTTACTTCCCTGCACCAGTCCCTTAGCATCACTTGGAGAATAGTTTTCTCAAAGACATCTTCCTTAACATAACTAAATTCAGCAGCTTCCAAGCTTGCCCGTGTGCAAACATCAGTGCTATAGTCTCTTGCCCATCCAGCAGCTGCTCTTCATTCTCATCACCCTGATTCTCTTTGAGAAAGGAAAAGGGTAATCATACTCATAGCAGTGTGATTGTTGTTTTTGCTTGACCTACGTCTGTTGCCTTTTCTTCCTCTCTTCTGTCTCGCCCCTTGTATATTCAGAGTGACCCAAAGATTGTTACTCAACAGTCAGTACCTCCCCTTCAACAGATGAGAAGGCTGAGGCAGAGGGATTACAAGGTGGCTCCAGAAAACAGAAAGAATCAGCTTAAAATACAGGAGATCAGTGTGAGCAAGTGCTGCCAACACTCTATCCAGCTCTTAGCCCCCAGGGAGCTTGCCTCTCATATGTGGCTGACATGTGGTCTTGACCTTAAGTCTCTCAGACAACACTGCAGCTTGGTTGAGCGCTGGATTTGGAAGAGGAACCTTAATCCCACCTCACTTCACTTAAAGGCCTGGTACAAGTTACTTAAAGTTAGCCTTGGCTTTTCCCCATCTAAAATAATTAAACTGCCATGAAGACTGTCTCATTAGCATTTATTCCAAGTGTTGAAAGATGTAGCGCTCTGTAAAAATGCCTACGGATTACTCCCTCAGAACAGCAAAGGAAATGCCTGGTAGTTCTGAAGTTGTTAAAGACAAGCTTGGGTAGTAAGTGTCCGGAGGAGTGCCACAAGCAGGGAGAAAGAGTGGGTGCTGCTGTCTCTCCCAGGTGCCTGCAGACCTGGTGAGCACAGGCAGCCACATCACCACACCATCTTCCACAAAGAGTTTCAAGCTTGGGACAGGAGTCACCCAATTTAAATGAGAAGGATTTGGCTTTTGTTTTACTGAACTGAAGGAAGGGAGGACAAGAAGGGAAGGGCCAAACTTGCAAAGCTGCAGAGGAAGAAAGCCCCTCCAGTGTTACATCTTTGATATCCTTCTGTTTATTTGCCAAAAGGACCATGATGGGTCAAGTCAATTGAACCAGAAAATAGCTAGCAGATGGGCCTGGAGGACAATGGAAAGGGTGTAATTCATGCAACTGTAGAAGTCCAAGAAAAAGGCTGCCCAAACTTTTATGGGGAATAATGTAGTTTTACCTTTCAGATTAAGATCCCAGATCCTTCCACAGCTCAGGTTGTGGGCCTTTGAGAGGGTAAGGACATCTGCAGCAGAAACATCGGCCATCTCATTTAGTAACTCCACAGCCTTTTCTGAGGTCACTCATGAGGCATGTGAACCTTTTTGTGAGCCACAGACGACCCTCCTCTGACAAGAAACCCAACTTCAGAGCATGGTATACAATATGAAATAACACCATTAAAGTTACATTTTTGAAATGTACTGCTTCTGAAAAACCAGAGCACCCATGGCTTTTAGGGTACATCTACGATGTTTCTGAGAGAAGTCTTGCAGTCCAAGCTAGAAAAAAAAAGAGAAAAAATAGTGCCTTGCTGTGATGAATGAGGGCAGTGTTTTTCAGAGTGAGGGAGGTCTTGAAAACTGGAGAAGTGAAAGTCTGGTGTTTATCCATGAACCAAGTCACTGGCAAAGGAAGAAGGCTGGCTTCATTGCACTATTCCACCTGTTTACTTGAGCCTTGGATTACAGGACTAACCCCTAACACTGTCAGACTGTCACTCTGCCCAGCCAGTACAGCAAGAACAGCTAAAACTTTAAATCACTCTCCTCAGCCCTCAAATTCTCTTGTTTAGCACCTTTACTATCTACCTATATTCTACACAACAGAGAGAAAAGCAATTAGCTGTGGGAAGCTGCCCTTGTTTTGAGCCATCCTTGGCCCAAAGCTGGAGGAGAAAGTGACTTCTTCACAGTGAGGGTGACAGAGCAGTTGTGGAGTCTCCTTTACTGGAGACATTTAAAACCCACCTGGATGTGTTCCTGTGTGACTTGGTCTAGGTGATCCTGCTGTGGCAGGGGCATTGGACTAGAGGAACTTTCGAGGTGCCTTCCAATCCCTGATGATTCTATGATTTAGTGCAAGAGAAGCCATCACTTTGAAGCAGCAGCTTGTATCCCACTGGAAAACTTACTGTAGTGCTGGACATCCTTTCTAAGGTTATACCTAGTTGAAAGTGTTTTTGTAACGCTGCTGTTCTTTTCATATCACTTAGAATAAAGCTGACCCACGTAACGGACTGAACTATCATCACACTTGAGGAAATGTTCTCCTGTATTGCCCTGAAAGTGTGTTATTTTTCCTCTTAGGCACTGTTTTCCTTGGATTTTGTCGTTTGTAAGGGACTAATTGGGAATTTTGAGTGTATTATGTATCAGCTCTGAATACAGTGGTTAAAGAGGGGCTGCCAGGAAAATGAGGAGATGTGTGAATACCTGGGAAGAAGTCAATTTCACTGGAAATGCCACCAGGCAGGCAGGCACCGTCGCCTCTGTGCTGTGTTTTTCCTCTGCAGAAAGTGATAAATGGAGGCTCAGCGTCTCGCACGCCGGAGTCGGGATGTGCGCGATAGTGTTTTTGCTGGGCTGAAATCCTGGTTGCCAGGGTAACGTGTTTTTGGAAATCCACTACCTCGGGGGAAAGCCACTGCAACTTGAAACCTGCTGGGCCTGGTGGTGGGCAGGGGCACCGCCACTACTGGGTGCAGGAGACCACTGGTTCACCGAGGCATTTTAGGGATGGAAACAAAACAAAATAGGTCCAAAAGAGGAGAAAGGTGCTCAGGAGCATCTGATACTTCCAGGCTCTCATATTCTGGTATTTTTTCCCACACCATCACCGTGTCCCATCCACCAAAGGGCAGGAGGTTACCTCGTCTGGGGGCTGAATCCATGGCTGATGAGAAGGCGTGAGGTGTGTGTGTGGTTGGAGGGTAGGGAGAGGAGGAGGGTGAGAAGGGGAGGAAGAGAGATACAGGGTTCTGGGCAGCTGCCAAGGAAAATAACTAACATTTTGCAAAATAGAAATCCTAAGACTGAGCTCATAGTATGGAAAAAGTCTGTTTCACAGACTCTTGAGCCTGAACACAGGCCAAGTTTGGGGTGTGTTTTTTTTTGGTTTTTGGGGTTTTTTTTAACAGGCATCCTATTAACATTGGAACACTAAAACTTGTCCAGGAATGGAAAGATTTTGGAATTTGAAGTGCTTTAGTTTTCTGCTGTGTTGGTACATACATATATACTTTTAATTGCAAGAAAATGAAGTTTTGAATGAGAGGATCTGGGGCTTTTTTCTGGTTGGTTTTTTTTTTCACTTATTTTTCAACTGTGAAGAACAAATGAAGGAAATCTAAAGAAATGCTTGTTTCTCCCATAAAGTGATGGACTCACAAAAAAAGGGACTTCTCAAGCTCGGTGGACAGTTTTCTCTTAGCCATGCAAAACACAAAAAGATCCTAAAACCTGAACTGATGATGATTTTTTCCAGTGTGGAAAAGTCCCACTGTTCAGCCCTGAATAGCTGCGATTTTTTTAAAACCTTTACAGTAGCAAGCTGACAGTTTTATGACAAATGACTTTTCATACCTAACTAAACAAATTACTGAAGTACTTCTGCCTTAATCTCTGGATTTGGATTAAATGTCAGAGTGTGGCTGCTTTTTAACTGGGGGGAAAGAAATAACTGTTTGGATTCGTTAGGATGTTATTGCAAGCAAGTTTTCTGGTCTTTGATTTGCTAAGCTACAACTGGAGCCTGCCTTCCTCAGGGTAAGAATATTTTCACATTATCATTTCACCTGTGGTATTTTAAGAGGGAGAATATTATATCCTGGTGTGTATCGTGGCTTTGTGCATTCTGTTCTTTGCTTAGCATGCAGACAGGCTCCATCTCCCAAGAGATGCAGAATATGTTTATTGGCAATTCAGGACTGATGACAGATTTGACAAGCAAGCAGGGTGACACACCAAAGCTATCAAACCCGGAGATGAATCAGGACAAAGGTTTGGATGAGGTGTATTGTTCCCGAGATTCAAAAGGGTTGTACTTACAGATCGTTCCAAAATCAAGGCAGCTGCACCACTGACTTGCAGAGATAAAAGCTGAGGTTTTCCAAGGGGAAAAAAAAAAAGTAGGTTTGATTGACCCACAGACTCTTTTGGCAAAATAGAGCAATTACAGCTGGCATTTCTGCATGCTGATCTTTATTAGTTGTGTAAGATATTTTGTCAGGGTTCATTTGTGCTGATTCCTCCTTTCATGGCACAAACCGTAAGCAGCTGTAGGTAGGGAGAAGCAAGCTCTTGACATATTTATTTAGAGACACACTCCAGGAGGTGCGATAGATCAGGTGTACTAAATTAAAACAGAGCTGAGCTGTTAGCTGATAAGCATGTGCTCTTACTATGAATCTAATTGTATCAGAATTCAGTGCAATTAGGGGTGAAAACCCTGTAAAGTCACCATCAGTTTTCCTAATCTCAAAGCAATGCCGACAAATCAGCACCAATAATCTCTTTAAAGTGTTTAATACCGTGCTACAGAACAAAGGGTGAGGGAATAGCCCTTTTGTACCTTGTCTGATGACTGAGTTTTGTGCTGTTTGCAATGGCTGAAGTTTGGAGGGGTGAAGGCAGACTTTTCTCCTGAAGTCTTCTTGGAAGATTAGACAAGCAACCCAGACACACGCCCTGCCTTGATGTAGTTCAGATGGAGGCCCAGTACAGCAAAGAGTGATGGAAAGGGCTGGTTGGAACTCCACAGTATCACAGAATATAACCTCAGAAATAAATGGTCATCACTCTGGTCTGTACTATTTTTCTCTGTAGACTTAAGAAGAAAATGGTGTTTCTGCCACTTGTTTTGCCCATAACTTATTCAATAAATGGAATACTTGCACCCTCTGTAAGCAACAGCTGTTTCTGTAGACTTCTGTAGAAGAAAGGATGAAGCCTTTTATCTGTTGAAGACTGCTAAAGACTTAAAAAACTTTGGGCTCTTCCTCCATCAAAAATTAAGGTTTTGATCTCACAACTAATTATAGACAAGCACGATGCTTTCCAGCAGGACTTCTTTCAGCATTGTTGTTTAAAAGACAAAGACTTGCCATGAGTATCTAGGCTTGTGTTTATGCTGTGCTGCCCATCTCCAGCTCAGTTAAAACACACTTCCCTATGAGCTGCATACTTCCCTGAGAGCAGAGTCAGTAAAGCAGGATGACTTAGATGTGTCAAAGAAGTGGCCTACTACAGAGTGAAAGAATGAAGGGGGAAAAATAGAAGAGCTTGTGTTTGTCAGGGTGGAGGTGTGCTGCTTCTCCACGTCCCTCACAGCTGCCACTAGCATGCTAACCATCGTGTCCTTCAGCACAGTAACCGCAGTGCAGCTCTGGTGAGTGGTCCAGCACCGAGACCAGGAAACAGCCAGTTGCTTAGAAGGGGCATCCTCTTCTCCTCTGAAGATCTTTACTTTTCAAGACTTCATAATAAAAGAGAAAGCAAGCTCTCCCTGAGCCTTTCCCATGGGTTCCCTTGCCGTTTCAGAGGCTGGCTGATACCGCTCTTTCGCAAGCATGTTAGCATAAGGAGAAGTGCAGCACCCACAGCAGCCTCCCATGACTGATGCTAAGTAGTCAGGAACCAGATTTCCAGTTTTGAAGCCTGTGAGACAGTAAAGACAAAAGGGAAAGACTCAAAGACAGCAGCAGAAGACTTGCCAGCCAGATAGTATTTTAGGAGTTTCATCGTTACACGTGACACTTAAGACTAAACAAATATGAAGACATATATAATGAGATACAAGCGCAAAGCTGGGTGGCAGAGGTTGGATTGTTAGAAGGACCTAAAATACTGATCTTATTCCAAATGTGCATACATTTCCTTTAGGCAACAGCAGGTGGATGGCTTAATAACTGCCATCTCCAGGCATTATGGTAGGATTATAAAAGGGAACAGCCCTTCTTTTAAGATTATTTTCATCTAGCAAAAGTGGCCGAGACCATCTTTAGCACGATCCCATTTAACTCGATGGTGCAAAGCTATGAATTCCCTCTGAGAAGAACAACACTTTCTGTGCCCTGAAGAACATAAAAGCCTTGGTGCTTAGCTGGAAAGCAAATTCTTTTTGCTCAGGTCCCTTCTATACTTAAGAAAAATTAACATCTCATCTTACTTATTTGCACTCACTTGTCACCCAGTCAAACTTTTATCCAAATAAATATCTAGTTCTTTTCAGAGAACATCTTCTGTATGAGCTACATTAGCTGTAAAGACTCACCAAAAAACGGAGTGTTCCAGGCTGACACTCGGTTTCCAACAGAGAAGCAACTGCATGAATCTTTCCCTGCAGTTCTGCACCTCAGTTGTTCAGGTATTTGAAATCCTAAGAAGCTGCTGCCTCCCAAAACCAAGGAGAGGGAGCCACCAGACCCTGTTCCCATCTTTGGCCACCAGACTCAGTGACGTTCATAGACTTTCCACTCATCACATCACGTTACACAACTCTTCCTCTCTCCCCAGCCCAAAGAGTTGATAAAATTAAACATCATCAAAAATTAACCCCAGCATTATTAGAATGTGTTACCCTTATTGGGGTAAGGTGTGGCCTCATTTGCTGCTACAGGAGAGTGAATGCATATTTGATGCTTCTGTAGCAAGGGCTCTGTGGACAGGCCAGAGGGGATCCGAGCAGCACAAAGTCTGGGGAGCACTTCTGCAGCCCCACATCCCTGTCTACTACCTGGGCATCTTCAGGAACTTCAGACCCTATGCACAAGATGACTTCTGATTTCTCTTTCCCTATCTCGTTACCTGCTCTCTGTCCCGTGGCATCCACCACGTCTTCTGCTTTGCTTTATTTTTATTTCCTGCTGCACCTTTCAGGCTGCTGTCCCACCATCCGATGCTTGATTTTGCTGGCTTCATCACACACAGCCTTGTTTTTCATCTCTGCCGGCCCTTCCTCTCTCCACTTTTGCCCCACAAATCATATCACCATGTCTGCTGAAAAAGAGAAAAGAAATAAGGGGTTGTACATAGCAAATATACCCACAGTAGCTCTGATTCCTGGATCAGTACATATGACCTGTCGCCTGCTGCTTTCTCCTTTGTCCCTTGTTTCCTCCAGCATGTCATCCTTGCTTCATGGTAAATCACTTGGTTGAACACTGATTTTTAACTCCTTTGACAGGTGCCCAGATACTGCCCCAGTCTTCCTTTGGGACACGTAGTTCTCCATCTCTTCTAAGAATCACAACAGGAAAACAGAGAAAGAGAAAGAGATGAATGTAGGGAAAAGTTTTCCTTAGCTGCAAAATGCTTTCCTTTTATAACTTTCAGCATGATTGGCAGATAGGTTTATTTAATCAAATTGCCTTTTCTGTCAGTGTATTATTTAATGAGGGAGTTCTCTTTTTTGATTGCATAGGAAATGTGGAAGCACTTGAGAATTTCTGATGTGGTATTTACCCATCCATTATGCTGGGAATCAGTTTAATTTCAATGTCAGCAGTGGAATTAATAATCATAATAGTTATCTGTCACAGAATGATCTATTTGGATATTTTCTCAGCAAACCAGGCTATATCCTTCCCCCTCCCCTCTCACCAGAGAAGGAAGTTTTTAAAAATAAGTCGAATTTCAGCATGTTTTTGTTTTGATTATCCCTTCCAGGCTAATGGCAAAGGCACACATTTTCAGGCTTTAATTCACTGATACAAAAGCCTTCACTGGAATAAATAAAGGAGGGGGGAGCCCCTTTCTTTTTATTTCCTTACTTAATTCTGAGTTTCTCAAACACTTCTATCAAGGATGGCTCCCCTGTTATTGTCCCCATTCCCTTCCTGAAAGCAAACGGAAAACCAAACAAAACCACCCAAAAGACACCAAACAAAACCCTGGTTGTAGCTTCTCAGAGATCATGCAAAATCCCCTTCTTGCTCTCTTGCTGATTTGGGCTGGTCTCTTTTTGTCCCCTTCACCTTTGGACAGACAGACCTCCCATGTGAGAGCATCTTGAGGGGATGGAGACACGGATGGATGTGAAGGAGGCAGGGTCTGCTCCCTCTGAGTTTCCTTCAGTTCTATGTTTCAGCTCACACACTTGAAAGTACCCAGACTTTCTATGTGACTCTGATATAAGGGCAGTAACTGTTAAATGAATTGCTTTTTAAATAAAACACATAAGAGAAATGTTTAAATCCTTCATTATTCCTTAAAATGTTTTAGTGCCTCATTAGTTCTTGATTAGCCTGGTTGTTAAGAGGCCATTATTATGTGGTAATAAGGTGTAGGAAATTACCTCTAGGACTGTAGTGGTGTCACACAAACCTGCTGTAGTTAGCACCTCATCAGGTGCTGAGACTAAGTGCCTGTGGTATAAATCAGAGTTTTGCCACCCTGGTGGTGGTGCTTTTGGTGCTGCTCTTGTGTGATGGGGTGTTTGCTGAGATCCTATGAATCCTCTGGTGCAGGAAAGTGGGGAAGACCTGGCAAAATGTAAGTATCCCATCATCATTCTTCCCTTTGGGGGTTCCCTGGGCTTGCCTTTGGCAGAGGGTGGCAACTGCTTTGAATAAAATCACTGCATGGTTATGTTCATTTAAGTGATGTCAAATATACCTGAAGCTCGCACAGATGAATGTCCACTCTTTGCTTTATGATCTGTTGGGCAGAAAGTGTTGTAGCAGTCTTGATGCCAGTCCAGCTGAACATCCCCAAACTAACACTCTCCTCAGATCATTAGTATTTCTTTTGAACACACAACCCTTCTCAAAGCCTGCAGGAAACTTTGGTAAAGCTAATCAGTATTACCCTTTTAAAAATAGGAAAATGAGCCTTAGGGGCTGTGTTTATTGTGATTTGATGCAACATTAATCAGCATTCTGAAGAAGGGATGTGTTTGAACATGCCAGGCTGCATATGTTTGTTGTTCAGTGTGGATAGTCCCTTTCTTCTCCCTAAATCTGTTTGAGGTTGATGCTGTAGTGGCCACAGTATGTGGCTCCCATTCACTACCTATACAAGGAGCTAATGTGATACAGCAGCGTCACCATCTTTGAAGAGCACCAAAGATGCTTGTAGTGAAAGGACAAGGTGTGTTTTCTCTACTACTTTCCTCTTTATTCTTTCTTGGGTTTCAATCTTCCTACAGCAGATGAGGCACAGTCCTCAGAGAACGGAGAGCAGCTTGGTGCCAGCGTGGCTGCTGTCACTTTGCCAGCATGAAGGGGTGGCACTGCAGGGTTGTACCGGCACTTGCTCCCCTACCTCTTCTGTTGGGTTTCAGAGGGCTTGTACACCTCAGAAGAGTTCTGTTCTCAAGATGTCTGTGTTGTGCCTGAACCCCAAAATGGGGCTATGGTCTGGGTTTCAACCCATATTTGTTGTTAGTTGTCTTAGCATGTTTTTCAGCATGCTTTCACTCAGATCTTCAATGTTTTCAAGCCCCCAGTGTGGCTGCTGATTCAGGCCATGTGTGACTGAGTCCTTGGTCCCAGTCCCGAGCACCACCTCAGCCTCCTCACGGATGTACCTCAAGCTGTAAGCAGTGGAGGAGGGCACCTGCCAGTCATCCCTATTTTGCCCTTCATCAGCCTAGAGGCTGTGTGGAGAAGCCTTTGTACTTTCCAATACTTCAGAAGCCAAAGTACCCTCAAGACTTGTGCAAGCTATAAGCACTCCCTCCACCTCATCCCAAAGCCACCAGACCCCAGAACACCCCAGAGGGCACCGGCAACCCCTCCAAGGCAATTTTCATCCACTTTCTCCCTGGCTGACAGGCAGCTGGGCAACATCACCTGAGCTGCAGATCGAAGGGGTCAGGTGTCAACCAATGACAGCATCCCACGCACAGCCACAGCGGTCCCAACTGGAGATGCGGAAAGCATCAGTCTGCTGTCACTTCACATGGCTGCTGAAATGTATTTTTTAATCTCATGACAACGTTTAGCAGTGAATTGTCATCATTTTTGTAAGGATGGGGGGAAAAAACATTCCACTAAAGCCCAAAAGGCACTTCTGAGTGCAGTTTCAGACCTTATGAGAACAAATGGAAGGAGCACTTACAAGCCAAAGACTGTTAGGTGTTAACAACTGCATGCACGTAGCAGTGAAGGACATCAAGAGTTAGCAGTCCTGGCATGACAAACATTCATTAATCCTATTCTAAACAAGCAACACAACAAATCCTTGTTAGGAATGAATGATCTCTCACATGGAGCTTAAAATAATTGAATTTTGATTTAAAAACACCTGGACAGGTCAAACATTACGTGTTCTTCTGGAAGAAATTCCAATTGTCCAGTCCAATTTTAGTTTTTATTTGCAACATCTTGCAGATGAATAAATGTGTTTTTACACAAAACCCACTTGTCCCATTTCAGGTGGGAATGCCAGAGAATTACAAACTCTTCAGTGTTGGTGAGTGCAGGATGGTTACTGCAGGGTAGTGACTCCCCGGTGGTGACACCGGACTGTTGATTCCTTGGATCAGGTTCCGGGTCCTTAGTCAGGGCTGGTGACTGCAGGTGGTGACTCCTGCTTGTTAGTCAAGGCTGGTGACTGCAGGGAGGTGACTCCATAGTGGTGACTTCCAGGTGGTAAACATGGCGTCATAAGTCAGGGTTGAGTTGTCATCCCTGGATGTGTTTAAAGATTGTTTGGATCAGGTGTTGGGGATCTGGTTTGGGGTGAACTTGTGAGCTAGGGTTGATGGTTGGACTCGATGATCCCAGGAGTCTTTTCCAACCAGAGGGATTCTGTGATTCTGTAACATGTTCTGCTCCAGTGTTCTGCTGTGCTCTAATAGGAGGGATATTATCATATGTAAAAAGATACTGGTTTGGCACCTCTTCTCCTTCCCACTTGGTCTTTTTTCACTTAAAAACTTTTTCACTCATAGTGCTAGCTTCAAAGGTGAAGTAGAGACTGAACAGGATGAGATGCTGGGTCACAGGTACAGGTGCTTGAAGATGCCCAGAGAGTAGACAGGGGTGTGGGGCTGTACAAGTGCTCCTCAGGTTTGTGCTGCTGGGGTCCTCTCTGCTCTGTCCACAGAGCCCTCACTACCAAAGCAGCAGATGTAGGTTCACTCTCGTGCAGCGGCAAAGGAGGCCACACGTTACCCAGCTTTGTTCCAACAGCGTTCCGTTTAGGTTGCCTCACTCCAGAAAGAGCCTGGGCAGCCTTGCTACAGCACCAGATGCGAGCGTATTTCAAACCCCTGCGTTTGAAAGAAGAAAGCAAAAGCATAGCATTTCACAAAAGTTGGAATTAATTGTTTTACATAGAAATTAACCATTTTAGTTATTTAGGGAAACAGCACTTCTCAGGTGTAGCCGTTTCCAAGAGTTCTGGCTAGTCCTCATTCTGTTCTGCTCTTGATGGCTGAAGCATTGTCAGCAAATTCTTCTCAGCTCTAAATCCCTCACACAAGATTCTGGTTAAAGCCTCGTCCACCCTTCAGCCTTGCTGAAAAACGATTGTCAACATTTTTCTTGTGATGACACAACATTTCTGAAGATGTAGTGTGGCAGAGAGCATTGTCAGACATCCTTTAGGCTTCCAGGTGATTACTTTCTGCAAGGTGGTCGTGCCCGTTAGCAGCTGGGTGGTAGAATTTGGCAGTCAGAGCAGAATCATGCCCAATTCATTTTTATACACTACTTCTATTAGCTAAAAAAAGATATTTCTTTGGAAGCACCATTAGAGCCCTGACATAACAATTTTTGAATATGACTCTGTCACAGAAGATGCCAGCATGGCACTGCCAGAGTGCCAAGCTCGTGTCCAAAAGAGAATTTAAAAGCAGTGATAAAATGAAAGGGGAAAACAGAAGCCCTTCTTGCAAACAGGGGTTCTTAATAGACATCCCGACACAATATGAGTGATGGGGGATGGAAAATTCATAGTGGGGTGTAGAAGTGCAACACACACTCTGTGCGTGGAACACTGACCTATAACTCATACAATAGTTCGTGTCATGCGAGTTGTTCCCTGGTGTATATTTTAAAAGAGACATTAGAAGGGAGATACAGATTTACTGCTTGAGAGCCAGCTTCATAATTTTGTCCAAAAAGTGATTTTTTTAAAAAGAAAAAGTACATGGTTTGGGTGGTTTTTTTCAAATGTACTTATATTGCTGTCCAGGGGGTGTATTTCTGCACAGTGTGTGCAGGATGTGAATGTGGGGAGTAAATCCCTTCCCCTTTCTGAATTAGCAGCCCTCAGTTGATTATTTTGGCTATTGAAATGGCCAAAGCAGATTATTTCTAAGGAACAGACATTTCCCATGTTGACTCCTAGAAGGGATTATCTCAATGTGAAACAGGCTGGCCAGAAGTGCTTGGTGCCATCAGACCCCAGGGACCTGAGAGTCTGTGCCAGGAAGCCCACGGGTAACCCAAGTGCACATCTCTACTAGAGCTGTAAAATCCAGTTTGAATTAACAGGACCCCACATGAACAATCATCTCGTCAGTGCAGCTCCATGTGAAGCAGAGGAATTTTCTGACCACTGCAAATTGAACATATTTTTCCTTCTCCAGCACTGAGCTTCATGGTTACATGCTTGCCCCAGGTGCCAGTGCCAACCTACACTTTCCCTGTCCTTGCAGTGCCTTTGCTTCAAGCCCTGGGCCTGCCTGAGCAGCCCCTTGTCTCCCTTGGCCCATCCACAGGAAAACCTGGCAATCTCTACTCTGCACTAGTGAGACCACATCTGGAGTGTTGTGTCCAGTTCTGGGCCCCTCAGTTCAAGAGGGATGTGGAGCTGCTGGAGGGAGTCCAGCGTGGAGCAATGAGGATGATGAAGGAGGTGGAGCACCTCCCTTATGAGGAGAGGCTGAGGGAGCTGGGACTCTCTAGCTGGGAGGAGACTGAGGGCTGACCTCGTTAATATCTATAAATATGTGAGGGGTGGTTGTCAGGAGGATGGAGCCAGGCTCTTCTCAATGTCATCTAGTAATAGGACGAGGGGCAATGGGTGTGAGCGGGAACACAGGAGGTTCCACATCAATATGAGAAGGAACTTCTTCCCAGTGAGGGTGACAGAGCACTGGAACAGGCTGCCCAGGGAGGTTGTGGAGTCTCCTTCACTGGAGATATTTAAATCCGCCTGGATGTGTTCCTGTGTGACTTGGTCTAGGTGATTGTGTTGTGGCAGGGGGATTGGACTTTTGAGGTCCCTTCCAATCCCTAATGGTCCTATGATTCTGGTGGGACTGCTGTCAGCTGTGAGATGTCTGGGGTTATTTTTTCTGCCTGTCACCAACTTACAATCACAAAAGCCTAGAGATGAAAAAAGAATGCGAGCACCAATGCGCCCTCTCCCAGCGAGTTTGTCAGCATGCTAAGCTTGGTCAAAATGTTGGAAATTCCCTGGCCACGGAGGTAGCCCCTTTGGGATCTGTGCTACCCATTTCTCTGAGCCAAGCACACGGAGCGCAGGTTTCCAGAATGGGCAGAAATCCATTCACTCCATGGGGCAGAGTGCTGCCTGGCCTTTGGGCCAGAAGCTTTGGTTTCCTTTTGTACTCTGCAAAACAAATGTGGTTTTCCCTCTGCCTGTCTTGGCTGCAAATGAAAGGCATTGAGAAACCTGCTCATGGGAGAGGTTTATGCCCACTTCTGCAGAAACATGAGGGCTGGACCTTTTGACAAAAATCACAGCAGCCCCTACATATTTAATGCTACAGCTTAATCCTCAGCATCAAGCAATGATGCATCAAGCTGGCCATATATTTGCTGTCGGGACTTTCTGCCCTGTGTTTCTGCTGTGGGGATTTTTTCCCCCCTCTTGCCACACGCTGAATTAATAATTTGACAGTATATTCTGACATCGTATTATTTCAACAATAGCAGAATGTAATGGCATGTAATTAGGAGCCAGGATATAACAGCGGCATGAATATGATTTGGGCAATGAGATTTCTTTTAATTAAAATTTCATTACTGCGAAAGTCATGCTACTGCCCTTTCCAGTGTGTGAGCAACAGTGTCCTTGAGGGAAAGGGATGACACCCGGGGACGGAGAGCGTGATTTGCCACCCTTTGCACCAGGGGTTCTCCCAGGGCACTGTTCTTCCCTACCATAAGAGCCTACAAAGGCACAATGTACTCTATAGACTCTAGAAATCCTTGATTTTATAGTGAAACTCCTTCTACTCCTGCAGAGGTGGGGCTGGTTTTGGTAGAGGGACGTCCATGAAACATCTGGGGTTTGGAGGGTCTATTGCTGCACCATAGACTTGTCAGTTTTCTATATTTTGTCCTCACAGCCCGTATCTTTAAATGAACTTGTGTGCTCCCTTTCACAGTAGCCAAGTGAGTTCTTGTCTGTTTCTTTGCTTGCTTTAATCATTTTTTCTCCATCTAGTCAAATAAACCCATAAATTCAATGTGTAAGCTATGGAACCTTGTCCAAAACACTGCTGTCTCCTTCCTGACAGGGCCGACAGAGACTATATTCACTTGTATTGTCCAGAGTCCTGTTTACATAAAGGAGCAATAAATACCTGTTGAAATTTTTACTGGAGGCCTCCCAGATGGATGGTTCATTTATTATTACAGACAGGGTTTCATTTACTTAGTTATTAAAAGAAGCGGGCCGCTACAGCCCATTTATAACTATATTAAAACTAAATGAAGCTGTAAGTATTGCAGACGGGACCGAGTGAAACACATGCAGGGGCTTTCCAGAAAGGGGCTGGGAAAGGTGTTTGAAAGGAAACCCTGAGAACTTTGGAGACCCCGGTGTGTCTCTCGCAGCCATGCTGCGACTGACTGCATCTCAGAGGGTTGTGGAGGAGGTACAGTCCTGTACGTTCCTGTCCTGCCACTGGGTGCCATAGCCCCTCTGCATCAGCCTGTCAGCCCTGAGCTGTTGGAAGGGATGGAATTGGCCCTTTCCTCCCCTCCTCCTGACTTTACTGATGTGAAAAGCTCCAGCAGAGCATGATGAGCAGTCATTAACTTTATCCTAGTGCCAGAATATCACTGAGTATCAACTCCAGTCACAGAAGGAGACAGAGCTGTTCTGTTGGCACCGATCTCTAAAGCAAAGGCAGAATTATCAGGTGGATACCAAAGGTCTTAGTTTTGAAGGTATCAGCAGAGGTCTACCACAGCCAGTAATGACGTTAAAATAAAGGTTGTAGATGGTCTTTATGGCACTTTTCTAGCACCAAGGACATTTTGAGAGACACACTTGCTCCTGTTTTAATACAGGTTAATCAGTCACTGGATGGGAAGCACATGGTTGCCTGCGATCATGATTTTATAATGTCCAAACTAGACAAATAAAGGACAGTCCCAACAAGGAAGGGCTGATGTCCCGCAGTCATGATCAAAAACTGATAGGATAGGAAAACCTAGAAACAAGGAAACCTGGAATTTTTTTAAGCAAAACTTGTTGGCAAAAGGATGCAAAAAGCTCACGCTATGCAATATGCCAGAAGGTTAAGGAAGCAAGCCTGAAGATGGGTCACCTGGCATCCCCCAATGCACACAAAGTTTAGGAGGAGCCCAGAGTTCCTTTAATACCACTAAGGAACTGAGTGATAACAGCACAATTATTTGCATCCAATGCTTTATTTACAAGAAAAGGAATTTAAGTTCTTATCAACCAAAGCTAATTTCAGTCTATGAGGAGCTGGCATCTAGAACATGGTAGGAAATTGTATTCACCCATGATAAAACTTTGTGGAAGGTGACAGAGAAAGAAACTGTGAGAGTGGAGCAGGTTTTCAAGTAGTCTGAACAATTTAATAAGCCAGCCTCACTTAAAGGAGGCTTGAAAGAAACCAACCCAGAGTTGTATGTCCCGGAACAAGGAACATCCTCCTGACTTCTTCAGTGAGAACTCTACCCTGAAGAGCTGCAATTCTGAAAACTCTTGAGACATTGGGGTGAGCAGGCAGCTGGGAGTTAAAACCAGCAGGAGGATGCCCTGGCATGAACCTCTGCTCCTCAGGGCACAGCCAGGGCACCACACAAGGACGTGGAGCTGCTGCTTTCCTAATTGCTTTGAGAGCAGTAGATGCTTCTCATTTTGCTGCAGCTGTACCTGAGCTAAGTTTGAGAACCTCTAGCTTAACTGATCTTATTTCTCTCACCTGATCTGAGATCTAGTGAATAAACACTGCTGCAGCCACGGTGTGAACACTTCTAAGTGAATGCTGAGTGTCACACAGATGACTGCGATCATCTGCAAGAGAGCACAAGAGTACAGAGGTGTGGGATGATGGCTTGAGAGTGAGGACAGCTACTTGTGATGCTGAGGACTAGGCAGAAAGGGGCTATTGATAAGCATATAATAGCCAAGTACAAAATCAGATGCCACATCTTCAACAGGGACACTGGGCAGTGGAAACTCTCAGACACATTAAATTCCTGGAGATTTCTGCCACCATGGCTGGTGCACAGGGCAGTAGCACAGTTCACGCCCTTTATTCTTTCATTTCACATTTGAAATGAACATTTTGCAGGGTAAAGTTAGTAAATAACTGCTAATCATGCCCAGAGAGCCAGGGGAGAGAGCAGGGACAGGGAGCCAAGAAATGAAGTGGAAAATTGCTAGTGGCACATTCAAAAGTGTCCCCTCCTGGCACACAGAGCATGATCAGCCGTGAAACTCCGCTGAGTCCTCAGAGTGATTGGACCACTTAGGCTGGTGCTTAGGCTTGAGCTGCTGGTACCTAGCTCATTACTCTTCCCTCTCTCTGTTCCTACTGTTTTAGGTGGCTTCCTTGCTCTGGGAGTAGCTCACATGGGTTTATTTCTCTGCTTTTCTGAGGAATTGCTTATGTTTTTAAGGAGGTTCTCTGGGTCCATCTGCCCAGACATCATTCTCAGGAAGTGCTGTGGACTGTGGGGCACTTCACTTGTACTCTACCAAAAAGCCAGAAAATTCAGGGTATGATGGCATTTGCTCTCCCTTTCTTTAAGGGGGGAAAACATCACTCGCCAGCTACTGCAGAGGAAAACTTATTTCAGCTTCTGCTCATGGAAGAGAGTGATGGCTGCATCACTCAGAGTGGACTGCCTTACATTTCTAACAAGACCACCAGCGTAATGGGAATTTAGCAGAGCATTTAGCCAGTTTAAATGGTTTTGGAGAGTGATGTAGACCAGAGTAGATGGATTCAAGCCAAGGACAAAAAACTTCTCCTTCAGAACATCTATATTTTATTGGAATTGCTAATTCTATTTCTATAGATTGAGTCTGGTTTTCAGGCACTTAAATTCTACACTCTGGAATTAAATCTCACATTGATATATATGCTTCATTCCAGCATTAAGTACATTAATATTTCACAAACTGGATTTCTCCCTCTGTTTTTAATTAGATTTGATGGCATTCTATATAATTGTGTTTCCCTACTCGTTTCTGTGTAGCAGAACTTGCACAAACTGTTTGTTTGGGGGGGTTTTATGACTTAAACATCGTATATTCAGAGTGAGCTTTAGAAGCTGCAAGCGGTGCTTACAGAGGTCTTCCAAACCTGCTGAAAACTCTGTTACAGCATTTATAAAATATCCTCTTGATCTAGTTGTTTACCTTAACCCATAAGCTTTTGACTTTGTTTCATGTAAAACACGAATAAATACTACACTTTTCAGATAATAGAAATGCATGAGCCTCTTTTAAAGTGAAAAATTTGCATTGTTTATAGCACTGAAGTGACAAATAATTTCAGCAATCAGAATCTAATTAATTCAAATTTATTACTGTATAAAACCAGCTACTCCTGTATGAGGAGGATTAGTAAACAAAGCTGTATGAATTACCTGTTTGGGCTGTAGGAACCAGCAAATATAACTGGCCATCTGTTATGTGTAGGTAACCAAGGTAATAGCAACAATATTAGTTTCCTTTTCATTTTTCTTTTAAGGAAGGCAAGATGCTAATCTGTTTCTTATAAATTCTCCCTACCTCTTACCAGGCATGTTTTTGCTGCATTTCTCTTTTACAAGTCAACCCAATACTGAAGGTACATTTGTCTTACATAGAAGTGATAGTAGTGGACGTGAGCGCTCATAGATGAAATAGTCCCAGCAACATAAGGGCACAGTCGGGATAGTAAAGGTAGGTTCTCACCTGGTGTTATCCCTCATTTTGCTGGAAACAAGAGTGAAAAGTCTTGCACAGCATCGTGCCTCCAGAAAGGTCTTGTTTTGCTTTCCTACCATATGAAGCCATCACAGAACATTAGGGATTGGAAAGGACCTCGAAAGATCATGGAATCCAATCCTCCTGCCACAGTGGGATCACCTGGATCAAGTCACACAAGAACTTGTCCAGGCAGGTTTTAAATGTCCCTAAAGAAGGAGGATCCACAACTCCCCTGGGCAGCCTGTTCCAGTGCTCTGTCACCCTCACTGGGAAGAAGTTTCTTCTGACACTTATCTGGAACCTCCTCTGTTCCATTGCCCCTTGTCCTATCATTGACACTGAGAAGAGCCCGGCTCTATCCTTCTGACACCCACCCTTCACATGCTTTGCTTTTCTCTATACCAGCACATCACTTCTGACTTTAAACATGTGGGGCCAGTCTAAGAATCTTCTACCACACTGCTACTTAGAATAATCACAGAACAGTAGGGGTTGGAAGAGACCTCTGGAAGACGTCTGGTCCAACCCTCAGTATAAAACATTAAAAATTAAATAATTTTCCAAAAATAGCCACATTGAGATGAAACATTGTGGTGGCATAAACTCCAGTGAGCACTTATTTACCTGATTTTCATATTTCACAACTCTCTGCTTTGTGGGGTTCCTCTTCAACTAAAGTATTTTTCCATTACTGAAGTTTTTTCCTACATAATGAGCAGAAATCACAGAAGTCCTTAAACAGGATATTCTGACTGTGACGCTGCCTGGCATGAAAACGGAACAATGTGTTTGATCAGGTTAACACATTCATGAGATCTTTCACAAACTGCAGATAGCGACGTCTGAATTCATTTCAAGACAGTGGCAACATAACACACATTTGTGTCCCAGGCTTGAAGACCATTGACACAGTCTCTTCTAAAGCACTAGTGTTAGTGAGTTCGTCACTATCAGCACTTTTCCTTTCCTATCTCAATCTTCTTTTAAATCTAGTTATCAAAATCATGATGAAGACCATCACTTTTATTTAGCTTAAACCACCCAAGGTTCACAAGAAGGTTCTGCTCCTCATTTTCATAACCTGTCTTGAAAATCATAGAATCGTTAGGGATTGGAAGGGACCCCAAAAGATCATCTAGTCCAGTCCCCCTGCCACAGCAGGATCACCTAGACCAAGTCACAGAATCAGTCAGGATTAGAAGGGACCACGGAATCATCCATTTCCAACTCCCCTATCACGGACAGGGACACCCCACCCTAGATCAGGCCGGCCAGAGCCTCATCCAGCCCGGCCTTAAATCTTTGTGGCCTCTTCTGTTGTCCTGCGATTTACATGCCAGAAGAGAATATCTCTAGTCACAAACCTATAGAGGCATTTTTTGAGGTTTATACCTCAATAAGTAATTTGCAAAGTGCAAAGAAAAAAATTTGCTAAGCCAAGGAATGTGAAATGGATCTGAGGTTAAAGCAAGATGCAAGATATGATGCCTGCTGCTTCTTTTGAGTAGACCAGCAAATGTGAAGTTTAACTTCCAGGTAGAGTCTTCACCTTGAAAGTAAGTAAATATCCTACTAGTTAGGGCTGTAATCGAAGGGTCTCAGCCTGCCTCTGAGCATTAAAAGTTGCACCTGGTTCTCACCTGGCTGTTGAAGACCACCTCTCCTTGACACCTGACATCTGACATCTCCTTTCCAGCAGACCCTTCTTCTCCAGTTCTTTCAATCTTTGACCACAGCTCTAGCTCTACACTAATACATGAAATTTAATGTTACTTTGATCCTGCTCTGGCAGGGGGATTGGACTAGATGATCTTTTGAGGTCACTTCCAATCCCTAATGTTCTGTGATGTCAATTCCTGGAAGGGAAACTAGATACCTTCCTGCTGTCCCCTGGACTCTGGCTGGGACTGAAGAGAATCCTTGCTTGCGGCTTTACATTCCATCAACAACAAATCAGGACAAAAGGCAGACAAAACAGCGAACCTGCAAGGCCTGGCTTGACCCTTCCCATTGAGCAAGGTGGTTCCTGAGCAGCCTGCAATGGTCTCCAATTGTACACTCACCCCACTCTAGTAGCCTCCTGACTCAACACAATGAGGAGCTTCCAGATGAAAAGGACCAGGCTTTCCAGTAAGTTGTGTGGGAGGTTTGCAGATGCAGTGACATTGGTATTGGCAGACACTGGCTCTTGGTACACTTCAGAAGCCTTCTGACTATTTTTCATTACCTGTCAGCAGCCACTGAACCCCCCTTTCCCATCAAAACTGAGTGGCCCTGCACCACTGGCTGCAATCCCTTAATTGGTTGCTGGAGAAAGAAACCAGCTGGCCCCACTGAGACGTTTATCAACATCTCAAACTCATCCTCATTTCCTTTCGTTATGTTTCTACCTGTCACACTCGTTTGCAGAGAGAGGAACAAATGCATTAATTAGAATGCAGGGAGCATCCCCACCTGAGATTTCACTGCAGAGGTGCAGTTAGGCTCTGCAAAGGAACTTCTGACTGTACGTGCTCTTTTCAGGTGCAGGAGCCGAAGCTGTGCTGTGTGTCGATCGGAGCTGCTCCGAGCACAACTTCATTTCCACAGCTTTTGTTTACAAAGCTATGTTTACTTGTCCTTTCACATCAAAGCCAAATCCATTTCTAAAGAGCTTGGAGCCCACAGAAGTCACTCGCTGGCCTGGATTGTGCATAATCTCAAAAAGCTGTTACAGAAAGTGGTTGTAAATAGGTTCTAAGTATCACGAAGGCTGCGCCTGCACGTGAGTCACTTATGTGCTTGTCTGTCCACTCTTGCACTAGTTCACTGAAATACGTGAAGAAATCCCATCCCAAGCAGGGTCTAATTTCTATATGATCTGGAATACTCTGCTAACATAGGGTGCACCAAAGCTCCTTCTGTGCTGACTCTGTGCCAAAGTGCTTTTCAGACAAACTGCGAATTAACGTCACGCCTCTTGTGAACTTAGAGTATTTTTATCTCTTCTCTACTCACTTTTCAAGTGGGCTCTGCTGGCCCATTCACAGATTTTTCTTTTAACCATCATCATTGTGACGATGGAGATGAGTTGTTGAGGAAGAGTGTTCCTCAGAAGCATCAAGACAGAAAATCGATCCAGCATCTTTGAGATGCTTGCTGCAAACTTGAGTCCTTCTAACACAGATACACAGGGTGTGCATCAGCCTGGGCTTTGAGTGCTACCTGATGTACCAACAGCCTCACTTTCCAGGACTGCTGGAAGGTCAAGTCCAGCGTGGCACTGTGTCCTGGCCTGGCTGTAGCTTTGTAGACTAAGTCTGAGGGCTTCACCTGACAGTGGAAGCAGTCAGAAAATAGAGAAGACTTTTATGCACTGAGTGTATAATTGCACAGCAGGAAAACAGCTCCTGGCTTTACCAGGTAGACTTCTACACTGGCAAGTGGCTTTAATCTGATACGTCCTTGCAACACATGCATGGATCATATCCTGCTCTATTAAAAAAAAAAGGCAAGTAAATGTTTTATGACAACCTGATTTTTTCCTGTGCCCACTGTTAGGAGACTGTTTGTGTGCAGTAGTTACAAAAGGGGCCGCAGGTCCCAGGCAGGCAATGCTTTTCTTGGAAAGCAGAGCTTTTGAGATGAGAAGCAGACAGGGAAAATAAAGACAGGCTAAAATACATGAGCAAGGAGAGGCTGATGGGCCAGAGCTGCGGTTTCTCGGTCGTTTTGTGTGGGTAGTTCCAGTTGCAATCCCGGTGTCTCATCTTAGCTCCACACAACCCAGAGCCTTCCAAGCGTCGTAGTTGTATCTTGACACAGGCTCCCAACGTGAAACCAAGACACTAATATATGCGTAGAGCTACCTGGAACCATTCATTCTATGCTGTTGTTTTTTAGCTTCCATCTAGGAGAAGAGCTAGATTGCTAACTCTTAGACAAGCATGCTTCACCACCACCCCACTAGCAGAAGTTCATGCTCTCAGATTCAAGGAAGAGCAGGCACTGATGTCATGGGTGCTCTCCTTTGCACAACCAGCACAGCTCTCTCGCTGTTTAAGTAACTAGGAGAGTAATGAGAGTGCATTTTATTACTTAGTGCCCAGTCCCAAATCTTTCTGGTTTCCATCACTATTTTCTCAGCAGTGCCCTAAACACAACTGAAAAAAATAAGCAAGTATTATGTTGTTTAGGTCCCTGCAAGTAGTTGGGTATAAAACCAGTGTGGATCTCACGATGTTTAGAGGATGCTTTGCCTCTCTGACTTATTTTATCCCCTACAAGTTAAAACTTATGTCAGTCATACCTGTCCTACTTGCTTACTTCTCAGCAGGGTTTGTGGGCTTGGCTGGTGGCTGCATCCATTCAGCCACAGGATGACTTGCTGACTTGGGAGATGGCAGGGCAAGCTTCTTCCTGCCTGTGGATGTAATTCTGGACAAAACCCAGGCAAATCTTGCTGTGAGATTGTCAAGTCTGTGTAACTCAATGGGTGTCTTATATACTCGAGGTGTCTGCAGTGCCCTGTGATTTTGCTGGATTGGGTGTGTTGATTTTATAGAGGAAAACTCTTGACACAAGTAAAAGGAAATGTGGGAAAAGACAAGACAAGAGTCTTTGAGAGATAAACTAGTGGGAGTTTTTGCTCTGACCCTTAATCTGGTTCTTCTACACCTACATTCCCCGAAAGGTGCTGCAAAGACATAGGGAAGCAGCTGTGATGGCAGCAACAAGCAGGGACAGTGTGTGTAGCTGAGGAGAAGGTGGTTGGCCTTAGAGGTCTTCTAACACACGGCACACCACGTTGCCTGTGTAAGAGTCACCCTTCTCAGGCACACTCTTCAGCAATCTAGGCACAAGCACAAGGAGGGGGTTTGAAATTACTACATATGTCTTCCTGATATATTTACACTCTGGGGACCACCCACATCACAGGATGTGTTGGAACTGCTCACCAAGCCTTTTTCTGGAGTTGAAGCAAAACTACAGATTGTCTTTTCCCAGAGCACAAGAAGAACCTGCAGCTTTCTAAACTATGATCATTATTGGCATTTATTGATTATTGTTACAGACACTTTTTTAAGAAACAGGTCCCGTTCTTGGAGAACTCTCAGGTCCTGAGGGAAATTTTTCCACCTTTCGATTCCTCTAACTGCTGGTTACTTAATCCTAGCTTGTAAAAAAAATTCATAAAGGTAAAAACAAGCTCCTCTTGTGAGGCAGTTTAAGCGAACTGGGGAAAGGATCTGGGAAGGGAGGATGAAACTCCCACTAGAAGAGATGCATCCCTTTGTGTGTTTATGTGACAGTGGAATCCTTGCGGGTGCGCTTGTGCACGGAGACAATATATTTTGGTTTTAATTGTTTCAGTCAATGTCAATTTTACATCAAACATGCAATAAAATAAAAACGGCCTTTGGGAAACATCACTGAGTCTTGTTTCGTGCTGCAGCGCTGCCAGTGTAAATATCTGCTTCTGTTTTGTAAGCTCAAAGCCAAATGGAGCAAGATTTTCCTTTCAGGGAGATTACTGACCTGTCAGCATCAAAAATATTATTTTTAGCCTGTAAAAAGTGTTTGCCAGTGATTGTAATAACAAGAATCTTTGCAAAAACCATTATTACTCCAGTAAACATTTTCCCTTAGGCTGTAATAGTAGGAAATGGATTAAGAAGTTAGTTGATCGCAACTGGATAAGAAAAAATTATAAAGTGCCTCATCTGAAGGGTTGCTGGGATAAAATGTATTTTCTTTCTGTTTAAATTATTAAATGTTCATGGTAGCTCAGAGAAGACATCAGATCTAGGGCGTTTGGGTGCATTATAATTTATTCTGCTGCTTGCTTTCCAGAATGCTAGAAGATGACCTCAAGTTAAGCAGCGACGACGAAGAGAATGACCAGGTAAGAACCAGGCAGCTGGCATGTCACTTGTACCGTGTTTCACATCAAAACTGGGCTAACTGCAAATATTTTACTAATGCTTTTTCAAAACATATGTAAAGGTTATCAAAATACATGGCAGTGCTGTAACTGGAGTAACAGATGTTGCTGCTCAGAGTCAGCCTGCATGTGCTAACTGCTGGATTGGCGGGGAGTAGTCGGCAGTGCTCTTGATTTATTACCTTGTTGTGACCCAGAAGGTTTTTGTGTCAGTCTCCTTCTGATTTGGTTTTGTTTTGTTTTAAAGAGCAGCCAAGGAGGGGAGAAACAGCACTTCTGGATTCAGGGTTCAGGCCAAACTTTGCGATCATGAGGTGGCCCCAGAGATTAGCCAACTGGGCTGCTCACCCTTCACCTGTCTAGTGCCTCGCTGGCGGTTCCCCAGCCCTCGTCTCTCCTCTGACCATTTTTAGCCCTGTCTCTGGGTGGCCCGTGCATGCTAAGAAAACCAAGGTCAGCGGAGAGAAAGCCTTGGCTGTGTGGTTTGCTCCACAATGCAGCAATTAGGGCACTTGCCTGGGTTTTAATGACCCCAAACTGCCTGACTGGGAGCACATACGTCAGCCAAAGTTTTCCATGTGTCAGGAGAGCTGGGATTTGTTGGTGCAGGGAGGTGTCTCTGCATTTTTTTATTACATCGCTGCGTTTTATTCACGTAATTAAGTGCTCACTGGAACGGGGCTGACCTTCCCATGGCCAGCCCAGTGCCTGGTTGCCAAGCAGCACTCTGCCACAGTGTCTCTTGCTCAGTGTACTGGTGTGGGTGGTTTTGCTGGCTATGTAGTGCCTTCACTGGACTGTTTGAGGGCAGGACCATCCCTAGCTGCATCACACAGGTGGATCCAGATTTGGATATAGCGTGGGGTTCAAATGTGATTATTTCAGCTGAGGTTGACTGATGCTATCTAGACTTGTGGAATTCAGGATCCTAGACAAACAATTCTCTGTATGTAGACATGAAGCTTTTCCAGAGGTTTTTTAACTTTTGCTATTAGAAGTCTTTATTTTACACTATATTCCACACAACAGCTAAATGAAAACTGTTTAATATTAATACTAGACTGTCATTTCATGTATTGTGAGCAGAGCTGCTGCTTATTAAGAAGATTCAGCACATAGATTCAATTATTTACATATTTATACAATTCCTTTTTCTTTAATGCATTTCATCCTGAAACACTTCACATTTAATTACTCTCTCTGCTTGTCTAGATAGTTTAAAATACAGCACACAGACAGCATAGGGCAAACTGAAGTGAGAGACGGAGGGACATCTGGAGAATAGCAACAGCACACCAAGGTGCCGCGGTGCTTTCAGTGAGGGGCTGGGTGGGAGGGGAGAGCCAGTGGTCAGGAGAGAGGGCATGTCCTTTGTGGAGAAAGGGAGATGGGATTCTGTCTAATGGATGTCAGTGTGGAAAAGGAAATTCTGGTTTGCTTCATATCGAGCAGAAAAGAACACGTGGAAGTTTTTATCATATGGGAGAGAAGAGAGCGTTAGTAGATTTATACAGAGAAGAGGTTGTGGAAAACCCTGGCATTTGGACATACACACAGGGCACCTTGGATTTAGCACTGCTTACAACTAGTAACGTATTTCACGTGCCTGGGTGTGGAGTGTTACGTGTGCTGTGCGTGGAATTCCCTCAGTAACCAGAGCTTTGTGGTGGGGCTGGCACAGCCTGGCTCTGTCACCTTGGTGCTCAAACAAGCAGCGCAGAGCCAAGGCCTTTGACAACTACCCTGTGATTTGCTCCCTTTTCCTAATCATTGCTCTAACTTGACTGTACAGAGAAAAATCTCTTGGAAGTGCAGGCTGGCTCCTGCTCTATGAAATGCTTTGCAGAACCTCAGCTAAGATCTGAAGAACTGCTCGATGAACAATCCTAAGTACATGGATAAACAAAACATGATTCCCATCACCTAGCAGGACACAGAGTAACACAGAGTCCCTCTGCCAATAAATGCGCAGATTACGACACGGACCCGCGTCAAAGTTTCAGTGTGAGAACCCATTTCCTTCTGCTTCCTAATTTGTAGGATCTTTAGTCTCAGATTTCCTCCAGAGCTCAGGGGCAGAAAAGAAAGAAATCAAAGATGAAGGGATAAGATAGGATAGAGTAGGGTTAGGGTTAGGATAGGAGATGAGACTTTGTGCTCACATCTGGAAACAGACATTTGGCAAATGGCAAGTCTCTGAGGCAGTGCAAAGAGGGACAGGTTCTTCTGTGCTCCCAGGGCTGGCATTCGGAGGGCTCTGACTGACCCAGGGAATGTGAGCTGTGGATGAGGGAGGCCAAATGCTAGACAGAGGCATGATGAAGAGCCTCAGGACCGCAGTGGCCAAGGCGTTCCCAACCCTGCTCTCCATGCCAGCCAGTGAGGTAGTGAGATTCACAGACCCAGGAGAGGCAAAAGAGGCTGGGTTTGAGCTGAGTGTGTGTGTGCACCCACAGTAATTACATTATCCACACTTATTAGTCTCTTAATTTTAATTACATAAATGTATTTTTCCTCTTTAATGAGCATAGTTTATCCCTTTAAATTGATCATTTCAATTTTACAGGCTGTGATCATAGGTTCTAATATGCTGAGGGAAAATTTCCTGTTGGCATATTTTACATCACACAAATTGAAGGAAATATACTTCTTAATCCCCAATCAATATCTGAAGAGCGTGCAATTAACAGATATCAAGGTAGTTAACATAAATCTGCAAGTTAAACAGCCAATTCGTTTTGATTTATAACACATAGAGCCATAATTTCATCATGGCCTCTCCCAGAAAGCATCTGAAGCTTTGTAGCATGAAGATGTCAAAATTGTACTTAAGACTGTTCAGAGCACTTGATCCTAGTGGTTATTGCCTTTTGGCTCCTTGGAGTGTGGCACAGCCCATGAAACAGCCCCCATTACAATACCCCGCTCTTCTCCGTAGAGGTCACTGGGTAACTTAAATCAGTCTTGGGTGAACTATTAAAAGGAGATTGTCAATTGTAACACGAACAATTCTCTTCCTCCACCCCCCCCACCTCCACCCCCTGCCTCGTCCTTCACAATATGAGAATTTTGTAATAGAAAGTAGTTTCCTTAAGGGGAAAAAAAAGACCCCTGGCATCATTTGTGCAATTCCTGTCAATCAATGGCCAGATAAATTAGCTGCCTGGTACGCGTACATGGAAAAATAATCTAGCATATTTTTGCAAGCCATGTCTGCTTCCTCGTACACATTTCTTCTGTGCAGGATCAGGTTGGTTGCCGCTGAAGTTCTGTGGCTGTGAAAATTTATTACCCACAGAGTCAATCTGCATTCTGGCTGCCAAGTCTGAATAAATAGAGTCATTGTGCCTGTCTGGAATATATAACCAAAGTTCATCGAGTCAGCTTGACTTTCACATCCCAAGGGATTCATAAAAGCCAACACCCTGGTATGTGCTCTTGATTCCTGCCAAAATTTTGGGAAATTGTATAAACAGAAGTTGAAGAAGCAATCAGAACACACTCCCAGGGACATGGCTCCACACTCCAGCCCATGCTGTATCTCAGAAGGAGAGATCCACCTTTAACACTCTCTTCTTTAAAGAAAAAATAATAAGAATATAATAAATATTTATTTTGCTATTATGAAAATAACAAGATCTCTAATTTATAAAATAATAATTTATTATGAAATACTAATAAATAATGACAATAATAATTTTATTATTAATAGAATAGTCATTTACCTGTGGCAGCAGGTAAATAAGGGGGCTGAAGGCACCATCCACACACAGTGTGTAGTGACGCAGTGAACAATCCTTTTGGGTTCATTAGTTTTCCTATGTGCCCAGAACCAAAGAAAGAAGGAAGACAGTGTTTGCCTGCGAGCAGCTACTCTCCTGAAGAAGGGATGGGGACAGGCAGACCATGCAGGGTCTGAGCAGTGTGAGTGAGACACTCTTCTGCAGGCAAACCAGAACACTCAGAAGTCCACGTCCCTACACAGGAGAGCTTGTGGGAAGAGCAGCCTTGAGAAAACTCAGCAGGAACACTTTCACAGTGGTACAAGAGAAGTGTCCACAACCTGGTGTGCTTCACCACCCAGACCCCCACAGGGTGATGGCAGCCCACCAAGCAAAGCTCTCTCCCAAGTGTCCTGGGGCTGCACCCCGCCCACAGCAGCCTGAGGCTAACCAGGGTGGGCTGCTGGCCCTGTGGCACTCATGCATGCTCCACCATCACCCTAGCCGTGGCTGAGCTGGAAACTTGATTCTAATTTGAGTTACACCCACAGCTCCAATGGGGACATATGTGCCTGTGTTTCCTCCCTGTCAGTATGTGCTGAGGGATGCCAGAGCCTGGCTCTGGAAATGCGTCTCTCTGGCAGGACTGGCTGCAGGGTACGCGGTTAGGACCAGAGAAATCTGTCCTGTCACTGAAACAGGACTGTCATCTTTGTGGTCAATGGCCATGTCATACATAGCATTGGGAAATGTTTTATTTTTTTAAAGTTATAAAATCATCTTGAACTTATTTAATGGTAGCAAGAAACAAGTGAGAAAGAACGTATATAAAGACAATCCTTTTCGTAACATGTAGGAGTCCTTCCTATCACTTCTGGCTCTGATAATCAAGAAAGGGATAAAAATTACCCCAACGTGAATGGTCATTCATCCACCTTCTTCCAGAAAAAATGTGTTTTAGCAAAGTCTTTATAAGCACTACTGTAAAAGCCAGTAAAAGGTACTATTCCAGCTAATTTGAAGCCATCTGTAATGAATTTTGAAACAAACTGAAACTGGAGCAAAGCAGCTACAAGCTTCCTTTCCATAAGATCTCCTCTGTTAGGACACTGCATTCTGAAGCTGAAGATCAGCAAGGCAAAGCACATAGTCAGGTATGTCTAGAGAGAAGACACTGGGCAAGTGAAACCGCACTACCCCATAGCCCTACTCATCATTAGAACTGTTTTTAGTGCTAATTGTGTTGGCATGTGCCACCTCCAAGGATTTCAAGCACATTCATTCATTGTGGTGCTGTGCTCCCTTTTATTCACCTCTACATCAGCACAATTCTTGATGCTTGATCAGGAGGGAAAATTAATTCTAAAAAAAGGACATTCAGCTCTGGAAAAAAACAAGGACAGAGCCTGCATCACCAGTGGAACTGAATTTCTCTCTCTCAAAAAAAAGCCCTGATAAACCTGGGGAAAAAAACCTCTCCCTGATGAGAGGTTTCTCACTCTGCTGAGCATGGGAAGCTGTCATGAAGTCTGGCCGTGTGCAAGTCTGACTGCAGCCAACGCTGCTCGACGCAGAGATAAGCAAAAGAAAAGCTTTGGGCTAAGCAATGGCTGGAACCTCAGGTGGCTTCGTACTTAATCCAGATGCTCTGCTCAGCTCCCTGTCGTTATAACGTGAGTGTGTTTTTAGGCTGGAGGAACAGCCATTGCAACAGGCTTGCTTAAACCAGGTAAAGTCTGCTATTTCCTGTGTATTAGAGGAGCAATCCTTTCGGTATTCGATTTAACTAAAATCCAGAGTAAGGTTCAAGCCAGCTGAGCTGAGCTTTTCTTGTGGTTCACCAGCTCTGATTTTAAAACCTCTGTGACATCTAAATTTGCACTTCCACAAGGCATGACAAGAAGACCCAGCCTGCCTCACCAAAACTGCCAGATGAAACCAAACAGGAGCCCATGAGTGACAGTGGAAAAGGTTGTAGTTCAGCCTGGCTCTCGGGCACGCACACCGTTTGGGGAAATGCAAACCTGGCTCTGTGATCTGTGCGCTCCTCAGTGGCAAGCCTCTAAAAACAGAATGGAAGATGAATACAAGGGCATCTTCCTCATCTCTTCATGTGGATGGCACGGCTAAGCTAAGTTTTACCTCTAAGAAATCTCCAAAGCTTGCCCTTTACCACTGGCCTCACATTTTTGCAGTTACTCTCTTTATCTTCCGTAACCTCATCTTCCTGAAATCGTTGGTCACGGTGTCGGGTTGTCTTCCCCTGTGAACTGGAACTGCTGTACAAATGTCTTTCTTGACTGCCATGGGAATGCATCCCAGTGCAGTATCTGCTAATTCAGGGTGTAAATAATGATTCGGCCTCAAATCTCCACTCTGGCTCTCTCCTGTCTCTTCTCTCATGATCCCTTCAGCCCATGTGGCACTCCTCCTGCTGTAGAGCCCTTGCAGAAGGCACCCACCATGCCTGAGCCTTTACCTCACTCTAGTGTAGCCACAAAACAGTCCTTTTGCCTTCAGGCAAATTCATTCCAGCGTGCCTGTGAAAGTTAAATGACCATCAGTCACAAATAATTTAGAACACAAATTATTGTTGCTGGCAATACTGCAGCTACTACAAAGTAAGAGGAGGATGTATCCTGCTTATACTCTGTCTCACACATGTGTGCACAAAATCACGCACAAACACTCACAAACAGAGGATCCCAGCCTCTCTAGAAGCTGCCTGTTGCTCTCTGCAAAGAAGAGGACCAAGCTCATGTCACTCCCCTGGGCCACTCAGTTGAGGGTGGAGTGGTGACAGCATGAGGAGCTGTGTGAAGGAGATGTGGCACACAGCAGCAGATGACAGCAGAAGCAGAGAAAGAGGCAGCTGAAAGCAAAAGGAACATGGAAAGGCAGAGGGATTAAGGGAATAAAATAGAAATTAATGAAGAAAAGAAATTGAGAGGAAAGGACATTATAAAGGGAGCAGCAGCTGTATTAGAACACTATGAGAAATGGGGGAAAAGAGCCCGTGACCAATCGATCAAAACTAGAACGTAAGAAAAAGGGACCAGGGAACCATTACCACAATTCTGCCTGTACCTAGAAGGAAATAATTTCCCCTCTGAAGTCAGCAAGGCTTTAGCCACTGATTTCAATCAACTTAGGATGTTATCCCCCATTATCTTTTTTATTTCCTAGCAGATGCTTGAGTAGTAGCAAACGCATCGTAGTCGATTGACAAAGCACTTCCCAGGGCACAGTTACCACTATCTGGGTTTGTATTTCCCTTCTTCTCAAGTATATGGGCTTTCAGAAAAATTCTATTTTAATTTCTGAGCTTCTCAGTGGCACAGCACTGACTTTCCTTTCCTGTGACATCCTAGTGTAAACAGTGCTTCAACCAAGTTTTATTTTGCTGGATAAGGAGACTGCTTCTGCAAAGACAGAAGAGGTGTTCCAAGGTGACCACTGCTTTGCTTGCAATAGATGAGACCTTCCTCCAGTGCCACTGAAAATTAACCATTTTATTTATGTAAAGGACCAAGGACTTTCCTTCTGCACATCTCTGCTGAAAAAGATTAGTGTTACTCCATCTGTGTCAAAGCCCTGCATGGTTGTTGAGACCAGACTGCAGGAGAAATCTGAGTAGCTGCAGGACAGAAGACTCAGTGTTTACAGATATATAAAATTCACTGTATGGTTAATACTCATGCTGATTACACAGTGATTTTGAGATCCAAATCACTTAAGAAGTATTAAACTACTTAATACAATGCCCCTGAGAGGTATTTAGGTAGAGCTGAGCAAGAATTATTATCTCTGCAGAACTGACAAGGAGACTGAGATGTGGCTTGTTTGAAGCCACATGGCAAGTCAGCTGCAAAGCCAGGATTAGTGCTTGAGTCTTTCACTGCCAGGCATCATGTTCAAGTCACTAGGCTGTGCTGCCCCTGGAGATTAATAAGGATTAATGGGCAAGGGAGGAAGAACGATGCAGACCAGAAATACAATAATAACATGAAAAATGAATACTGACCTCTTAAAAGATCTAGAGAAAGAATGAAATCCAGAAAGGGTTTCACGGTTTCTGAAAACATATGGCTGTGATGATAACCAAGCCCAGAGAGGGAAGGAAGGGTGATCCTTTTGAGTATCACAACCTGTAAACCTTAAATAAATGTCAACTGGACAGTGAAAAATCACATTCACACATTTATATTGCAAATTTGCCTCTGCTTTGAGCCCTGATAAAGCATCCTGTGCAGCTCTGCAGTCTTCAAGGACAGAAGAAGAGGGTTTCAGAAACTGAAGAGGGTTTCAAGATGAGGGAGAAGGATGCTGAACACATTCAGAAAACATGCCGTGGAGTGAAAGATACTTGTGCAATGAACTGAACTCATCTGAAGCAGGGCTGGTGGCTGGCTTCATCACAGTCTATAAACACTTGTGCCTGAAGAGGAGCTATGAGGCTCCATCTCACAGGCAAGAGTACAACTTCCAGTGCAGGAAAGTGCCTGTTAAACAGACTTTGATGAACTCACTTCTTAACACGAAAGGTGAAAAACCACACCTGTGGTTTGACTGAGGTGAGTTCACCACAAGTGGGTCATCCAGAAGTTTTGCTGTAGGTCCACAAGGGCTCACAGAAGCAGGAAAAAACCCTCTGGGAAGTCCTGTGGCCCAAGTTATGACACAGCAATCCGGTTGTGCCCTTCACAACATTTTCTTCCTGGCTTCCCTAGTTTAGGAATTAACTTCATTTAAGCTAAATGCAAAGAAAACAAAACCTTAGGAAATTCAAACAGAATCAACTTAGAAGACACAGGAAGAGGGAAGCATGAAAGGAGACAGATCTCAAAGTATTTGTTCTGCACCATCTCGATGAAGTCTCTGGTATAACTTGTGTAACTCCATACAGTTGCTTCAGCTAAGCTCTCTAGTCATAAGGGCAAATAATCTATAGGACAGGAAAACAGAAAGTAAAATGTCCCCATCACAGAACATTAGGGATTGGAAGGGACCTCAGAAGATCATCCACTCCAATCCCTCTGCCACAGCAGGATCATAGAATTATAGAATCATAGAAACATCAGGGATTGGAAGGGACCTCAAAAGATCATCTAGTCCAATCCCCCTGCCACAGCAGGATCACCTAGACCAAGTCACACAGGAACACATCCAGGTGGGTTTTAAACATCTCCAGAGAAGGAGACTCCACAACCCTCCTGTGAAGCCCATTCCAATGCTGTGTCACCCTCACAGTGAAGAAGTTCCTTCTCATGTTTACGTGGAACCTCCTGTGTTCCAGCTCACAATATGCCAGTGGTCAATTTATTGGCTTTTATTTGCCAAAGCATGCCATGGGCCAGAATATCCACAGCCAGCCTGCAGTGCCTCCAAGTCAATCTTCTAAGCACAGCAGAGCATTCTTCAGTAGTTCTCACTCACTTATTATCCAAAAATGCCTGCAAGCCCAGCAGCTTATGAAGCAATTCCATTCTAAACCGATTTAGCAAATAAAAGGAAAAAAAAGAAAGAGGGATTTCCTGGGACCACTCTTAACACTCCTGTATCTTCAGCTCAGTAGCTGTATTCAACCTGTTCTGTTCACTGCTCGGTCCCTGCTACAGTGAAGTATTTAATTTCCTCTTTGATTCCCTTCAACAACAGACTGCAACTTGTGACACTTGAGGTAATTTTGGTAGCTCATTTAACACACACTGAAACCCGAGTATCTGCTGCTTGTGTTCCCAAGCTCTGCCTCATTGCAATAAAGGATGGAGAAAGGAGATGCAATCTCTGGAGACTGAGAAACTGAGCGTGATTACGGCTCCCTGAAAACTTGTTTTGTCCCAGTAGTCTTGGGGTACAGCTAGAATCTTTCATGAATGATTAATGAACTGTAGGCAGATCAATGAAACTTTGCCCTAAATGTATCTCAGGTGGAGGTCAGAGAAGCCTGATCAGTCGGTATCCTGTAATTTACAACTCTTGATGTAGTGAAACGGAACAATTCATCTCATTTACTGTGGCTGCTTTCTCTAGCCCAAGTACTTGACTCACCTAAGTGATTGGGTTTTTTTCCCTTCTCTGCTTCCTACTCGACATTAAAGTTATTATGTGGTGGTTGGCCTTCAATATCCGTGTTCATATTGAGGAGAACCTTCCTCCATCAGTAACCCCACCAGTTCCAAGAACTGAAAATGCAGTTTATACTCATTGGTGGTGAATGCAGTCACTTATCAAAGAGAATATGAAGCTTCCCATAAAGCACTTTTCAGCGGTGAGTCCCGGAGATCTTTAACTTCTGGCAGCAGTATCAAACTTCAAAATTATTTCTTATCCCTAGTTGCTATAACCAGAATAGTCACTTACTTCCAGGAATGATAAAGACTGTCAAACATACCCTGCTGTTGCAGGGGGATTGGTCTAGATGATCTTTCGAGGTCCCTTCCAATCCCTAATGATTCTATAATTCATCAGGGATTGGAAGGGACCTCGAAAGATCATCTAGTCCCATCCCCCTGACACAGTGATATTCTCATCGTTCTTGATGGATTACAAGTTGGCCTCAGTAAAATTGTTAATGATGTCAAATAAAATGCAAATTAAATAGCACAATCAGAATCAAGCTATTAAAACACTAGTCGTGCAGGCAGTATATGACACTGAGCACCACCCTTTTGCTCACGTTGTTAGACAGATAATGCCAGCATGTTAAAACCATAATAAATCCAGGAAAGCTGTTTCCATAGCCAGAATTTTCTCAAACTGTGGGTCATGACCCTCCATGGGGATTCATGAATGAGTTTGAATGGGGTCACAAAAAAACTTAGCGAGAAGCAAAGGCAGATATTTCCCCCTAAGTTGAGGAGCCCAGTTCTCTAGCAGGGGAACAAGAGAGCAGACTTTAATTAGTGGCTGCAAGTATTTATACTTACTGGGGACCTGCTAACCACCTTTAATTACAGCAGCTCGCTTTCCCCAGGAAAGGGGAGCAATATAGGTTAGAATTAAAATTGCCGGATAGTTGCTAACTGCCTTTCATTGCAGGCAATAGATATGCATCTCCAGGGAGGGAGAACAAACTGGTGACTGGATCTTATTCCCCCATCATTTAGAAGTGGAGCCATTACCAACTCAGGGGGTCACACAAATATGCAGTCAAACACGGCTGTATTTTCAGACGGTGTAAGGGAGAAATCAATAGTTTCATTTAGAGAGCGTGTGACCACTGAGCAGAGAGTGAGGTGCCCCTTGCGAGCCGCGTTGCGTCCTGGTGAAGAAGGACGTTTATTGAAGGACTTCAAATGAGAAGCTAATTGAAAAAGTAGAATGACCTCACTGAGAAACACTTGTAGGCTGCTTTCTGCTGCGCGGTCGGTCTGTCATCTGAACTCGCTGTCTGGGCCAGACGGGATCACCTTTGCAAAGCTGTCAGCAACTGGATGCACCAAGATGGAAACGGAAGGTTAGCGCTTGAGGCTGTGGTCCCAACACCACATCTGCTGGCTCGGTTAGCAGCCCAAACAGGTCAAGAATTGTCTGCTCTTTCTTCCTAATGGTAGCTCTTATTGAAGCTGACAGAGAAAGTATCCAGCTCTTCTCCCTTTCTCAAGAGTAGAGGTTTTAGGGAAATACAGGTGTGAGGTATGTACCCCACATCCCAGTGTTAGGGACAGGGAAATCTGTTTTCTTTATTGAAATCTCTTCAAGGTCCATGAAGCCTGTGACTACAAAGCAGTCTGTCTCCTTCAGTGCCTTCTGACTACCTCAGTCACCATGTGCTTTCGCTCCAGGATGGCTCCGTAGCTTCCCAGAAGGGCATGAAATGTGGAAGCATCCATGCTGGTGGACATGCTCTTGTCTCAGCAGCAAAGTTCTCTGCTGTGTGTTGCCCCACAGTCCCATTCTCTCACCACACCCTGAGATGTGACAGCCTCTTGCTGGGGAAGCAGCTCAGAAGAGGGATCCAGGTTACAAATAACTTGGGGGAAAAGAAGAAAAAAGAAAGGAAAAGGTCATTTTTCAGCTGGATCATTTTTTTGACCTGCGTTGTTGCACAACCACGTGAGCACCTGCAGTGGCCTAAGCCAAGAGGGGAAACCTAATTAGAAGTGGTTTAAACAGCACTGCCACATGGTGGCTTCTTGTGAGGCAATGACTGGCCCTGGCTCTCATGGGACACAAGGAAGGAATGTGAATGGTGTCTACCCAACTTGGCCCTTGAAGAGGGCTCTGATAGTGAGATGAGGCTCCTAAATTTTGCTGGCAAGGATGTAACACAGCTCAAGCATCAAAGTGGAGCATCTTGGAACTCAAAATGGATATAACTTCCTGCTAGTGAGGGTGCTAAGGCATGGGGGGAGATTAACATGTACTGGCCTAGGGCACTGTAGAAGAGCTTAAGCTGTAAGACATTCTTAAACCTGACATTTGGGTCTCTCCTGCATTGGCATGCCAGAAGTGGGATGATATGTCTTAACATGCCCCTTGCAGAAGAGACAGTAGAACTGGTGCCAGTCTGCTGAACTGCAGAGTGGCTGCACCCTTTAAAGCCTAGGTGGCATCGTATCCATGAAGCCTGCAAATAAGTTGGCCAACTGGAGACATACCAGACTCCCCATATTATCCTCGTAACTCTAAAACCAGTGTGTCTGTGCCATAGGTACACTCATGGGACTCTGAATTCCTGGGGTCATGGGTTTGAGCCCCATGTAGGACATCTTGAGACAGTACTGTAGGCTGACCCTGCTCCAGCAGCGGGGGTTGGACTTAGATGATCTTTCAAGGTCCCTTCCAACCTCTAACATTCTGTGATTCTGTGACCTTCCCAGCCATTCCCACGACTCCTCTGCCCAGTGCAGAGAAACCTTCCTGCAAGCCATGCTGCCTTTTCTGACCACTTGGTGTGTGATATTTAGCAAACTCCTTCTCCCCAAGGAAAGCACGAGATAGTCCATAAAGTTCTCTGAGCATAAATTCGACTTCCAAAGCTGAGTGGAAACTCATCCCAAAGCATTTCTACTCTCCCATCAGGTCTGCAGGGATCCACTCAGGGGATATTTTCACACCTTTCTATGAAATGTCCATGACTGCAACTGCAAGTCAGGTTTTCTCAAGTCCTTCTTTGCAGCCTGTCAACAGCATTTTGAGTAGCCATGCTCTGGTGCTGAGCAGCATGCCTGCAAGCCCTGTGGCTTGTTCAGGAACAGCCCCAGGCAGCCTGAGAAGCCAAGGAGAAAACTTTCAAAATGTACTTACTGGGAACTGCACAATGAAACCGACACCTCATTCCCTGCCTCTTGACTGTCCATACTGCTTTGCTGTGTGTCCCGCTGTTCCAGGGGCACCTGCACAGGTACCGCTGGAAACTGGGGGCTCCGGGCAGCTCCAAGTGGAGCGGAGGCTTTAAAGCAGATTTTCAAAACATTAGGGTTTGGTTACTGTGCCAAAGCCATGAATCACACCACTTGCAGTGATTGAAGGAGGGGAAAGAATAATAATAATAAAGTGGCAAACTAGCTCTGGGATAGGCTTGGGAGTCCCATTAAACTTGAGAGGCTACAATTTCTATTCCCAGACCCGCCGGTTAATGCAAGAACAAGCACCATGCTTTTCCCACCCCATCCAAACAGTGGTGTGGGGCAAGAACTGAGCAAACCAGCAGCGGGTCCATCCTGTACCGTGCGGCCAAAAGGTGCCAGAAGATTAACATGGCAGCCCTCACGAAACGGCTGCAGCAGCTCTGGCCAGCCTGGCAAAACTCGTAGTGGTAGCTACAGGCTCCGTCACGAAAGGAACCAAAGATGTGATGTTTGTTTCTGTGGAAGAATGGGAGGAGACTAATGGTAAAGGAGAGGGAGTGGGAGTGCAGAAGCGGGGAGAGGGGAAGGCAGAGAACCGAGCCCTGCCGACTTTTCAGGGACCTGCAGAGAAAAATAATCTCAATAAGAGTAGCTCAGACCTCTTCTGGTGCGTGCCGCGCTCGACAAAGCCTTCTCGTGTTTGCGAGGCTGCCACATCTGTCTGACTGTAGGCTCTCGGCTGCTTTGCTCACACTTCTAACAGCTGGGCACGTGACAAAGATGTGTGTAACGCGTGTTCGAAAGTGTTGATTGTGCTCGTAATCTTTGAGTCAGAATGTAAAATAAACATCTCTGCCCTTTCTTCCAGCAGGCAGCACAGAGATCTGCTCTCCGCGTTCTGTCTGACAGGTACATTTTGTCATTTTTATGAACTATAAATTGCTTTATGAAACGTTGAGCCCTATTTACTGTGGCGTATAACTCATAATCGGATCTTGTCCCCCAAGTATCTGCGAGCTGGGACGTTAGCATTTTGCATGCTCGGATTTGCCATGTGCGCGGGGAGTGGATGATTGCAAAAATCACAGTCTGGTTGTATTTCATGCAGAGGATTCAGAACCCCTTGTTGTGGTACCGCACGAGAGATAAGAAACTTACTGGAGAAGGCAAGAACGATGCAGTAAATTCTGAGCTTTAGCGTTTGCCGCGATATATCTGAGCTCATTTTTCAGCAATAAGTGCTTCATTTCTTTGGAGACATTCTCTTCCAACTTGTTCCAAATCCTTTCCCTGGGAACTGGTCTCCTTTTGATGAGATTTTTTTTCATACATTTCATGCATGAAAACAATGCCCCTTGTTTTACTCCTCGAGTTTTGAGGGACTGGTGTTTTGGAGGAATTGAATTTGTTCTCCCACTTCTTCTGGAGCTGCAGCAGTGCTCCGGGCAGATAAGCAGGGCACCAAGTCCTCAGACAGTGTTCAGGTTTTGCTCAGCTCTTTTTTCAAGTAAAAATCCATTAGCTTCAAGGGGAAACTGGCCTCAGTGAGAAATTCGGGACCTGGGCCATGGTAAATGTTATAGTTGGGCCGCGGGTCTGCGCAGGTATTTACCTTAAATGACTTTTATGAAAGAGGATTGATTGAAATATAAGGTGGCTTTCTAAGATGATCCTGATCTCTTTTCCAGTTTTGGCAACAGCAGGGAGGGAAGGGGGAGGAGAGACTGTACATTTTAGTGCCTGTGAAAAAGAACCAGCAGATTTACATTTATCCACAAATGAGGTACTGTGTCATGCGGGCTGACACAGAGTAAATTTCCCCCTGCCTTGCTGGCAGCCCCCTCTGCTCCGTCTGGCCCCCCGCCCCCCGCCTCCCTGGGAATAAGCGGTAATTGACTCTGGAAGCCGGCTCAGGCCAGGATTTCTCCAGCGCGGAGCCTGTCACTTAGGCTGAATTATATGTTGTGCACGGATGAATAACATTTCTCTCTGCTCGGAGGCTAAGACCGCCAAAATTGTCCACCTTCCCCCGCTAAGTTTACAAACACCGTTTTGTTGGAATATTTCCCCCCTGCCCTGCTTCAGAAAGAAAATCCCGAGCGAGATGTGCGAGATGCGGGCAAAATCACTGGCGCGGTTCTAGGGCTCCCAAGTGTTTGCTGTGGCTGGGATGAATGCAGGAAGAAAGGGGAGTCGGAGGTGGTGTTATGCCCCCCTCCCTGGAGGTATGCACGCTCACCCCTCAGGCGAAGCAGCTCTTGCACTTTGGTGGGGACAATGCCGACCAGAGATATTGGGGGGGTTGTTCTCAGACTCCTTGCCATGGGCTGCATGAGCAGTGTTCCTCCTACCCCAGAGGTAGTTAACAAGCCCCAAAACCTGCAGTGTGCTTTCTGCTTTCCCTAGAAAGAGAAGTGGTGATGATGGACAGACAGTGCCTGCCTCGTCAGAGGTGATAAGGAGACTGGGCTCAGTCCACCCTTATCCTCAGGGCAAAAAGGCTCCCATCACACTTCAGGTTTACGAGTCATGAATATGTATTTCCCTCTCTGCCCCTAAACGCATGCGTGGTGACTGCAGCTTTCCCACCTGCTCTGCAAACACACCAGGGCACCCCCCTCTCCTCCTTCTGCACGGGTGCTGCCAAGGCCACAGGTGGCTGGATGCTCCCTGACACCCATAATCTCCCTGCAGCAAGACATTAGTGCTCATTACTTGTGTCCCAGTAGCGACTAAGGGCTCCTGGTCACCAGCACTTTGCAGTGCCAAGAGAGATGGCAGCTTGAATAAAGCTCTCAGTAATTTAGCTCAGGTTCTTGTTTGGTTTTTACTTCAGTCTCCAGCAGTTCTCATTGCAGTTCTCATTCTTTCTGGTTCTGTTAGAAAGGTAATAGTTGGCTCTATATACATTAAACCTGTAGCCATTGGTTTCCTTAGCGTGTGGCACTCGGTCTTGTTTTCAGAACAGAGTAACCTCCCAGCAGATTTGTGTGCAAACACAAAGATTAGTGACCCAGAAGCTTGGCTGAAAACAGCTTTTTGGCTCCTAGAAGACAGGTAGCTCTGCACATGCACTGAGTGTTTCGTCAGGAAAGATGCACCGGCCCCATTACCTCTTCATTCTCTCACAAAAACCCCTGGGTGTTTATGTGGTTTAAACTTTGTTGTGCTCTTCAGTGAAGTGGTCCAGCTATACAGAGTGCTCTGTTTCTGGGACAGAGAAGGGCAAGACCTTAACTCACGTGTCTTAATGCATAGTGGTAGCATATCTTCAACTGTCTGACTCATATCCACTGTCTGAGTAGCTTTCAGACGAAGAAAAACATCTGCAACTAGAATTTGCAGTGTGTTCTGTTGTTACTTAATAGTGAGCAGCGTGGTTAAGCCAGGTCTTAAACCCGCTGAGCTAAATAGATTTTATTATCAACTCCCATGGTCCCAGAACTCTGACCTTAAGGCTGAAGTTAAAAGCTAATTTTTTCGCAGTCTGTTCCACTAACCCAGAAGCACTTGCTTGCTGGCTACGTTTGCAGTGGAGAATGTCCAGCTGTAAATCACAGCTGCTTGTGATCATACCCAAACACAACACTCATTATTATTCTTTTGTTCTGTTTAGGCTGAAAAGCCCACCATGAGGGAGACCGCACAGTACTTAATCCTCACCTTAAATTTACTTGCAGCTCATATTCATGTGTAAGATAAGATTTTCCATGAAGTACAGATTTACAGCGGACCAAAAGCATTTTTATTCCCCTAGCTGCTTTTACTCCTCGGTGCCGTAGCGTAGGCCAAGCAGGTCTGCTGAAGAGTTTTGGGTGTTTAGGAGGAAACCATCGTACCACCACCAAATCTGCTCTGTCATTGCAGTAGGGGAGAGGTAGCCCATCAGCCACAGCGCTTGGATGATGCTTAGGAGATGTGCTTCACTCACAGTTGTGGGCTGTTAGCCTTGCTGTGTGCTTGTGCTGGAGAATGCTGGTGGATCCTGCTCACTCTGCCCATGCAAACCTCCGTGCAGGCGTGTAGGGCAGGGAGAGAGCTGAACCCGCTCAGTCCAGCAGCTGTGTGGCCGTGCTGGCAAACCTGCCCATCCCAACTGATAAGTCCTGTAGAAAGTCCAGCTCACTAGGTTACACATGGTATCTGATTCACATGTATAGGTGTCACCCAGACCTGAACTGTTAAGTACAGGCTACGGTGAACCTTTTTCATTTGTCACCTTGGGCTGTTGATAGACTGGGCATCTCAACACCAATATCCATTTGGCAGCGCAGACAAGAGCTGTTCAGGATGGTTGGTGAGTTACACAGCCAATCTGACCTTTGCTCTGCCCTCCTGTCAGGAGGAAGGGCTAGTAATCTGCATTTTCATCTAGCCATATCTGCTCACATCTGATAGTGGTTAAGGACGCAGGCAGACTGGGCCAGGCATGAGCTGGTTTACTCAAATGATGAAGTGATACCCAAGTTGCACTTACGATTCTGAAGACCAAACAAATATTCTCTCTTGTTCCCTGGAACAGTGGAAGGTTCAGGGACCTGAGCAGCAGGTCATGTGAAGCAGCAGAGGCCCACATCTGCAGGGAGACAAGCGTTTGCAAGCAGAGATGCTGCTGCATGGCTTATTGTGTGCATGTGCACGCACTTAGCACTCAGCTGCGAGGAGAATCAAATAGAAAAAGTCCAGCTAGGACAAGCCAGTCCATTCTCCTGATCATGGAAGCAGCCCCAGGATCAATTATTACTCCAGTGAGATGTGCAGCATGTCTCTTCTTCAGCCAAAGCCACACCAAGATACTGTATTTGGGTGAGGAGGCATTGGGAGCAACTGCCTGTAAAGTCTTAAGGCAGCAAGAAGAGGGAATTGAGACTTTTAATAGATTGCCTCAAGCAGGGAAGGCAGTTGTCCAAGCAGCCTGAAAACTTGCAGTGGGCCAAGCCAAAGATTTCTTGTTCTCAAATATCTGCTTGAGCTGTGATTAAGCAAAGCAGTTACACTCGTGATACTCTAAAGTAAATAGTCTGGCAGCAGCTAGCAAAAATAGTCATGAGCTTCGTGTCACTCACATACTTAGGTTTGTGTTGGACTGAGGTTTTCGATAACATCAGCTTTCAGGCCATGAGAGTCTGCCACATGAGAAGCTACACGGTCCGCTTATCAGTGGAGTGACTCAGCTAGCTGGTTGGCCTGAAAGGCTTTGTGTGAGCAGGCTGGATAATCAGTGACAGCCGAGGGGAAGCCTTGGCTCGGGGCGGCTGATGCTGGTCCCAGCAGAGAATGGTGGGGCTAAGACCATGGGCTCTGCAGGAGTCAGAGGTTGGCTGGAGAAGAGTGTGCTTGCACAGTGCTCATTGCCACAGAAACAAGCCCAAGGCTATCACAGAGTTAGCTTAGATGTTCTGGATTATCTTTGAGAGGAAGAAGAGTATGGATTTCTCTTCCATAGTAAGGAGTAAGTAAGTAAGAGGTGAGCCTTACAGGGATGTCTGGCTGCTTGGAAACGCTGGTGTTCCACCATAGCAGCCCTTTCAACCAGCTCAGGGTAGCAAAAGGTGATTGCTGCTAGAAAACATCTGGAGTTTCTCAGCTGTCAGAGTCATGGAGCCTGAAGGAGGAAGAGCAGTGAGGTACTACATCGAGGGTATCATTTCAGCTTCTTCCCAGTGAGGGTGACAGAGCACTAGAACAGGCTGCCATGGGGGGTTGTGGAGTCTCCTTCTCTGGAGACATTTCAAACCCACCTGGACATGTCCCTGTGCGACTTGGTCAAGGTGATCCTGCTGTGGCCACAGCACCAGAGGCATCATTCGGTTGTTTCACAACACCGAGTGGAAAAGCTGAGCAGAGCTGTCCCAGGGAATGGCGATGGAATGAGCCAGTGATGCTAAATACTGAAATTCCTTTGGTGCTTAGAGAAAGACAAAGAAAAGTTTAAATACATTATTTCTTCGAGGAAGTGGTAGTGTTTAGCTGTCGTGAGCCAAGCATTGCCCACCTCCCTGTGGGCAACTCCATTCATTCGCAGCAGCACCCCAGAGAGATCTGGGAGGAAAGAATGGGTTCTAGTTCTCAGAAACATTTGCATTTTGAAAGACTTCCATCTCACAAAAGGAAGGTTCAGCTGGTAATCTCCCATGTATTTTCTTTGGCTGGCTTGGTCTTTTAAGAATCAGTGTAGATTCTAAGATTAACATGGAGGGGAAAAGAAACAAGGTGCAGGTCTGTGGTCCTTTGTATATTCATAAGGAGAAAACAGGTCCTGCTGCTGACTGGCAGCGTGAAGAATATGCAAAGTGCTCTTGGGAAGAAGAGTGGATATGTGTGCAGCATATGAAGTGCCGCGGCATATGATTAACCTCACCGGGCATGTAGTAAACAGCAGATAACTGTGATCAAAAAAGTATTCGTGTGATTTATCAACCTGAGCAACTGTGCGTTTTGTGGCGAAGCAGGAGGTCAATCCTGAAATCCAGGGCAAGCAGAGCAATAGGAAATGGTAGGGACTAAGAAGTTAATCATACTGTTGGACTGTTTCCATCTGGTTGTGAAAGACAGAGTCAGTACAGTGCTAGCGAGGATGCTTCATGGCAACAGATCAGGGATTAATTTTTTCAGCAAATCTTCAGCTATCATTTTCAGTAACACGGGCTTATAAAAAAGTAATTTAATTTCTTGGGAATAAATCACACAGGACAAGAAGTGTGAGAGTGGTTTTTAATGCCTGTATCTGAGGGAGGGTGGGAAGAGTAGCAGAAACAGCAGAAATCCAAGAAGAAACCAGCATTTAACAATATGAAACCTGGAAGGCATTAATGGCCATCCAGTTAAATTCATAGAATCATACAATCATTAGGGATTGGAAGGGACCTCAAAAGATCATCTAGTCCAATCCCCCTGCCACAGCAGGATCAGCTAGACCAAGTCACACAGGAACACATCCAGGCAGGTCTTAAACATCTCCAGTGAAGGAGACTCCACAACCCCCCTGGGCAGCCCCTTCCAGTGCTCCGTCACCCTCACTGGGAAGAAGTTCCTTCTCATATTGATGTGGAACCTCCTACGTTCCAGCTGACACCCATTGCTCCTTGTGCTATCACCAGACGACACTGAGAAGAGCCTGGTTCCATCCTCCTGACACCCACCCCTCACATATTTATAGACATTAATGAGGTCACCCCTCAGTCTCCTCTTCTCCAAGCTGAAGAGACCCCGCTCCCTCAGCCTTTCCCCATAAGAGAGGTGTCCCACTTCCTCCATCATCCTCTTTGCTCTATGCTGGACACCCTCCAGGTAATTGTCTTTGAAAAATCAGTTTGCAGTTGGGAAAACTCTACACTTTGATGAGCCTTAAAGTTTAAAACCCGCCTGAACGTGTTCCTGTGTGGCTTGGTCTAGGTGATCCTGCTGTTGCAGGGGGATTGGAGTAGATGATATTTCAAGGTCCCTTCCAACCCATCTCTAATGATTCTATGATTTGATCTTGTCTATCCTGTCTTTCCATCAGCAGCAGCATGGGTCTAAAGAGCACTGAGTTAAAGTACTAGTTGACTGGTGCTTGAGCATCCCTCCCATGTACCATGAGCACACAGCTATGGCAGTGAATGTGTTAATTAATTCTGTTTTCCTGATTACTGATAGTGCTTGCCATAGTTCAATGAGATTGTGCCTTCTGGGCAATGACGGTTCCCCCAGGCAATGGACGTGTAAAACAAAAGGGATTTTAACCCTGGCAGTAACTCTGGGAGCTACAACCTTGCCTTGTGGGAAGAGGTAAGAGGCCAGCTAGTCAAGAACACTGCGCCTTTCTCACTTCAGCAGTGGGATAAGAGAAGAAAATACTAAGAATGATGTATCGTGCTATTTTCAGCGCTGTGCTGCGAAAGAGAGATCTTATAAATACAGTGGTATCTGTTTCCCGCAGTCTGACAAAAGACACCTCGGGTTTACACAGCGGCAGTAGCGGCAAACCAGGGACCCATGCTGTTCCCACAAATCAGCACGCTTTCATTACCACCTTATTTTAGGAAAAGATGAAAATACACTGCAAACTGCGGCGCCTCAGCCTGCTCCAGTTACAAGACGGTAGCTTGGAACTTGTGACCCTTGTGTGTTTGTGAATCACGTGCTCGCTGTAGCTCAGGGAGTCTCGGGAGTGGGTGCGGAAACGCAGAGGGGACTTTTCAGGACCCTGTCAATGAGGCAGCAGATGGAAGGAGATCCCTCCTTCAAGCTTTAATCTCTCAGTAATCAGCCTGGCACAACGGGGCTTGCTGGCATCAGCTCTGTGGATGACGTGTCTGCTCCAGACACCTTACAAAGGTGGTTTAGAGATCCCAGCTGAGCTTCAGCGCTTGCCTTTGTCCCTGGTAAGGTGCTCTGTCTCCTGCCCTCTGCATGTTTTGTTTTTCATGTCAAGAGCTTTTTCTCCTTGCTCTTTTTCTTCCTGACCTGAGCAACAACAGAGGTGTAAAGGTCAGAGCAGGCACTTTCTACAGGAGGCCAGTCCCGTGAAAGTGCTTGTGTCCACTGTCTTCATGAAGCCCCAGTGGGGACAAGACATGGTCTGTACCTTGGCTGGCCTTTGCTTCTTGGAGTTTGAAGAGGACATTAGACAGAAGCAAAACCATGACTGGTCTCTTTGCAGACATAAAAAAAGAGCTAAACCTGTAGAAAGAGATGCTTCCAGGGGGATTAGTGTGTGTGTGGCTGAAGCAGGACTGAAATGCTCCCACAAGAAATCACATTGTCATGATCTAAGAGACTTTTCTCCACCATGTGCTTCCATTCAGATGTCTCCTCTTTTTCATAGCTGCCTCAAGTTTGATGCACCTTGCAGGAAAATTTTATCCTTCCCTCATTTATTGGAGACAAGTTGCATTAAGTCACCGCTCAGTCTCCGTTTCTCTAAGCTAAAGAGACCCAGCTCCCTCACCCTTTCCTCATCAAGGAGGTGTTCCACTCCCTCCATCATCTTTGTGGCTCTGCATTGGACTCTCTCCAACATCTCCGTGTCCTTCTTGAGCTGAGGGGCCCAGAGCTGGACAAAATACTCCAGATGCAGTCTCGCCAGGGCAGAGTAGAGGGGGAGGAGAACCTCTCTCAATCTATTAACTACCCAGCTTCTGATTCACTCCAGGATGCTGTTGGCCTTCTTGGCCACAAGGGCTCGTGGTCATCCTGCTGCCCACCAGGACCCCCAGATCCCTTTCTCCTACACTGCTCTCCAGCATGACCAGATGGTCTTTCGAGGTCCCTTCCAACCCCTAACGTGCTGTGATTCTGTGATTTACTCTGCTACTGAGGAAGGGTTCAGACTGTTCTAGGTTTCTTGCATTTCACTGAAATAACATCTTAAGTGTGATCTTTGAACAGCCTGGGTTTCCTCCCAGAGAAAAACGAGAACATCTGTGAAATCCAACAGAGATCTTGGTGTGGATGAGCAATTCCCATGTGTTTCACATAGGCTTCTATGAAGGGAGATGGTCACCCCCGTGTGTTCAGCACCGGTGAGGCCACATCTTGAGTACTGTGTCCAGTTTGGGGTACCTCAGTACAAGAGAGATGGGGAGATGCTGGAGCAGGTGCAGAGGAGGGCAACTAAGCTGGTGAAGGGCCTGGAGAATAAATCTTATAAAGAAAGACTGAAAGAGCTGGGACTCTTTAGTTTGAAGAACAGAAGGCTGAGAGGAGACCTCATCACTGTCTACAACTACCTGAAAGGACGTTGTGGAGAGGTTGGTGCTGATCTCTTCTCACAAGCAATCAGTGATAGAACAAGAGGGTGTGGGTTCAGGTTACAACAGAGGAGGTTTAGACTGGATATCAGGAAATTTTGTTCACAGAAAGGGGGGTCAGGTACTGGAATGGGCTTCCAAGGGAGGTGGTTGAGTCACCGTCCTTGGATGTTTTTAAAGATCATTTGGATGATATGTTGAGGGACCTGGTTTAGAAGTGAACTTGTAAGATAGGGTAGATGGTTGGACTCAGTGATCACAGGGGTCTTTTCCAACCAGAGTGATTCTGTGATCCTGTGACTCTGTGAATGTACAGTAGCAGTCCAGTAGGGTCCTGTACGCTTGTACTCAGTGTGATCCTCCACATTCCACACCGATGTTTTCCCTTTGCAACTACAGCAGCTGAAAGGTTTCAGGCATGTTTGGTAGATCTCTGAAGAGATCCTTGGCTAAGAAAGCCTTGGGAAAGACTCATATCCATGACCTGAGAGCAGGATCAGATTCACGAGACTGTTTTTGTCTCCCCCCACACTCTTATTCTTTAGGCAATGCTCTCATCTTCCCCCCTTATCAGAAAGAATCGGTGGGTGCCTGCTGTGTGATACATACTGGCCATGTCTGGGCTGTCCACATTTTTGGGACCACAAAAAGTACCATCTCAGTCTTCTGAGGACCTTCATCTATATTCACAGCCAGCTTCCTACTGAAAATTCTGCGAAGGCGATACTCTTCCACTGCAGATATTCACCAGTATTACTCCCAGAGTCCTGGAGATCCTAGGGGTTGCAAGAGCCTTGTTCCATACAAGGAATTGATTCTTTCCTCTTATAAACAAACAGACACACGAGCAAAACCCACTTTCTTTCTGCACTGAGCGCACGGAGCTTGATGTGGAAGCAAGGCCACATTCGGAGAATTTCTACCCTCTGCAGAGTTTCCAAAGCAGGGACTTGACCCCGCATTCCTGAGGCACCCAGAAGCCAAGCTGAAATGTTTGGAAGTTTTTGGTGAGCAAGGAATGTTCTGCCTAGCTGCAGGGCTCGGGCTGCTTCAAGAGGAACACTTTTTCCATGCATGTGAAAAGGCTTTTATGCAGACATCAGAAAAGGAGGTCTGTTTATACACTTTTCAGCCAGCACTGACAGCCTGGCTTTGCACGCAGACCTCTTGGTTTGCCCATGCAGTTTGCGGCAGCAGGGAGCATTCTTTCATGGTAAATGTGAAGAGCAAACAGAAAAATGACAAGTTTCTGGTTTAGCTTGATTGAGAGATTCATCTCTGCATGAAATGAAAGCTTAAATCATATAATTGTTTTCAGTGTTATGAGTCCCGCAGTAATGCTCTTTGTGGTTCATCAGTGTCTCTGGTCGGGGCAGACTAGCAATGAGTCTTACTTTGCACTTACTGCAGGCTTTGAACTCTGCTTTAAACTTCACTTCCTAGCTTTTCACTGGTACAAAACAAACAGCTTCACTGATTTCAGTACTGTTATCACAGAACCACAGAACATTAGGGATTGGAAGGGACCTCCAAAGATCATCTAGTCCAATCCCCCTGCCAGAGCAACATCACCTAGACCAAGTCATAGAATCATTAGGGATTGGAAGGGACCTCAAAAGATCATCCAGTCCAGTCCCCCTGCCACAGCAGGATCACCCAGACCAAGTCATAGAATCATTAGGGATTGGAAGGGACCTCAAAATATCATCTAGTCCAATCCCCCTGCCACAGCAACATCACCTAGACCAAGTCATAGAATCATTAGGGATTGGAAGGGACCTCAAAAGATCATCCAGTCCAATCCCCCTGCCAGAGCAACATCACCTGGATCCAGTCGCACAGGAACACATCCAGGTGGGTTTTAAACATCTCCAGAGCAGGAGACTCCACAACTCCCCTGGAAACTCCCTGGATAACTTTGACCTGTCATAGAATCATTAGGGATTGGAAGGGACCTTGAAAGATCATCCAGTCCAATCCTCCTGCCACAGCAGGATCACCCAGACCAAGTCACACAGGAACACATCCAGGTTGGTTTTAAATGTCTCCAGAGAAGGAGACACCACCTGCTGAGGATCCAAACTCAGCACTTCAGAAATATTTCCAGCTTTTAAAAACCATATCAACCCCTATTGATGCTTCCACAAGAGAATACTTTAAAGGAATGTGCTCAGCATGTGCTTCATGCACCAGGGTTCAATTTCTGTTCTGCTTCAACTCATCCTGACTATCTACCAGCCACTCTGAAACCCTCGCTGTCAACCCGATGAGTAGGACCGCGGGGAAGGTATTCAGGCTGCCGAACCGTTGGCGCTTTTTTGATGCAAACCGAGACCCCAAAAAATCTCAAATATCTCATTTTCCAAAGTTGTGGGAATTTGTGCTTAGTCAGCATTTCCAGGAAGTCAGTCGGGCAATATTTTTACAAATTATCAGCACTAGCATTTTCTACTTTATTTTTCACTATTGCTGCTCCTTTTGGAGTTCCCTTTCACGGGAAAATTCACAACCTGAGAGTTTGGTTCCAAACTGGAATGACATGAAATGTCAATATCCTTCCTCAAAAGGAAGATCTTCCATCTCTCAAGGCCTCTCTTTGTAGCAGCTGCCCTTTTCTGCAGTCAGAGAAGGGCCAGACCATCTCATCATCGTGCGTTCTCGTGTGTTTGCAACTCAAGCGTAAAATTTGGTCTGGCTGGAAACTAGGTGCGAAGAGTCTAAGTTCAGACATTACATTTTTTTATAGCCTGAAAATGACATAATTTCGAGCGGCAGAAATGAGTAGGAATTGCCTAAATTAAATGAGGTCTTTTTCCATGGGGTGTTAGTTTCATGTGACACCTCTCGTCTTTTCTGCAGTCTTCGGGCCTTTTAGTGAAACATGAAATTATTTATTTTAAAGGTATTTTATACCTGATGAAATTTCCTCTGCAAACCCATGTATCTTCTTTATTAGGTAGCTGTAAAGATTTTAAAGGTCCTTTTCATTCTCAACTCAGATGCAGAACTTTTCTTCGTGCTGGGGCACTGCCTCTCACACACGCGCGTTCACACGGAGAAGAATAGTCCCTCCTCTGTGCAGCTCTAGCAGACAAATAATTCACTGACACCTCTTGCTTATTAATTACTGGCAAAACCAAGCAGAACTGCTCTAAATGAACGGCTCATCGAGCAAAAAAAAGCAGGCGAGCAGAGTTAAAGATGCCCGTGATTCTGATTCACACCACAGATAATAGTCACCCCAGAGCAGTCACAGAGACCTGCCAAGTACATTTCTTGCTTCGCAGTGGTCCTTTAAAATGCTGTAATGTGGTTTCGTGAGGATCTGCTCCGGTGTCACGCGTACCTGAGGAGGTCTGTGTTGTTTCATGCCCAGCAAGGTGATGGCTGCTGGTAGTGCAGCAGCCCTGTGGGACTTACAGTTGCTATTCTCATCTTACTTTTCTTCCTACAGCCCCTTTGGAGAGAAAAGAGGAAACTCAGGCACTAGTTGCTATCACAGACATCTCCCCCTACTTAGCCCCAGATCTCCACATGTCCCATGGCCTCTGTTGCTAGCTCTCTTGCTGCACACCATGGGGACTTAACTGTCCTGCTTGCCCAATCTGCCTTTTTCCCATTCTTCAAAACCACCCTGACCCTACTGTGGTGCCTGGAGTCCATCTCGGGATTCCCAGTTCCCTCTAGTGTCCAGCAGCCCCCAGTTTCAGGGTCACAGACTGGGAGGCAAGTACCCCTGGCCAGCACGAGTGTAGCCTGGCAGAGGCCACCTAAGCATCACACACTGCTGAAAAGTTGAGTGGCCCTCATTGTTGGAGGGGTCTGACCTCGCTTCCTACTGCACAAGACACAGTCTTGGAGGGGGCCAGCTTGTTGTCTTCTTTTGCAGTCCCACAGACTGACATCACCAAGATGATGAGCCTTTTGCCATCATGTTGTGGGACATACCCCAGCTGGGTAGCACCGTGGGGCTGGCACTACCACCCACCTAGCCATGGCTGCCTCTTGGCTGCAGGGCCCACGGCGGGACAGCCACACCATCAGCACAGACCTTGAGTCTCCTCCACTCAGTTCCCCGCAATATCCATCACTCTTCTCCACTAATAATTCCCTCAAATACTGATTTCCTGAAGCCACTTCTTTTAAGGTCATTATGTCTCTTCTTCTAAAACCTAATAAGCTTGATACTGACCATGTGGAGTTAGAGTGGGCTTGTAAATATTTGTATCTTCAGTATTATTCCTTTGATAGCAGACACCAGGACAGTGTTTCCCACATTAAAAGGGCTCTTGGGGAGGGTTTAGGAGCTCTGGCCAGGCAAAAATAGTTGCCTGAAGGAAGAGGAAAAACCTTGGAGAATTACCAGACTCTTTTTTTAAATTTTGAGATAAATGGACTTTTCAAACTTTGCCCTGAAAAGAGATCTGGTCATGACCTACTATAAATCTTATATGACCATTTAAAGCCACACAGTGCTCTGGTTAAACAGCATCGCCGCAGACAAAACCTCCGGGGCACGGGGACATGGCTGCGGTTTTTCCTTTTCAGGCTTGTATATTGTCCTCATAACATATTGCCAGTGTTCACAGGACCAAATGAGACTGTGGCCTTTCTTTAATGTACTCAGAGCTCTTGTGTCGAGAGCCTGTGAGGTCAACAGGAAAACATGGACTGAAATCTCAGCTGAGTGTCGGTCTTTCCCAGGCTTCCTGGCCATTTCCAGCTTCTCACTCTATTGTTTCCACTTAGTAAGATGGAGCTTGTCCTCCAGTCCATAAAAGAAGAGAATAGCTGAAAGAGCTGGGGCTCAGAAAGTGACCAGTTTTGTAAAAGCCTGGCAGATGCCCAGCCTGATGACTCTCATGACAAGCACACTCATTTTTCCAGTTTGAAACTTATTGGCACAAAGCCCCCTCATCCAAACACCTCCCAGGACTTGTGGGGAGAGGAATGGCTTGCAAAGAAGGGTGCTGGGCTTCCAGTGCAAGAGCTGTAGCCTGTGTTTTTTAAACAGGGATGTTGAAAGGTCAGGCTCTCAGAAGAAAACTAATCTGGGGCTCCTCCAGCTCGCCCTCAGTTCTCCCCCTTTCTCCTCCCAATGGAGGGGTTCACAGCACACCCCTCTCTCTGTTCAAGCTGAAGAGGGAAGCCACAACTGAAAGTCCATTGTGCAAACCCAGAGAACAGTTTGAGAAAGCAAACACTCCTGTGAGACTGTTGCTCTCTAATTGATGCAGGATGGTACTGTGACCTCTGGTTCAACTTCTCTCTTTACACCCTTTTCTCTATTAGCATGTTATCTGCTTGCCAGCTGCTGCCAAACGTTAGGCTGGTGATATGTTCTGTTGTGTGAACACATTTTCCTAAAGAATGATAAGAGAGTTAAGCCTGGAGAAAAGTTCTAGGTTGACACCTGGCTGTCCAGGAATTGCTACTTGGCACTGCAAGCATGTCTGCTCCCCTCCTGAAGGGCTTTATTCCCATGCCTGTTCTTCAGGTCTGCAGCCAACGGGTGTAGCGGCATCTGAAGCTGCTGGAAGCTGCTCTAGGCAGCTGAGTGCCTCAGCATCTGATGTAGTTAGCTTGTCTGAACCAACAACATCTATTTTTCCACGAAATGTGTTTGATTCTTTTCTCCCAGTTAGTCAAAACATAGCGTCACCCATTTATTAATATTACAAGAGCCATGACAAATTACTGTCGCTGACAGGACATTGCCATCCTCCTCTGTTTGTGTAAGGTTGTTTAGATGAGGCAGTTACTGAGTTGTCCTACTCAAACTCTCAGGGTTGTTTTTATGGCCAGAATGTCTGGTAGCACTATGGAGCAGCAGAAAATTTGGGATCTGGTTTGAAATGGGTGTCAGGAGGATGGAGCCAGGCTCTTCTCAGTGTCATCTAGTGATAGGACAAGGGGCAGTGGGTGTGAGCTGGAACATAGGAGGTTCCACATCAATATGAGAAGGAACTTCTTCCCAGTGAGGGTGACAGAGCACTGGAACAGGCTGCCCAGGGGGGTTGTGGAGTCTCCTTTTCTGGAGACATTTAAAACCCACCTGGGCGTGCTCCTGTGCGACTTGGTCTAGGTGATCCTGCTGTGTCAGGGGGATTGGACTGGATGATCTTTCAAGGTCCAATCCCTCCATGATTCTATGATTCTAAGAATTGTTGATATGTCAGTAATTGACCACATCAACCCTTTACATATATTACAGCAAAGTCTGTGAGCACCTGACTTGCTTAAATGAGGGTACATGACTATGCATTCCAACTGGCCCACATGGAGAAGACACACTATAGTGCAGTGTCACAACACATTCCTTGGCATGACACAGGGATGCACCAGCATTCAGATGTTGAACTGGGAGGTTAGCTTGAAAGGACTGGCAAATTCCTTAGCTGCATGGACCCATCAGTCAATTCTTCAGCAAATCCAAGAGCTGCAAGAATGAAGTGGTGAAACATGTTGGGTCATCTGGTGAGTGCAACAGGGGACATCATGTTGGGAAAGGTAAAATCTAGAAGGGGACATGATGAGCCTCCATTAAGATGCTCTCTGCTACTTTTTATTAAGGCCGTACCACGCCTGAAAGGATAGATTTTATGACACTGTTTTCAGGTCATGATAGCTGTGGTTTGACTGAGTCAAAGCTTAACTTGTGTGAGCATTTAGGGCACTCAAATGCACCTTCTGCACCTGTGCTGAAGAAATAATTACCCCCCAAAGTCACACTTCTCTTTTTTTCAGAAGAAGCTCTCAGCTCACATGGCAACCACAATCCCAAAATTAACAACGTATGTTTCCGAAGCTGAGATGTAAACAGGGCTGGCTTAGTTCAGAAGCACTTGCCCTAGGATTGTCTTGCACCTGGTAAAAAGCTTGTTAAAGGTGGCACTTCAGCCTTGAGGGTTTGGGAGTTGTTTAGTTGCTAAGAGAGTATTTCAATAGCTTTGTTTTAGCCTTGATACTGTCTTGTGGGGGGCAGAGTTAGTTATTTGGTTGCAAGGCTGGGAAGCCCCTTATTTAAGTTACACACATCTTTAGCTGACCCGTGTTACAACCAGACTGGATAAACCAGCCCTGTGCACTCAAAATAAGCCAACAAATGTAAAGCACATCCCATATTAGCAGAACCACAACAGGCTAATTAACTGTGGAAAACACAGTCATCAAATCAAGGTCGTGATCACAACCTGAACCAGTGAATCATAGCTTTGAGTTACCAAACACTTCCAGTGCAGTGGGCAATCAGTTCTAAACTGCAGGTTTGGGATGAGATGGAACCATATCCGTCAGTCTGACATCAGGAAAAACTGAAGAGAAGCCATCTAGTGATTTGACCAGGTCCTCAGAAGCATTCAAGTCAGCACGAGGCACTAAGGCAACCAAAAGTCCTTGCCAGTGGTGCACTGAGAACTGGTGCCTTTATGGTTCAGCTTAGGGAAGTAAACTCTTCAGAGCAAACTTGTTAGCAATGCACAGCACAGCATTTCCTTCTTATGTCACAGGATTATCCTGTATAACTAGTCTTCTGTCCTCTCCTGGCTATCAGGGACCTCAATTCGAGGTCACTCAAAATCATATGCTGTCGCAGCTGTTAAATTACTGATGAAACTAATGGAAATACTCATAGAATGATAGAATCATTAGGGATTGGAAGGGACCCCGAAAGATCATCTAGGTCAATCCCCCTGCCACAGCTGGATCACTTCACTGGAGAAGTTATAGAATCAGAATCACTCAGGGTTGGAAGGGACCACCTGATCATCCAGTTCCAACTCCCCCACCATGGGCAGGGACATCCTGGCCAGAGCCCCATCCAGCCTGGCCTTAAACACCTCCAGGGATGGGGCCCCAACCACCTCCCTGGGCAACCCATTCCAGGCTCTCACCACTCTCACGGTGAAGAACTTCCTCCTCACATCCAGTCTACTGTTTGAAGTGTTACTAGGTAAGAACTGTGAATAACTTTTGAAATAATTCACCGTCAGCAAATGACAGATTTAAGAACCTGGCATTTGTTGTGAGAGCTTAACATTACCACCAACTGCTTGGTGACTCAGAGGGGTGGTGGCAGTGCTTCTCACACCCCATCCTTTTTCCCCACTTACTTCACATCGTAGATGGTTTCCTGGTGTGATCCATACAGCTGGGTATCTAGAGTGTAAATCACTGCTGAATATATCCGTAGCCTTGCAGGCAAGGACTACAGGCTGAGGTGTGACACACCAGTCTCCTGCAAGGAGCATGTCCCATCAACTAATGGCAGTGTTCCCCTGCAGGGAAAGCACTTAAAGCCCACACAGGGCAGGACTCACCTCTCAGGACTAGCTAATAACCTTGTTGACCCGTAGTCTCTAGGCACCTTTTCTAGTAACAGTCACTTCTTTACCGTAAGTCACGGACGTAATACGTTCACGGCTTTCCCTGAAGAATTCTAGTCTAAGACCACAACTGGCCTTTGCCTCTTTTATCAGATTCATTCCAAGAATCATTAAACAAAGTTTTCTCAGCTCTGGGCCAATTTATCTCACAGCCCACACTGGTGTGCCACACTAGCCGTGGTACTTCGTCCTGTAAGACCCAGTGATGGCAGCATGAACAATCAGCCGCTGTATTTGTACAGCATCAGACTCACTTCCAGCTGGCCATGCTGCTTTTCTTTAAGCCAGACTCACGCTGTTTAAACCCGGAGCGCTCAGAAAAGGTCTGCAAAGTTTTAGTCCATGAGATCATCCCAGCAATTTGTTCCTGCAGGCGCTGTCTAAGTTTATTTCCCCGTGTTAAGGAACCGCGATGTTGTTTCTCCAAAGCCCCTGACAACAAAAATCAAAACAATCATAAATAATCCACAGACATATGGAATTGTTTTGAGGCAGAGAGGACATTGCTGAGACTCCTTAAAAATGGAAATCTACCAAGGAAACCCCAGCAGTCTCTTTGGCAGTCTGCTCTAAAACTTCCCTCTTGCTTTGATGTTCTTTGTAATTTATGCTCCTCAGAGGCTCTGGGATGAAGGAAATCATCTATTTTAATAATGTGAAACCTTCTTCTGGCCACCTGAGATGGGAATTCCTCCTGTTTCCTGAGGCTCTCTGACAGGGCCAAAAGGAGGAGGAAAGCTTGAATATCGTAGGGCTGTTAGTGATCAGACTGTGGCATCACCTACCATTCTGAAGCATCTACCCAGCTGCTGCTTGTCTCCCACTGTTGAGATTAGGTGTTTAGGAAAGCTGGTTTCTTTGAGGTCACTCTCCATAACAGTGTTCTTACACTGTGTTAGTAATTCATGAAGAAAGGTTGTGTGGTGACTATTACAGCGCAAAAGCGATTCTTTTAGTCCCTTTCATTCAAAATTGTTTTAACTAGTGGTGATACTTGTCCTTGCCTCTTTTTTCTCTCCTCATTTCTGCACTAAATCCCTTTGTGATTCACAAAATCACAGGATCACAGAACATTGGGGATTGGAAGTGACCTTGAAAGATCATCCAGTCCAATCCCCCTGACACAGCACGATCACCTAGACCAAGTCCAGGTGGGTTTTAAATGTCTCCAGAGAAGAAGACTCCACAAACCCCCTCCAGTGCCCCATCACCCTCACTGGGAAGAAGTTATAGAATCACAGAATCAGTCAGGGTTGGATCGTCCAGTTCCAACTCCCCTGCCATGGGCAGGGACACCCCACCCTAGATCAGGCTGGCCAGAGTCTCATCCAGCCCAGCCTTAAACACCTTCAGGGATGGGGCCCCAACCACCTTCCTGGGCAACCCATTCCAGGCTCTCAGGGTGAAGAACTTCCTTCTCACACCCACTCAAATCTACCCATCTCCAGCTTTGCTCCATTCCCCCTAGTCCTGTCTCTACCTGACATCCTAAAAAGTCCCTCTCCAGCTTTTTTGTAAGCCCCCTTCAGATACTGGAGGGCCACAATAAGGTCACCTTGGAGCCTCCTCTTCTCCAGAATTACCAGTAGGCTATTGATAGCCTTTGGTAATTGCCCTTCTCGGAGCTGAGTGAACAAAGGAAAAGTTAAACTGGAGCGTGTCAGGCAGGCAGAATGGGAAATATATGTTCCTGTAGGAAAGTTGCTCTCCTCCTAATTACCCTGCAATCGCCAGGTCCAAGATGTGATTTATGAGCAGCACAGATAAAACAGCCACATTAGTCCATTATTCCATTATGATCCCTTCTACTCTTGGTTTGAGACCGGAAGGATTTTGCAGCACTCGGTTCATTGGCAGCTGCTCTGGGCAGTGATGCACTCGAGACATACTCCAAAAACATGTCAGTCAGCTCCTAACAGCAAGGTTCTATAGAAGGAGTGAGATGCTGTAAAGCACAGTTTGAGAAATAAAGTGTCACCAAAGGTCACCCTTGGGCTGCCTCAGACTGCTGATCACACTCAGAAACAGATCCAGATATGTCTGAAGGAGAAGAGAGTTTGCCAGCCCAAGGCTGCTGCTGCATCTTCCACCTTGTGTAAAATACACTAAATGCAGCAAATCAGTCATGGAATCATAGAATCACTAGGGATTAAAATAAAGGCTTTTAATAAACCCTTTTTTTCTCTGACAAGAGTGGAATGGTCTGCAAAAGGATGGAGCAGTAAAGCTGCCAACATGAGATAAACTGCCGGCACATGGTTTCAGCTATAGTGTTCGTGCCCAAGCCCAAGCCTACACTTCAGAGTGGGCCAGTGACTTATTTAGCCATCTGAGTGAAATGTAAACACACCAAGTGGAGACACTCATGGCCAAATGGAGCTCAGGAACAATTCAGAGCCCACACAGTTATCCAGCTTCTTGTGAGGGTGGTTCATAGTCCCCTGAGCTTTGGGTTCCCAGAGAGCACCACAGTTTGAAGTACCTGTGGTAGTCCCACAGGGTCACAGGGTGACTGAGCCTGTTAAGCATCTCTGAAGACCATCCAGCCCAACCCTCACTCAGAGCGGGGTCAGGTAAGGCAGTTGCTTAGGGCTGTTGCCCAGTTAGGTCTCAAATATTTCCCAGAATGGAGGCTTCACAGCCTCCCTGAGCAATCTGTTCCAGTGTTTGACCATCCTCAAGGAATTATATTTACATGGAACTTCTTGTATTTTAACCAGTGCCTTTTGCATCTTGTCCTGTCACTGGGCATCACTGAGAGGAGGCTGGGTCTGTCTTCTTCACTTACTGCTTTCAGGTGTTTATCCCTCCCATTCATATCAACCTCTCTTCAGGTGAAAGATGCTCCAATCCTTAATCGTCTTCCTAGCTCTTCGCTGGAGTTGTTGAGTGTCTTTCTTGTACTGGGAAGCCAAGGACTGGATCCAGTACTTCAGAAAGGTCTCTCCAGGGCTGAGCACAGAGGAGGGATCATCTCCCTTCTGCTGGCAACACTGTCCCTACTGTAGTCTCAGGTACTTTTGGCTAGTTTGGAAGGATTTCTTCACAACTGTGAGTTGACAAAGTTGTGATGGGATGCAGGTATCGTAACACGGGCATCTGAAGTCTCGTAAGAAGCCCTGAGTGATGCAAGATAGCTTTAGGGGCTGAGAGGTTCACGTGGCAGATGCAGCTGTGGACTGCTGAGGTAGAACACAAGCACTGGGCAGTGATTTAAAGGCAAAGAAATGTCATTTAAATTTTAAAAAAAAAGGCAAGGTAATGCCAGGAGAAAAGGGAAAGGCAAGGGGGATATAGAGGGGAAACAGTGGAAAAGGCAAGGTGTAGCACAGCGGTGAAGAGGACAACTATGCTGCTGACTCTGGATGTGACATGCAAGCATTGGAGCCAACAGCTGGAAGTTTCAGTACCTCTGAGCTGTGCACAAAGCCCTCAATATCTTTTCTGGTTGCAGCTGGAGCCCATAAGAAAGTGCTTGCCCCTTCCCTGAGAAAGCGTTTGGTTATATTACTTGGGAGTTCCACTTCTAAGTGTTCCCTTTCGGTTCCTTGTGCAGAATTCAAACAGGATTCTTAGCGAAGGGAGATGCCTCCCCTGAGTCATTCTTCTGAGCATTTGTTTTCACTTTGCCCCTGAGGAACTGGCTACTTTAATGACTGTTATGATTAATAAAACTGTCTGAAGGCCTGGAGGGATCTCCAAGATAGTTATCAGCAAAGTCATCTAGCTCTTTCCCCTAGTGTCTAATCTAATGGCAAAGACCCAACACCTGATCTTTCTCCCCAGGCTGAGGCTTGTCTAGCAGGCTTTAGAGTCATGTCAAGATGATAAAAAAAGTCCCATACTCTCCTAGAAATCTGTTAGCCCATCGCATCGTCTCTGCAAACCTCGTGTGCAAAATCTTGCACTTTCCCCTGCTGTTTCCCAGCAGCAGGCAGGTGACCTGGTGCACGTCCAAAGAAATCCTGAACGCGTATCCTCACAGCTGGGCACTGAGCTCCTAGCAGCAACTCGTGTTGGCTCCCACAAGTTTAACAGTGCCCCTGCTAGAACTCACTGCTCAGCACGCCTTCATGCTCTAAAGGGTCCCACCGCTGCACACAGCACATCCCAGACCAGGCAGGATCTCAGGCAGGCAGAGGAGTCTTTGAGATAATAGAGTAAAATCAAAGGGCCAGAAAGGGACTGTTTGCTTCAGGGCAGAGAGGGGAAGAGGGCAGCAACAGCTTGTTGTGGTACTAGGAGGGAGAAGCACCAGTGAGCAGTATTCCTCCCTGCTTCTGTGCCCTCTCTGCACTACATGTGTGCATTTCCTTTCTACCTTCTTGGGAGAGGCAGGGAGAACGAAGGATCCATTGGTCAACAACAGAAGGCACCTAGGCACAACCTAAGGACACTGAAAATTCATAAGAGCTCTAACAGGATGCATAGCAGTTCATGAACAGCAAAAAGAGGGCCAACAGCATCCTGGGGTGGATCAGAAGTGGGGTGGTTAGCAGATCAAGAGAGGTCCTTCTCCCCTCTCTCCCACTGGTGAGACCATATCTGTAGTGTTGTGTTCAGTTCTGGGACCCTCAGTTCAAGAGGGATGTGGAGCTGCTGGAGGGAGTCCAGCCTAGGGTAATGAGGATGATGAAGGAGGTGGAGCACCTCCCTTATGAGGAGAGGCTGAGGGAGATGGGTCTCTCTAGCTTGGAGAAGAGGAGACTGAGGGGTCTCATTAATGTCTATAAATATGTAAGGAGTGGGTGTCAGGAGGATGGAGCCAGGCTCTTCTCAATGTCATCTAGTGATAGGACGGGGGGCAATGGGTGTGAGCTGGAACACAGGAGGTTCCACATCAATATGAGGAGGAACATCTTAACAGTGAGGATGACGGAGCACTGGAACAGGCTGCCCAAAGAGGTTGTGGTGTCTCCTTCACTGGAGATGTTTAAGACCCACCTGGGTGTGTTTCTGTGTGACTTGGTCTAGGTGATCCTGCTGTGTCAGGGGGATTGGACTGGATGATCTTTCGAGATCCCTTCCAATCCCTAATGATTCTATGTAGAAAATATGAAGTGAAGGACATACTGGAAGATACAAGTTTAACCAAATCATGATACAGCTTAGTGAGAGACCTTTTTCTTTACGTGAGATGTTACAGAGCTTTTCCTACTAGTTGGTAGCACATTTCGCAGAAACAAAGAATTCAGTACATCCTTCCAGAGGGTGCAGCGAGGCGACCACTGAGTCCAGGCACCTTTTTACTACATTCTAGATTAGTAAAGCAAATGAAATTATGCTTCATAATTTATTCCTGCCTTCCCTCACCATCCGTGTGTGCATGAACAAGCCTCGAGTTTGTTTTCCATGAATGACATCTAGCAAAAGGACTCAGTTGACATTTGATTTTTCCTTTGAATTGTAAAGGACAAGTTATAAGACTTTCTGAACGTAGATTTATGTTTTTCTCCTTATCATGCTTGCTCATTGTCTTTAACAGGCCACCTTATCCCTGGGGAAGGCACAGAAAAGGTTATGAGGAGGGACTGCTCAGTTTTTAAATCCTTCATCAATATCAGTGCACTGTGTTGCTGGATGACAGTGGGTCAGATCCTGATACCTTCACTAAACAGATCACTCCTGCTCTTCAGGAGCACTTCTGGGTGCTCCCATCTGAGCTGCAAAGTGCAAGGCTACTAAACCCCAATAAGGTGTCAAGAATCAGAGTTGGGTCTGAGTGGGAGATTTTTATTACCCCGTGGCTCAGATCCTTAAAAAACCAAAGTCTGTACCACAGGCAAAAATTCAACAGATGAAAATTGGTTTTAACTTGATTTTTTTTTAAGTTTGAGTTAGCAAGTCCATAGTAAGTAAACAGCAAATGCCAAGCAGCTCTTCCTAAAAACATATTCCAGTACTTCTGGATGTTGCTGGAAGACAGGCTGGGGAGGAGAACAGAAGAACCTTTTACAAATCTTCAAATCATCTCAAACAAATTAGCCTTTAACATCCTCTCTGCTACAGTGCTGGGCTTTATTAACTGCTCTGCCTGCTGTCCCTGACTCTGCCTCCTGTCTTTTGTAGAACAACCCTGAGTTTTTCCTAGGCATCTGTCATTTCCTGAGACATGTAAAAGAGAGCATTTGGATTCGTCTGAGAGACCATCTCAGTGCTGCTCTGCATAGGGAGTGATATATGCTGACAGGGAGTAGAAGTCAAATTTTCTTTTTATGGTTCTTTATGGGGAGCAAACCTGCTTAAAACAAGCTCCTTCTCCAGGCAGCATATTGATTAGAGCTGACGGGCCGAAAAGACCTTTGGGAGACAACAGAATAGGGCTTGAGTCAAAGAGTAACGCTGAAGCTGGCAGCAGCAGCATTAAGAGTCAGTAAAACCTGAGAGAGTTTGTCTCGCACTGAAATTTATTGCCCCCATTTGGGCAGCCATTACGGTAGTTAGTAATTTTATCTGCTGAAGTTCATCTGTGTTTGGGCTCTCAGAGCTTCGCAAGAGGTCTCGCAAGGCAACACCATACCCTCGGCCCTGCTGACTGAGGCAAAAGGCAAAAGGCTGCCATGCTACAGCGAAGTGCAGCCGTGTCTGAGGAGTACGACGGGCTGTCTGTTTAGACAGGCAGCTGCAACACCAGCTAGCAGTAGGTCTGAGGTAAGGGGGGATGCTGAGGGAGCTGGGTCTCTTGAGCTTGCAGAAGAGGAGACTGAGGGGTGACCTCGTTAATGTCTATAATGAGGTGTCAGGAGGATGAAGCCAGGCTCTGCTCAGTGTCACCTACTGATAGGACGAGGGGCAGTGGGTGCAAGCTGGAACATAGGAGGTTCCACATCAATATCAGAAAGAACTTCTTCCCAGTGAGGGTGACAGAGCACTGGAACAGGCTGCCCAGGGAGGTTGTGGAGTCTCCTTCTCTGGAGACCCACAGACCCACCTGGATGTGTTCCTGTGTGACTTGGCCTAGGTGATTGTGTTGTTGCAGGGGGATTAGACTAGATGATCTTTCAAGGTCCCTTCCAATCCCTAATGATTCTACGGTAGGACAATGCAGATAAGGATTTTCCTAGTCTGTGCTGCAGGAGTTGTCTTCTCCAGCTAGATGAAGCTGTTACTCACAAGCAAAAACTGCCATCCTCTTGGAAATAGTCCCTTCTTCATGTTTTTCTTCCTAGAACAATGTGTGAAGGAGAACCTTCATACATCAAGGGCATCAGAGGTCAAAAAAAGTGTGTTCAGGATTCTCCTTCAGACACGTCATTGAAAGACACAGTGTCCCATTTACAACCAGCCACAGAAGTGGCCTCAACCAGAGGGGTTCTCAAATAGAAAGTTCCTTGCATGACCAAACTGATGAAAAAATTAGAGGAAAAGAACATTTCTGGGGTACGTATGATAAAAAACACACAAAAGCCATCACTCTTAGTCTCAGGAGGGAATCAAATACGGTGTTGACTGACTGAATCGTCTAAAAACTTCAACCACTTACAATTTATTTTTGTCTCCCACTCCCCTCTCCTGCAAAAAGTCTGTAGAAATGGCTTCCTGATTTCACACCAGAGGCAAGAGGGTGGCTGTTCACAACCACTCACAAAGCTCTTCATCACTCTGCAGACCATTGGTCCAAAGGCACGTTCCAAGGACAGTGTAGGACACGTAGGCTGAGTCTGCCGCTTTTTTAGTCACTGCTCTTCAAGCCATTAAGAAATTATCCTACCCAAGCAAAAAGACTCCTATCACTACTTTCCTACTGAAGAGTTAACTGCCCTGGAGCAGGGAATATCCCTGCTCGTATTCAGCTGACACCAGGTCAATGACAAACACACTGAGGAGGGCAGAGTTGCTTTATTTTTCTTGTGAGCAGGTCAAATCAAACACTGCTGATGCTCCCTGTATCTGGAGCGACAAGCAAACACTTGGCAGTGGTGGCAAGCGTGCACTGGAGCCTGGCAGCCGGCTCCCAGCTCGGCAGTCAGCCTGCTGACTCAGCACTTCATCCCCATGCTCTGCTGCTGCAGGTCTGTTGGACCCTTTCATCTCAGATACTCTTGCCCACACCTCTCCTGATAGAGCTGTTTATACGGAGATGTCCTCATTAATTGTTCTGTTGTGTTTTATTTTAGGGAAGCTTTTTCGTAGCCAGGGTTCGCTTTGGTGTTTTTCTTTCTTAGCGTAATCCTTCAAGATGGGAGCAGTCCTTGTGCTGCCTCCAGTATCAACTGGACTGCCCCCTCGCCAGACCAGCCCCTCACCAGACTGAATTTTCCTGAGCATTTTCATATGTGTGTGTCCATGAGCTCCATCACTTGCTGTTGCAAAGGCTTTGCCTACCAATTTGTTCAGGAAATGAAGCTGCAGCGGCGCAGGGCACACCTGACTCTCTGAAGAGACCTGATTCACCTTAGGTCTGCATTATCAGATGATATGTGTAGTCTTGTCAGCACAAACTATTTAAGCAGCTCCCAAGGACAGTGTGGAAATACAGGTGGAGTCTGTGAGCTCTGTTCTTGGCAGCTGTGCTTTATTAGCTGTGCTGGGCGAAGGTGGTGCGGCTAAGGTGATGCAGACCCATTATATACTGTGACAAGCCAAACAACCTCCAGGACCCTCACTCATCACGACTCCCGTTTCATACCTCATCCATTATAGGAATGAGGTATGAAAACATTTCTCTCTTTCCTAAAGATATTAACAGACTCCTGGGAAATTGTTTACCTGCGTGCCCGGCTTCATTTTTTGATGTGTTCAGACCCAAACAGCTGCCCGTGGCAGGGCTACCTGCTTTTGTTGTTAGTGACCAAGAGCTTTTGGCTCCATTGGTGACTGTAAAGAGCTCAGACAGTTAATTGGTTCCATGCTCTTGGTTACCAAAGGTACAGAAACATAAACTGGAGTCACTTCTGTCCCGTGTTTGGAACAAGGATACTTAGGTGCTTTTTAAAGACTAACAAAGGCCATCTCCTGACATACTGCAAGTAGGCAAGTTTGGTCATCCCTCCGTATGAGCAGGGTGGTCAGCAGAGCCCTGAAAATGTTGAGTGATTTGGTTGTTCAGGTTGGACACAGCAGAGCAAAAATTAGAGCAGAGACTCCTTGTAACCATGTTTGCATGTTACATACAGAACCAGCCTTCCTATCATAACCCACAGAGGTATCTGGTTGTCCTCAAGCAGGTGGATATTCGAGAGCTGTGGTATCATCTCCATTCTCTCAGCATGATTTTGGATTGGAACAAATGGGCAACATCTACTTTTGTTCTGTAGGCTGTCCTTATGGTGCTACTACTTGACGTTCTGCAGTGGCCGCAGAGAGCATCCCCATATGTTGTGTCACACCATTGGGGTGGCCCAATCTGCAACTCCGGGTTGACCCCCGTGGCAAGTGTGCTCTAGATGTCTTTGCTGAAAAAGGATTTGGAGACTACACAGGGTCAGCAGCAGGAAGGGGGCACTTCTGTTGCCTCTGTGATTCATTCACAATTATCGACACGGGAAATCCCTACTGTGTGCATGGGAGACGCGTGATGCGTTCAGCGCCAGGCGGCAGAGATAATTGTACAGATCTTGGCACGACGTTCTCAGGCTGTGCTTTGAAGAAGCACCGTGTGAAATTTGCTTCTTGCAGCAAAGGAATAAAGAGTTTTCCTTAAAAGACCTTTGCTGGGCCTTAGGTTGGCTTCAAGGGAAGTAGGAAGTGGTGTTTCACACGCTTTAATATGGAATAAAAATAGAGACTCTGCCAACAGATCTCCTTTAAACCATGGAACATGTTTTCATCACTGAGTCTGAAATATTATTTCAGAGCTTTGGTCAGATTTACTGTTTGATTTAAATCAGCACAGCCTAAGTGAAGTCAATGGAGCTGAGAGTTTATACCAGCCAGGGGACTAGTGTCTGTTTCAGAGTATTGTTTTTCCTGATCTCCCAGTGATAGATTTTCTGGGTATTTCAAATGCTGCAAACATTCATATAGCCTTTCTTAGAATCATAGAGCCATTAGGGATTGGAAGGGACCTTGAAAGATCATCTAGTCCAATCCCCCTGCAACAGCACAATCACCTAGACCAAGTCACGCAGAAACATAATCGGTGGGTATTAAACGTCTCCAGAGAAGGAGACTCTACAACCCCCCTGGGCAGCCTGTTCCAGTGCTTTGTCACCCTCACGGTGAAGAAGTTCCTTCTGATATTTATATGGAACTTCCTGTGTTCCAGCTCACACCTATTGCCCCTTGTCCTATCAGTAGGTGACACTGAGCAGAGCCTGGCTCCATCCTCCTGACACCCACCCTTCACATATTTATAGACATTCATGAGGTCACCCCACAGTCTCCTCCAAGCTGAAGAGACCCAGCTCTCTCACCCTCTCCTCATAAGGGAGGTGCTCCACTTCCTTCATCATCCTCGTTGCTCTACACTGGACATCTTCCAGCAGCTCCGTGTCCCTCTTGAATGGAGGGGCCCAGAACTGGACACAATATTCCAGATGTGGTCTCACCAGTGCAGACTAGAGGGGGAGAAGAACGAACCCCTCTCGATCTGCTAACTACCCTCATTCTGATCCGCCCCAGGATGCTGGTGGCCCTATTGGCCACAAGGGCACATTGCTGGCTCATCGTCATCCTACTCTCCACTAGGACCCCCAGGTCCCACTGCTCTCCAACAAGTCAGTCCCCAGCCTATACTGGTACCTGGGGTAGTTTTTGCCCAGATGCCAGACTCTACACTTACCCTTGTTATCCTTGATTAAATGTCTCCGTGCCCAGCTCTCCAGCCTGTCCAGGTCTTGCTGAATGGCAGCACAGTTTCTCAAATTCTGATGACATCCACAAATTCTAATCACCTTCTCCATGTGTACTTCTCACTGTTGGCTGTGTGACCCTTAACAGCACCATTTGTTTATTCCAGTCATCTCTTTGTACTAACTGTTGCTTTGCTCTTTCCTATGAGGAGCTGATGCTACTTGGTTGGTGTACGGTAGTGTAGGGTGAGATTTAGAGCAAATCACAGCTGTGATCACAGCTATGCAGGTGGCACTGCCATCTCCTGACATACTGCTCCATTTCCAGACGTGAAAACAAATACAGCAGGTAGTACCTGGCAGTGTCACCGAGCTTTGTGTGGAGAAGGCTCTGCAGGCAGTTTCTGCAAAGCAAAATCACACCAACAGACTGGACTCCAAAATAGGAAGCACGAGCGCTTGTGTAACCTTCGTGGTGGCTGGAAAAGTATTTCAGAGGCTTGCTGTGGTATTTTTTTTTCTTGGCACAGTCTTTTCTTCAAGGCCTGACTCTCCCTTGCTTTGTGTTCTTGATAATCATTCATAGGTATGAAGTGTAAATTAGGTATGAAGTGCCTTCATATCCTAAGATAGTGCAGTATTTGGATCACAAGTTCTTCTGCATAAGAGGGATCTTTCTCTTTTGGATCCGTTTCATATTGTTACCAAATACCTGTTGTTCAGCAAACAACTGCATCTGTTTTTCTTGTACCGTGACCAGGCATCCATGCTGTATGTCTTTGAAACATGGAGGCTGAATTCCTACAGTGCAGCATAAGCTTAGGGACTTCTACTGTCCGGTGCCGAGCACCCTGATTTATTATCGTGGAAACTAGTGCAGCTGTGAGCAGCACTGTAGTATGAAGCACAGAGTAGGACCCAGATGGAACGTGATGAACCCCGAGCGGTCTCATGAGGGTCGTTGAGGCAATCCAATTTAGGATTCACTGACTGAAGAACAACTTCCTGCACAAATGTTTACAACACCTTGGTGCTGTTCAAAGGCGAGTCCTGGCCGTGGAGTCTGGTGTAGCTAATAACTGTTCCTAACATCTCAGGTTGCCCCAGGGATTGAAATGGTGCCACCTCTCAACTTGGAGCACAAATGGAGTGAGGAAGAAGTATTAATCTCTCCAAATCACTGTGTTTCTGAACCTGCACATCTGAGAAACATTGAGGCTAGAAGGTATCTAGGAGGGACTTGTCCACTAGGCAGCACAAGAAAATAGGTTGTTGGAGACGTGAACGGTGTTCAAGTGCCCAAGTCCCATGTAACCAAGATGATGGGACATACCTGATTAGAATCTTCAGGTGGTGTGTTGGTTATTAAGTGATCTTGTTTCTGGACCTCTGGCAACTTTACAAGGTATTTACTCTCCCTCTTAAGTCAGTGAGCGTGTGTTCTCACCAAGGGCTTTAAAGAAAACCGGTTCTTACCCCAAATGGTTAATTGCTTAAAATCAAATACCATTTCCACATTGTAGTAATTAATTCTGGGGCATAAGCCGGTAGCAAAATATGCATGAATGTTATGTGCCACAGTCATTAAAATGTAAATAGGCCCTTTAATTTTACTGCATGATCTTTCTTACATACTTTAGCAATAACAGTCCGAAAAGGAAGGTGCCAGATTAAAATAATGGTCTTTTTTAATAAGAATGCGTGAAGAAACATGTACTGTTTTCACCCTGGTCACAGTAATGTAATGAGGAGCTTACTATGCTGTAATTTAAAAATGGAAGAGGTACAAGGGGGGTGGGGCACTTCACTCCTATCAGAATAAACTGGCAAATATTGTAATGTTCCGTTTTTGTACTATATTGACTCTCATTAGAGCAGCAAAGATAGATTTCCAGATGTTTGTGAAGAGTCCAACAGTTATATTTTATATCTATGGCTGTAGCAACAGTTTCTATTCAGCAGCCTAGAGGAACATTTTATGTCACAGCAGGAAGAAATACGGCCGTGGGGTGGTTTTTCTCCCGCATCCCCTACGTAGCCATCCCGAATACTTCGGTCGGTGCCAAGCAAAAATGCTGGCTTGAAAATTAAAACCACAATCACTAGGGGCAGGATGTAAATGTGCAGATGTTTTGCAATGTTGGAGAACTTTTCAGGGAACAGTCATGATGCTCTTGCGGAGCAGACGGGAAATCCATCAGAGCGGGGCGCTGTCAGAAGCGTTCCCTAAGCTGCGCTGCAGTTACCTTCCCATAGACCCTTAAGGAAAAAGAAGAAGAAGAAGAAAAGTCAAAGCAAGAAAACCTACTCACAATGGCCTCCTCATAGCCTCCACTCTTCTGTCAGCAAGGGATTGACTGTAATCTGTTAATACAAGGGAGCAATTTGCATCTAGAGGTCACTGGGCAACCTGGGTAAGTGGAAAAGTGCCCTGTCCCCACGCGGTGCACACAACACTTTTCCTTCTCCAGGAAGGAGGATTGTTTGAAAGCTTGTGAGCCACTCATCTTTCAGGCATCTTTGTCCCTTAGTGCTGTTATACAAATGGCCACCTAAATATCTTGTGTTTTGCCACAGTTACCTGCCTAGACAAAGAGACGTCGTGTGAAACAAAAACAGGAGAGGATGGGTTCTTAAAGGCACTCATGTGCACAGTCACGGAATGATGGCAGCAGAAGAGCAGACAAGTGAGGAATCACAAACTGGTTTGGGTTGGAAGGCAACTTAAAGATCATCTAGTTCCAACCCTCCTGCCTTTGTCAGGGACACCTCCAACTAGACTGTGTTGCTCAACGTTCCGTCCAGATTGACCTTGAACACAGGAGCATCCACAGCTTCTCTGTGAAATCTGTTCCAGTGTTTCACCACCCTCATGGTGAAGAAGTTCTTCCTTATATGTAATGTAAATCTACCCTTTTTCAGTTTAAGGCCCTTAGAAATCATAGAGTCATAGAATAACTTAGTTTGGAAGTGACCACAGAGCACAGCTAGTTCCAACCATCCCGCCCTCCTGCCCTAGACAGGGACACCTCTCACTAGACCAGGTTGCCTAGGTCCCCATCTAGCCTGGCCTTGAATACTTCCAGAGATGGGGCAACTTATTCCAGTGCCTCACTGCCCTCATAGTGGGGATTTTCTTCCTAAGATCTAATCTAAATCTACCCTTTTTTATCTTTAACCCGTTCCCCCGTGTCCTATCGCTAGAATCCCTCGCAAACAATCCCTCTCCAGGTTTCCTGCAGGCCCCTTTCAGGTGCTAGAAGGCCGCTGTAAGGTAACCTGGAGCCCTCTCTCCTCCAGGCTGAACAATCCCAATGCCCTCAGCCTGTTTTCACAGGAGAGGTGCTCCAGCCCTCTGGTCATCCCCATGGCCCTCTTCTGGACTTGCTCCAACAGTTTCATGTCCTTTTTTGTACTGGGGACTCCAAAACTGGATGAAGCACTCCAGGTGAGATCTCACAAGAGCAGAGTATCTGGAGAGAATCACCTCCCTTGACCTGCTGGTGACACTTCTTTTGATACAGCCCAGGACACAGTTGCCCTTCTGGGATGCACTGACACACCAGCTCACCTTGAGTTTCCCATCTGCCAACACCCCCGAGTCCTCTTCCTCAGGACTGTTCACAATGTATTCACCACCCAGCTCAGAATTACCCCAACCCATATGTAGGACCCTGCTCCTGGGCTTGTTGAACCTCGTGCGGTTGGCGTGGGCCCAGCTGTCAAGCCTTTCAAGGTCCCTCTGGGTGGCCTCCCTTCCCTCCAGCACATCGACCTCACCACTTACTGTTGTCAGCACACTTAGACGGTGCCACTGTCTATGTCACTGACACCGATGTCAAACAATACCATACCCAAACCAGACCCCTGAGGAGCACCACTCGTAACCAATCTCCCCTTGGACATTGAGCCATTGATCACAAGATTTTGAACACAACCACATCCAACTTCTTATCCACTGAGAATCCATCTGTCAAATCCAGGCCCCTCTATTTTAGAGACAAGGTTGTTGTGCAGAACAGTGTCAAATGCCTTACATTGTCACTTGTCCTGTCACTACAACCTCCTGCCAGAGCATGAACTCTTACTGTTGCCTCTCTCCACTGCTGGATGATTACAAAGATGGAAATAAGGGTCACAAATGCAAATGGATGTCAGCTCCTTCCTGCCCTGTTTATTTTACCTGCTTTAATCAGTAAGGTGAGATCGCAGTTGAGGTTTTCTGCGCTCCCTGGCTCCACCGTGCCTTGAAGAATGCAGAAAGCTCTTGAAGAGCAGCATGGTTCCCTAAGCAACCAGGAGCTCTGCGGAGCAAGAAAGCCATGGGCAGCTGTGCAGCTTCCTAGTGAAAGGCAAGTGGAATGCTGTAAGTAAAGGTGATGAGGTGGGAGGACTGCCATGTGCAAGGCAGATGGTCCAGTGGGGAAAGACTGACATCTGTTAGGGGAGGCAGGGACAGGACCACGAAGTGTGCAGCTGTGGGGCATCGTGGAGCTGAAACCGCATCTCCGATGGCCTGGCCTCTCTTTAAAGCCCCGGAAATTGCCTGTCATATGTGGCTTGTGTCAGGTGTCAGGTACAAGTTTTCCAGAATGAAATGCACCATTAGCAGGTAAAGACAATTCGTTAGGTGAAACGTAGCAGAACTGTAATTATTTATTAGATATTATTTCACACAAAGTGCATATCCAAGATCACATTGCATTAGCCACAGTATTGGACTGATGGTGCGTAAACAAGGGCGGTGATAAACACCTGCGAACGGAGTTGGGAAGAAATGGTTATTAGGGTACCCGTGTGCTTCATGTGGGGTTTATTTAACAGTCTCATTAATGGTCTGGAAAAGGAAGTGAACAGCCATTTAATTAAGTTTGTATTTGATACTAAATTAGAAATTGCTGCAGACGTTTCAGAGGGCAGAGAAATAAATCAAAACGGAGCTAGAAGCATGTGCAGTAAAGAAGAAAATGAGATCTAGTGCAAAGGAAAAAGCCTGCTAATCTCTCTGGAAGCAAATGGATGAATTCTGGAGAAAGGAGTGTTGGAAGAGATGGAGTGTTAATGGACTGTATATTCTGTCACATCTCAGGTATATGTTTACAGAAGCAACGCTTCAAGGAGCAGAAGGTAATAGCCCTTCATTGTAGGGCTCTAGTGAGAACCCATATATAATGCTACTCTCTGTTTTGGGCTGCCTGTTATCAGAGAGATATAGACAAATTGGAATTAGTTCAGAAAAGAGCCATAAAAATGATCCCATATCCCTGGAGGTAATGACTTATGAAGAAAGATCAGAAGTAGTAAATGTGGAAGGTCTTGTCTGAAAGATGACTGAAGTAGAGCAGGAAAACTGTCTGCAAATATGTGAAAGCAAAAAGAGATGAGGCTAATTTATCAAAGTATCTGTTGTTTTTTGATGATCAGTTGATCAGGTATGATTTGAGATTAACCAATGGGTTTAGTTAATGTTTAGTTAATGTACTAGTGGGCCAAAACAAAAACAAAACAAGAAGGGTTCAAAAACTTATAAACTGTAGGCAAAACCAAAAGCTAACTTGGTTTTGGGGAAAACCAACACATCTTTTCGGGAAAGACACATTTAATTCACCCCACATAAAAACCCCAGCATAAAGACATCTGGAGATTAATCACATGTTCTTACATAACTGGACCGAGCTGCTATCTTCACCTCAAAGGTTCTTGCTGCTTGTGGAAACATGGAGTCTGCTCTGTTCATGCACATGTCCTTCAGTGCCAGTGGGCATTTTAAGGTTCCCTGTTTCATGTGTTCCATTCCACGAACAGAAGAACCATCTCCATTTCAACAAGCAATGGAATTCAGACAAAACCTTCCCTCACTGATCTCTGAGGTTCCACTCTCTGTCTCCATTCACCACGCTCCCACGGCAAGGTGGCTGCCATGCTTAGTCCAGTGCCGTGAGTCTCTCTGATTCACTTCTAGAAGGAAGTGAAGGAGGAAGCCAGAAACAGAAAGCTCCAAACCAGTGGTACCAGTTTGCAGAATCCCAATGCTGAAACTAAGGGAGAGCTTGGAATTCCAAGCCTCTTTATTTCACGCTGCCATAGTAATTCCCCATTCTCTCAGGCCAAGAAAGCCTCTCAAATTCAAACTGCAACAGCTACTAGTAATAGGATGAAATAATAAGTAACAACAATAAATTTTAAAAGGGCCACTTCAGGTTGAATGTGAGGAGGAATTTCCAACACTGGAATTTGAGATAGTTTGCAGAGAAGTTTCCCAGGGGTGAAAGTAAAAGCTTCATTCGAGTCATTTAAAATCAAATTGGACAACTCAGTAGAAAATGCATCCTGCTATAGGGAACAATCTTCCATTGCCTGAGGAACGAGCTGGATGACTTAATAGGACATTTTGCACTCAAGTCTTTATGACTATGATATTTTTACTATGCGTGGTCAACTATTTCAGGAAAGTATACATTTCTTCTGCTTGTCAGGCCTGATAATGCAAACACCTGCATGCAAACATAACTTCTAAGAGGGCAAGTAGCCCTGCTGACAGCACTGGGTTGCTGACGTGCAAAAATACAAGCCTGAGCTCTAAAGAGCTCTAAAGGTCTTGCAGAATCAGAGTCTTAGATCTTGCAGTTGTCAATATCAATATGGTATGTACAGGTAGCCACATCATTTACAAGTAGGTGAAGGAGTGTGACTAACAAAAGGTGGGGGTGAAAAGCTCTGGTGAGGATGTATTATTATTGTTATGATTATTGTTATTGCCATTACTACTTATAAATGGCTGGTACTGCGGAGCTCAACTCTGTTTCTTACCTGTTCACCTTTTTCATCCCATGCTTTCACCTCTTCGCGGAGTGGTCATTGGTCATTAAACTGCTTTATATACACTGGGGGTTTTAATGTTTTGTGTCCTAAAATGTTTGTTGAATAAGGAAAGAGACAAGCTGAAGTGAAAACTTGACCCTGCTTCAGAAGAAGAGCTGGCAAAGGCTGTGGATTGAAATGGACATGAGAGTAGCCCCTTGTTTTCCTCCCAGTCATGCTAAACTCACTCCACATTCAGTAGCAGTAGCAACAAGCTCGCAGGCATATAGATGATGCTTTCTAAAGCACCATGGGTTTTACACTTGGGTATTTTATGGTCTTGTTTTCTTCTCTTCCCTCTCTCCTCCCTGATGTGCGTGGGGCTGGCAGCCTGGTCGTGCCGCAGTCCAATGCCCGAGCCTCGGGACTGTCTAGCAAGGGGTCAAGCAGCAGCAGCTCCAGTGAATCCGAGACCAGCTCAGAGTCTGACTCAGAGAGTGAGAGCAGCTCCAGCGAGAGCGATGGCAGCAAGCCCTCACATTACTCCAGTCCAGAGGTAAGGGCTTCGACTCTCTGTGCTTTCGGGTGGCAATCCCTTCTTTCACCCCCTCAGACTGATTTCCAGCCAAGCCAACACAAGGAGGCAGTGAGGACGTGCAGAAAACATGTGAGAGAAAGGCCAGGGATCCTCCTCCCTGCATCCTGTGAAATGTAAGTGGCAGAGCTTTCACAAAGAACTAACCCTGTGATATTTTCCTCAAAGTGGAGATGAGTAGAGAGTGTTGCAAAGCTCACAGCTTGCTTGAAGTGTTCTGCAACTCCGGCTCCATAGCAATGGCTTGCTTCGTGCGTAAGTCCTGATGTGGACTCCCAGCACTGCAAGGGAACTAAAGGCTTCTCCACACAGGGAAGCTATTATAAAATCAGTCTGAGGGCGGATTTTTAAAGCAAAACAGTTGTTTTCACTCACGCGCTTCCCTCACCTCACTCTCCAAGTGCATTATTCTCTGCTGCTGCTGCCTTCGTGCGATTTATTTTAATCCACCTCCAAAATGGGTTAAACTGAATTACTCACGGTGCAAAACATTAAGCTCAAAATTGTCCTCTGGAAAGCTAGCACTGAAAATTTCCACATCAAGATGAGCCCTAGCCAAATTGCAATTAAGCTGCCAGTGCTAGGCCACACTCTGCTTTCACCTCTGCATCAACAAGGCCACTTTCTCTGCTCTGATTTTCTACCAGCACTGACATTTGCATGTGTTTGGGCCAGCACACACCTTTAGCATAAAACCATGGACTCTGCAGCCACACTGCACACATTAACCTGTGTAAGAAGCTTCCAAAATCTGGTGGCAGGTTCGTAAATGCACGTGAAATGCAGTCAGTGTCTTTTCCTACTCCACATAAAGCACTCAATCTCTTCCACACAAAACTACACCTCACCTGTCCTCTTACCCTCAAAAATTACACTGAGTAACCATCAAGCCTTTCCTCGTGTTTTCGGATCCATTTCCAGTTAATTTTCCTCTCACTTTGTCCCTTTCCTAAGTCACTCTGATCCTCTTTCCTTTCATCTCTGTTGTCTTCTTCCCAGTGTCCCTTCCCTGTTGCTCTCCCTGTGCTGCCCCGAGTCTTATTTCCCATTCTCATCTGATCCATCAAGACCTTGTTCTCTCTCTGCCTATTTCCCCACTGGAATTAGTGCAGAAATATCCCACTCAGTCTCTCCTCTGTCTGTGGGGATCTCAGAGGGTGAAAGAAGAGGGACAGACAGAAGAGAGAGAGGGAACCATTGTGGGGAGAAGGAAGTGTAAGATAAAAGGAGAAGCATAGAACCCAGGAGGGGAGGAGTGGTTCCTGTCTACACAGATACGCGGTGCTTCTTGGACCTGAGAGCAGCAATTCCTCAAGGAATGTGGGGAATTAATTAACTGAGGCTAGTCATGAATTTAATACAGCCGAGCAGGGGACTGAGACTCACGGAAACATGGAGGAAGTGCCTCCACTTAAGCATTTTATACATATCCTCCTGAGATCCGTGAAACCACTTTTGTACAGAGCCCGAGTTATCAGTGATCGTTGTCACGAAACAGCTGCACTGCTCCAGCAGATTGCTTGTCTCTTCGCATTACCTGTGTGTGGTTTGCCTTCTAGGACATGCTGTGTGAAGCAAAACCATGAGCTACTCAAAAAATGCTGATGCCTGCAGCGCTTTCCGTAGGTCACGCCTTGATGGGATAGAGGAGAGGCTATGCATGGGCAGGGGTCAGGGCGTCCCAGGCAAGTAGGACACCTGTGGTTTCCTCAAGGGCCAGAGCTTTTCCCAGACCCATTGTATGACTGATGGCATGAGTTCAAAACATGCTCATGTGCTATCTCTGTCTGGAGAGCCTGTCTGCTCTGAATTAACGCTTTAGCTAACATTTATACACCCACCGAAGCCATCTTTATAAAGTACATGCTGTGTTCTTTTCCAGTGAGTGAAGACAGACAGGTCCTTGGAATCTCTTCAAAGGGAGGCCCTGTCTACCTAGAGTTGAGTAGACCCCCCAGTTCTAGTCCTTTATTTAACCCTAGTCTTAGAGTTAAAATTAATTCCATACCTTGAATAAGACAGAAAAAACAAATATGGTTTTGCTTTTGCTTTGGGATAAACTGATGACTTCAGGTACCACCAACCTGAGTACTCTCCAGCACAGTGCTGGGCAGGAAAACTGCTGCCAGATTGGAACTTCAGCTGCAAACCAGCAGCCCATTATCCATACTTGTTGCCATAGTCTGAAATATCACCTGCATACACTCAAAGACATTTGTTTTCTAGGGCAGTGTTTCTTCTGCATTCAAGCTTATCTAGAAATTCAATTGCTGTTTCGGGTCTTCTGTATTTTTTTCGTCTCCTCATGTTGAGGTCTCTGAGTTGTTCTCAGGTGTCTAAATGTAGTTGCCCAGAGTGTAAAAGCACCCCATTGTAAAACACACATATAAAACAGATTAGATGAATTGCACCCTAAAAGTGTCTGTTTCTTGCCATTGACTATTTAGAGCCTGTAGTGACTAGTTCAGCTGCCTACACTTTATGTCTGCAGTAAACTAAGAGTAATGGCTGAGCTAGAGCAGGAGACAACATTCAGACTGGTTTCAGTGACGGGGACAAATTAAGGTGCCTCAGACATTAATGTGAGTAGTTACAGTTTTGTGGACTGCCAAGCCTGAAATTATGAACCCAGGACTGAGACTTCTATCTCCTGCTTTTTTGCTGAAGCCATGAATTCTTAGCATGACCTTAATTAACATCATAAAGGAGAGCTGTGGAAAAAATGGCGCCCTGGAAGCGATTTCTAATAGCAAACAAAAGATCTGTCTCTCAAGTTCATAGATAGAGACACATTTCTAAAGCTAAGATGTTTCCTCTTTGTTCCACTGAGTTCTCCTGAAGACCTTTAGTAAGGCTGGAACTGGTTAGACAACCACAAGTTTCCACTCTGCAGGGAGCATTAGAGAGGGACATGGGCAGGAAGGAAACAGAGAAACCATCAAAGGGGAAAAAGCATCAGTGGCAAGTCAGCATTAACCAGGCCAGAAGAGAGAGGTGTCCTGGACACAGAGCTGCTGGAGTCCAGCACAGAGCAATGAGGATGATGAAGGAAGTGGAGCCCCTCCCTGATAAGGAAAGGCTGAGGGAGCTGAGTCTCTTTAGCTTGGAGGAGACTGAGGTGTGACCTCATTAATGTCTATAAAGATGTGAGGGGTGGGTGTCAGGAGAATGGAGCCAGGCTCTTCTCAGTGTCATCTAGTGATAGGATGAGGGCCAATGGGTGTGAGCTGGAACATAGGAGGTTCCATATAAATATCAGAAGGAACTTCTTCCCAGTGAGGGTGACAGAGCACTGGAACAGGCTGCCCAGGGGGGTTGTGGAGTCTCCTTCACTGGAGACATTTAAGACCCACCTGGATGTGTTCCTGTGTGACTTGGTCTAGGTGATCCTGCTGTGGTAGGGGGATTTGGCTAGATGATCTTTCGAGGTCTCTTCCAATCCCTAATGATTCTTTGATTCTAACACATGGGAGTCCCCAGTTCTGATTTGATAAAGCCCTAGCAACAGTGCTAATAGTAGCAATGAAGTAGTAGTAATCATCCTCATTATCATCATCTTAAATGCAATGAAAAGACACCACCTTTGTATGAGGATTGCCCTGAACAAAGTTGTCCACAGCAGGGAAGCACGAGCAAGTTACCTCAAGGCACATTAGTGTGTAGGTTTAGAATAGGTGTCAGAGGCTGTGGGTAGCTCAGTCCTGCGTGACAGCGGGCAAACTACATGCACGTCTGTCTCTCAGTGGAAGTGGTGTTGTGCTTCAAGTTTACCATGGTATTAGCTCAAAGTGTTTTGGCAGAGGTTTCTTTTGGATGCTGGCCACTCAGGCCTCTGGCTGCGCCTGTAGCCCTGAAGAGATCTGAAATATATAGACGTGCTATGTGGGAGTCATCTCACCTACATTTGGACACTTCCACTGTAGGTGCTTCCATCTGCTCATCACTTCAACCTCACATTTTAAGTCAGTGAAGAGAAACAGATGTTTTTAGGGCCCAGCTCATCTGCTCTAATTCAGATGTCTATTTCAAGAGGGAGTATTTCACACCCTAGAAGAGCAGTCCACTGACTGGAGAGGGAACGCGTTGGCTAGCCCAGTTTTAGGTGTCTACGTTGTGCAGATGAATCCACCCACAGTTTTTAAGGACACGTATCACATCCTTATGTTTCTCAGCGAAGCCTGGCACGTGTGTGTATCTGTGCTGCACTGGTCCCTGGCTGGTAAAGTTTCCTCATTTGTCTTTTCATGCCAGAGCCATATTTCATGGCAAGACTGCTTCATCACAGACTGTATTTCTTTCTTACTGCTGCTCATCTGGGCATTACCAGCTTCACTCCAATGAAAAACTGCCCAGTTCTCTACGAGGTCTTCAGTGCAGTGTATTTCCGTGATAGAAAACCCAAGGGGGGGTGCTCAGCAGATCAAGAGAGGTTCTCCTCCCCCTCTACTCTGCCCTGGTGAAACCAAATCTGGGATAATGTGTCCAGTTCTGGGTCCCTCAGTTCCAGAAGGACACAGAACTGTTGGAGAGAGTCCAGCACAGAGCCACAGAGATGATGGAAGGAGTGGAGCATCTCCCTTATGAGGAAAGGATGAGGGAGCTGGGTCTCTTTAGCTTGGAGAAGAGGAAACTGAGTGGTGACCTCATCAGTGTTTACAAATATGTGAAGGGTGGGTGTCAGGCGGATGGAGCCAGGCTCTTCTCAATGTCATCTAGTGACAGGATGAGGAGCAATGTGTGCATTCTGGAGAAGCCCTTGGCTATGCAGGAAACATGTGTTGCCCTCAGGCACCTATTTTAAATAAGGAGTTAAATAACAGACACAAGTTAGAAACTGTAGATGTTCTCTCTTGAGCAACCTTTCTTCCAGAGCATTCACAGAATCACAGAATCACAGAACTTTAGGGATTGGAAGGGACCTAGAAAGATCACCTAGTCCAATCCCCCTGCCAGAGCAGGACCACCTTTCCACATTGACTTCTGCAAGGTTAGGTTACGGCTGGCCATCTACACCATCCTTCATTTCTTTTGAGGTTCTATTTTGCATTTTCTTTTCATTTTATTACATTCAGATTAGCAACTGCAGGAAAACACTTGCACACTGTTCTGAAACCACACTGTCTGAGCTGTGGTTACGTTTGAAATCATCATTGTCCTACTTCTTCATTGTCTAAACACCATTCTGTTTAGGTGCCCCCTTATAACCTGATGATGTTGTGACAGGAATGAAGGGAAAAGCTAGCAGCTGCACAATGCTCACAGAGCGAGCGCTTGACAATGCCACCGCACAACACGCGTCTGTGGGCTCTCGCAGGATGACACTACCAGTACCAGGCAGATCACATGAGCCGCCCAGTTAGCCCCCCAGCTTGCCACCACATGCCTCTTTACCTTTTCTGCCTGTTGTGATGGGGTAGAACACAAAATGCATGTCCCTGGCTTTCCTGCTAGTGCTCCTCCCTTAGCCTCACTCGTACCCCTGCCTTGTTTCCCTGCCTCCCCACCACTGTTGTAGTTTCTTCTATTTAGAAGCAGGAGTGCTGCCCAGGAAGGCCAATGCTGGTAGCGCTGCATGAATCATCCTTAGAAATGATGAATCACAGAAGCCATCCTCCTTCCCAACCTCATTTAGAATCCCAATATATACCCACTTGCGTGGCAAGGCCCATGGCTCCTGCCCCACCACATAGGGACAGTGCCAGGGGTTACTGCAGTTTGGTTGGCTTGTGGACCAGAGGAAGACTTTGGTGCTACCAGGGGGGACTTGGGGTTCCCATGTCCCTGGAGCAGCTGCAGAGCCAGGGCAGCCGGGTCTTGACACTGAGCTCATTGCCATCTGTTTCCCTTTCAGCCAGAACCACCCTCGTCCAATAAGTGGCAACTGGACAAGTGGCTGAATAAAGTCACCCCACATAAAGTGCCCATCCTGACCCACCATGATGGCCCACTGCTGGAGGCCCATTCCTACTATGGACGCGTGAAGGCAGAGCGACAGGAAAGCGAGAAGACCCCGGCTCCCATCTCAACCGAGCACCGCAGTGGGGAGGTCCGCGCTGCTGCCACCGCCACCCTTGGAGACGGAGCACGACCCAGGACTGCCAACAAAGCACCGGGCAGCAAGGGCTGCCGGCAGAAGTCACCACCCGCTGCCGACGGTGCGGCCCCGAGGCGGGCAGCAGGGAAGAAGGCACCACGGCGGGCAGAGAGAACCTCTGCTGGGGACGGTCCCCAGTGCCCCAGTGCAGAGGAGCCCCCCGGGAGCCACAGCTTTCCAGAAAGCACTGCTGGCGAGGCACCAAGGGCCCGTCCCAGTAGTGGTGGTGGCTGCAGAGCGGGGCATCGCCGAGAGCCCCGCTCAGCTGCAGGAGGCGAGAAGCGTCGGACCCGTGGCCCGAGCAAAACGGCGCCCAAATCCAAGGAGTTCATAGAGACTGAGTCTTCATCCTCTTCATCCTCGTCCGACTCGGGTTCTGAGTCAGAGAGGGAGGAGCGTCCACTACCCAAAGCACCGGCATCAGCAGCCGGGGCAGAGCCACGTGCCAAGGACTTGGGAACCAGTGTCGCCAGCAAAGCCCACAGTGGCTGCAGTGCCTTTGGCTCCATTAATGCCAGGACTAGTAGTGAAATAGCAAAGGAGCTGGATGAACAGTTTTACACCCTGGTTCCTTTCGGTAGGAATGAGCTCCTGTCTCCTCTGAAAGACAGTGATGAGGTAAAGTCACTGTGGGTCAACATTGACTTGGCTCTTTTGTCCAGGATTCCAGAGCGCTTGCCCGAAGAGCCGCTGGCCATGAGTGCTGGAGCAAGCCAGGTGGCCAGCCTCCCGCAGGGCAGTAGTGCTGACCTCCCCACAGAGAAGGCCTTACCGAAGTCTAGAAGGAAACGCAAGGTGAGCTTCGGAGGGACCAGTCGTTGCGGGTGGGGGGTTTGTCCAGCAAGTGGGAGGCAAACATCACTTGCACCTGCACCCAGCACTCAGTGACGGTGTCTTCTCTGGGTCAGCATTTCAGAACTAGGATGTCCATGCTTGCCACGTAGGACAAGTTCCTGGGGAGATGCCATCCCAGGAAGTGATTAAACTTCTGGCCCCAAGGGATCACAGGCCCTTAGAGATGGTTCTCACTGATGGCATGCAGCTCTCCACACTTCAGCGAAGGCACTACATTTTCAGTAGGGTGGCTTTCTCTCCTGAAGTGTCTCTTAGAACCTGGGCATTTGGAGGTGATCCTTAGGTCGGCAGAGGGACAACTCTCAGCTATGTTGTCACAGTCACGTCTGTGAAAGAAAAGTCATACAAACATGAAGGTGAGAAAGACCTCTAAAATCATCAAGTCCAACCCAAAACTACCATGCTGACTGGCCCATGTCCCAAAGTGCCACTTCTACGTGGTTTTTTTTTAAACACCTCCAAGGATGGTGACTTCACCGTTTCCCTGGGCAGCCTCTTCTAAGGCTTGATCATTCTTCAGAAGTAGCACCTTTTTTTTCCCCTCAGACTGTCAACAAGAAGCAAGCTGTTCAGTCCCAGTAGGGAGCCCCAGGGGAGACCTAGCACCTGTCTGGCTCCTCACCCTGCCAGCCTCACACCCCAGTGGTCCCCTTTTGCCTCAGGGCTCTCAGACAGGTAGGAATATAGTCCATTAGCTTCCTGCTCCCCCACAGCACTAGTAGACACAGCCCTCTGTCTTAACACTCCTGCATACTTTCCAAGCTACTAGTGGTACCAAGGAGAAAGCCCCTTCCATCACATGGGCACAGATGACCACTGAAGAGGCTTTCTGGTCCATTTGTACCGATCTGACCCCAAAAGTCACTCCAAACCGGAATCACTCTCTGCCCAATTTGTGGATCACAAGTAAAATTCAGCCAGAACTGGAGTCTGGAGAAGTGTTAGAATTGCAGACGAATGTGAACTTTGCAGGGGACTGGCAAAGCAGAGCCTTTGGGAGCAGATGACAGAGCCTGAGAAGCACAACATGAAATTGAACGGTGGCAGGAAACACCAGCTACCTTCATACCAGAAGGCCACATGGTGCCCAGCTGCAGTCCCAAGCAGCGGCACGCAGTCACACACTTTGACCATTAACATGCTTGCAAACGTGGTTTTGGCCTGGGTCAGCTGCTGTTCCTCCAGACCGTGTCTGAGTCTCCCTGAGGACCAGACTGAGGCTCCTTCCTGAAAGGCAGTCCAAGCGTGGCATAGCTTGGTCTGAAGGAGAAGTAAGACGAGTGCCTGGGTGCAGGTTGTGCTGTGCTGGGTGACCTCAGGACCGGTTGCTGAGCTGTTGTATTTACCAGTATAGGCATAGTCACTGATGCTGAGAAAAGGGACACAGAGACAAAAAAGGTGTGAGCTTGTGGACTGGGCAAGAGAAAAGCACACAAGAGATGGACTCACAGATTCTTAAACACTGACCCTTCAAAATCTTTTTTTTTAAGTGGTGGACCAATTGTCCTTGGTCTGCGTTAGGTAAACACTCAGAGAAAGTGCCAACATTAATGCCAAAGTGCAAGAAAACACCACCAGCCCCTGACTCGTAGAAATACTTCTGGGTCTGTAGCAAATTAAAACCCACAAGATCCTTATTTTTCTCTTCACTCAGTGCGACAACGAGGAAGAGTGCAGAGACGTCAAGAAGACTCACTTAGAACGAGAGAGTTCTTCGCGGTTAGCTGCCTCTGCCCACAGCATAACAACAGCAAATCACTGTAATATGGATGAAAACAGGTAAGCATTTCCCTTCTTATTTATCAGTCATAAAACTAGTTGCAGTTCGGCACTGTGCGTTATTTTTTCCCTTTGGTAGGATTTATTTTTTAATCGTCTCATTTATTTTTTAATTATCTCATTATGTTGAAAAATTGCCCGCTGCATTCACCTTTCTTCTGGTATAATGAGCAAGTTGGCAGTTGCTGACACTGTTATATGCTGGTGTTTTCTTGTCCTCGTACACAGAGAAGTTGCTAACTCAAGTGCGAGACTCTGGGATAAATAATAGCTAGAGCTGTTGTAGGTGCCAGTTCAGAGACAACAGTCTTCTTTCTTTACAGTCTTATGAGTGTCAAGCTTAAGGTTTGATTATTTAAACACTATTATCTATAAATAACATATCATCTATTGGAAGGGACCTCCAGAGATCCTCTAGTCCAGACGCCCTGCCACGGCAGGATCACCTAGATCAAGAGATGTATTGTTTTTGTATAGAATCATTGAGGTTGGAAGAGACCTACAAGGTCATCCAGTCCAACTGTCAAGGAGAAAGGGGGAAAGAAATAAACTGGTTGGCTCTGCTGATTGGTGTCAGCATTATTTTTAGAGAAATTAAACAGCTAACTGGGCAGCAAGGGAAGAAGAAACTCATTACTTCATCCGTGAGATGTCCTGCTAATTCACTTCCCCCTCGTTGGCTTCATAGCAAATATGTTAGTACTATATCTCCCTTATGACGAGAGGCTGAGGGAGCTGGGTCTCCTTAGCTTGGAGGAGAGGAGACTGAGGGGTGACCTCATTAATGTCTATAAATATGTGAAGGGTGGGTGTCAGGAGGATGGAGCCAGGCTCTGCTCAGTGTCATCTAGTGATAGAACGAGGGGCAATGGGTGTGAGCTGGACCAGAGGAGGTTCCACATAAATGTGAGAAGGAACTTCTTCCCAGTGAGGGTGACACTTAGGGGGAGAAGAAGGGTGCAGTTGTCCAACTTATACACCCTGATTCTTGCTTTTGTAAACGTCATTGGTCATTAAGGCAATACAGTTCATGTTGTGTTTTAAAGGTACTAACTACACTGCGGGAAACGGGAAAGGTCCTGATTTGCAGCTTCTTGAACATCTAGTTTTTAAAGACTTTATGATAAGAGCACACTTAATTAGCTCTGATCTCTGACATTATGTGCTGAGATAAAATACAGTTTGTAGCACATTCTTCCTTGCAGCCCCGTTAAGTGTGCACGGTCTGACACGCTAACGATAAAGAAGCGAGAATTGTTCATAAAAAGTAATAGGCTGACTAAAGGGAAATGTGACAGGGGAAAGGTGTCGTGTTAAAATGCTCTGTCTGGCCTTAACCACAGTTTCAGTCCTAATGCAAACTGTCTGTCCTTAAAGAAACCTTTTCCTTCGCATGAAGATTTCCACCTACGTTTTTTCCTTCTTCTTAGTGCATCTGAAGTTTATTTATGGGAATATTTCTACTGTCCTGATATGCTTCTCCAAGACAAATAAAAGCTTAAAGCTGTGTTAGAGCTTTCTTCTTCAGGAGACAGAGCAGCTGACATTTCTCAGCATCTACAGTTTGCGTGTGTTTCCTTTTGTCTGCACTGCCAGCCTGTCTTTGTCTCCAAAATCTGTATTAGATTAGTATAAACAGTGCTACCAAAGGCTGGGCACTGAGCACAACGACAAACCAGTCATCTCTAAACACATTTCCTGTTTTAGTTGACACGGTTTTATTGCCATGGCTTATAAATTGTCACCTGTAATGGTGAAATAGGGCTCCATAACCTGAACTCACACTTCAGAGCCTAATCTTTGTCTCCAGCTATCCCCTAAGAAATGGTGAGCAAGTGGCCATTTATCTCGGTATTTTTCCCAAGTACTCTGATACAGACTTTATATTAACTCCAGAATTACAATTTGCCTTGAAGGGAAAGAGGAGAAGCATGATAGAAATGTGTAAATGAACTCCTGGTCCCAGTACTGTGTGCTTGTTTCCAGACACCAATAGACTTCATGGTGCCAGAAGGTTTATATTCGAAGTTTTGGTAATATATAAAACGTTTACCTTTCTCAAACCCAGCCTTGTGACACTCCATTACTGCAATTTCCATTTCCAGCTTGGCAACACCAATAAATAAAAATGAGAAAATGCTCCGGTCACCCGTCTCTCCCCTCTCTGATGCATCAAAACACAAATACTCCAGCGATGATTTAACTTCCTCCAGCAGACCTAATGGCAGCAGTCTATTACCTTCCATCTCCTCCAGCAAAAAGCAAAAGAGCGAAGTCCAGTCACAGGCACATCCTGGAGACTTCAATGTGAGTCTGCGCCGCTGTTCATGATACGAAGCTTCCATGTGTGTTTGTGTCTTTATGTTGAGGTTTGTGATGGTAGTGCAGAATGTTGTGCAAAAAATAAACCCCAGATCGAGTAATAATGAATTTTGCATTGAGTTGAGATTTTCTGGTTTGGAGTTTAGCAAGGGACAGAGGAAAGGAAAGGGAGCCGGCTGCAAAGTGGGCAATCAGGTCTACATAAACAAAATGTAAAAGCTCGTGGCCCCAAATGAATGGCTTTAGACCTCCAGAGTGTTGCTTGGGCACGATGCAAGCTGCCTACACCTAGTAATGTGGTGCGTAAAGCCTCTGCTGTGTCATGTCTCTACTCAGCCACTGCCTAACAATGAGTATGTCTGCAGAGAAGATCTCCTCCGTGTTGTAAAACCAACTTTCTTAGACACTTCTGCTTACTGTTGGCTTAGCCCCAGCCTCATGTGTCAGAGCCCAGATCTTGCTCACACTACGTACATCCAGAATGTTCTTTCAGATAAGGCCACGTTACTCTACCACATGCTAGTCACTGCCTTCAGAGTGTGGAGAGAGGAGGAGATGCTGCCTCACTTAAGTGTGAATGCTGTGATTAGGATGCTGGATTAAAGAGCTGTTAGCTCTTTCAATTAGGGAATTCTCATCTCTCATGTCTCAGAATCATACCCTACCCTCCAGTGTACAGGACACTGCTGATAGAAGACCCTGAGCAGAATATTGTCACATCCCCCCCTGAAGCTGTTTTGCTTTGTGTGAAACACCTAGAAGAAGCAGTTTGGGTACCACCATCCTGACATCCACTGTTGAAGCATCTAGGGAAGCTGTTAAGGCCCTCTGCTGCTAGAAAGGCCCACGCTCCTCTCCCTGCTACAAAAGCCATTTGTATGTTTAATCCTATACCAAGTTTTTTGTATTTATTAGATACAGAAGAGGCTTCAAAAGTATTAGTGCCTAAGCAACTTCCAGGAAGTCTAGTTGCCTGAGTCATAGCGGTGGTCTCTTCAAGCAACTTTTGCTTTGGAGACCACTCTCCCCACAGTGTTTGTTAAATATCTATGTATACCCTTTTTGAGAGAGAAGTAGTAACTATAACCTCAACTTTGACCACTTAGACAAGTTGTCATAAACTGTGTTTCAAGACTATGTCACCGATGCTTTTGGTAAACTGAAATGCAAAATTTCCCGTGAAGTGAATTCCAGTAGAAAGGCATTTGAACTTATCACAGTTATTAACTGAATTTCTCATGAATTAATTGTAATTTGTTTAACATTTTAACTTCTAACGCGTAAGTTTAGAGGTTTATAACCCGTTCAGAATTTTAATGGTATGATTCTTCACCGGGTGTCTTGATAACAATTTAAAGTCCTTCACAGGCAAATGTGCTGGAAATCAAAAATAAAAGGCAATTGCTTTATGATCCACACCTTTAGCTAAAGCATTTCACTGAGATCTTCTGCAGAGTGCAGCAATGCCCCGTTTGGTCAACGTTTTAACAACCTGTGCAATAAAATCCTTATGTGTCTGGTTGTTAATCTGAAAGCTTTAGCCCAGTGAACTGATCTGGATGCTTCCTGCAGGAAATGAGAGCTCATGAACAATGAATGGTAGGGTTGGCTTTGTTTTGACCCATCATCCTACCTGGCAGCTAGGTGGCTTGCCCAGTGGCTCCTTCGAACTTCTGTCAGAGACTGCAAGGCAGGAAGAGGCTGGAGGCTTTTCCACGTTTCCCTCTTGTGTTTCTGCTGTCACCTGGTGAAGGAAGAACATTGTTTTCTGATAGTAGTTCTGACCCAAAACCAAGCTAGGGCTCCCTGCTTTGCATTTCAGCACTGCATAGCACTATAGGTCTAGTGGCCGGACAAAGGCCTTATGAAGCCACATGAAGAACATCATTGCAGCACGAGACTCTGACAAAAGCCAGACGTAGCTGCTGTGGTGCAGAGCAGTGATCTTTCAAGCTGATCAGGGAGCAAAAGGAAACCTGGACCTTGGACTACAAATTTATACTGAACAGGCACATCAGCAGCACAGCACGGAACAAGTCAGACCAGTGAGCCTTGCTCTCCCAAGGCAAGGTGCAGTGCTAGTTTGGGAGCTCAAGTCTAGAGATATAACCTGACCTTCCACATAACCACGACAGATTTATTCTGTAATAATTTCAGTTCCCATGTTTCAGAGGGTTTTGATAGTTGTTGATAGTTCAGCTCAATTTCTTCTGTGCATCACGCTGCAACTCAAGTCCTTTTCAAAGTGTCTGAGCAGTATCTGTGATTTGGGTCAGCAGCAGGATGGTTGTTGAAGTAGGGTGAAAACTACCTGCCAGTTTACAATGCAAAGATACTGTTGTTTATTGGTTGCTTTGTTGAAGTTCCTCAATTCTCAATGTCTTCTCTGTTGCTTGTTGTCTAGAAAGCAATTCACAGCAATTCAGAAAATGTTCTTCTCTGCAATAAGCCACAGCCCCAAACGGAGCCTTGGTCGCCTCTGTCCAGCACAACTAGGGACTGCAGGAGGACAAAGCTTGTCTTTGATGATATGTAAGTAAAGATGACTTCAACATAAAGAAAACAATGTCATTTAAGGAGAGAAAAACACAATTTGTCCAACAGGAACTGAAACATGGCCACAACTATTATGGTAACAGTGTAAATTGAGAAATTAATGGGACGTGCTATATAGACTGTCTAATTTTTCATCATAAATGAAGCTTCTAATGATCAGTGAACAGTGAGGACTGGCTGTTCCCTAAAGGACAAGGAGCCGGGAGCCAAGGGGCAGAATGCAGCTGGCAGGGCAGAGGCTGTGCCAGCCAAGGGTCTGGCCCCACAACACTCAAGCAAAGAGAGCAGGGCAGGGCCAAGGGTGGAGTCAAGTTCAATCAAGAGCCTAGATCTTCATGAAGTACATGGTGGTGGGACAGGTCTGAGGTCACGCCAAGAAGTCAGGTCATGATCAGGTCTGAGGGGGTCAGACACAGCTCAGTGAGTGCCAGGCTGCATTATTGTTAGGCAGGTCTGAGGTCCATTCAGGAAGATGGTCCACAGGTCAGGGTCCAAATCTGTGGGGGCCATGGCTAGGCAGAAACGTGGCTGTGAAAGGGTTGAAGACAGGCAGACTTACAATGGGTTGGACTGGGAGAAAAGGCCCAGACCTGAGCTTCAGTGGATTTCTGTATCCTGTGGAAAGAGGAGAGAGGCCTCACATGGGCCAGATCAGGACTATTAAGGCTTTATTAGTACTCATAGGTCTCAGGCATTAATTATGCACCCATCATATTATTAATATATTCAGAACCACAGTGAAGAGGGTGAGAGTGGTACCCTTCTTGTTCATCCTTTGGAGCAAGGGGAGATGACGTATGGGAGCCTTGACAGCTCCTGCTGACATTGCTACTGCTGCTCTGGAAAGAGCATCACAAAGGCACGGTGAGTAGGAGGCACTAGTGGTTATCAAGAGTATCTAGAGGGATAGCTGGCCCTCCCTGCTTCCACTGTGTCCTTCAAACATCCTCTGCTCTCCTCCGCTGAAAATAATTTAAGCCTACAACTGTCTTTCTCCTTGAGAAATTAAAATTGCTGGTTTGTTTCACAGGGTCATTTAGGATGTGGTATTATTTAGATAAGCCATAAAAGTGAAACTGAAGGATCTAGAAAGTCCAGATTCTTTTTAGCTAGTAATGTTCTGGCCTGAAAATACTGGTGGGTGTCTTCTGGCTAGTGTCAGATAGGCTCTGTTCTAGCTACGTATCAGACTGCCCAGAGCTCTGTAAGCTTTGTGACCTTGACCCACCTCTTGTACGTTCACCCACAACATCTCTATCTCTTTTATACAAATTATAAATATACCTGGGACAACAGTCTAATTTCCTCAGGAACTGCTTTCTACCAGAACCCAAATAATCATTAAATTTTATTAATAATATTAGCAGTGAGGTTTGCTCACACTACCTTTCCTCAGGGGCAACTACAGAGACAGCAGCCTCTCCCAAACGGAATCCAGTTTCCAACTCTAGGTTATAAATAATTCCCATAGACCTTAAAAAGAAGAAACTGTTCCATATGTCAAGAAAAGAAGCTGGTGATATTAATTTCTGTGTGTATTCACGTCAGTCATAAGGAGATGGAAGTGTGAGAAATGTAATCAACTTTTCTGCTTCTTTCGGATAAAACTCTCCCCTGTGCATATATCCTTGTTTTCCCTCCTTCATTCCATGTCTTTAACTGTTCTAGGGCATTTATTCAGTCACCTTCACTGAAGAGCTTTTACACTTTATGCTACTTAACTCTTTATCTCTTAAAATACTTCATTATCCATAATTTACTTGTAACTACTCGATTTTTCTTCGGTTCCAACATGCACGTAGAAGGTATCAGTGCTCCTGATAAAAGTCAGCGTTGCGGCTCATGATCAACTGTTTGGATTAGCAAAAAAACTCAAAATGAAACAGCTACAGCAGAACTGTGTTTTCTCCACCTGTTTTTCCCTCAATAGGTTGACAAAACATAAGAGGACTGGTTTGCTTCATTTTTTACCTAGAGTATTGTCCCAGGAAAACTGCTTTTTTCACCATCTCTGTCATCTAAGAAGCTTTTCTCACTTGCTTTCTCCATTAGTGATGCTTGTGATTTATCCCACAGACATCCTCAATAAAACCATTTCACCTTTTGAGAGATACAAGTAAACTGTTGGTGCACAGTGGCTTCTGTGTAGAACGTCCCGCAGCAACCTGTGGTCCATTAGGGGTATCAATCTGAAACGCCAAATAAAACAGAACAAGGGATTAAATCGGCCCCTAAAAGCCAGAAATGGCTAACTAAAGGAGGGAAATTTTCACACGCAGCTACATTTGTCATCCACACCTTGTATCCAGGAAACACCACCAGAGCACCAGCTACACTAGACCTTGATCCTGAGTCACTGTGCAGAGAAGTCACTGAAATGTAGAGGATTAGACTGGCTGCAGATGCTAAATGTCAGGAGATCTGACTCACACGTGAGAAGGATCAGATTAAACATGGCAGCCAGTGTCTTTCAAATTCATGTAGCACCACAGCAGGAGGATTTGAAGAAAGGCAGTACAGTAAGTCTAAAATTATGTAGTAATCCTAATGGCAGCATTTGTCCAAAATGATTCTATGAAGTATTTCATCTCGTAATCCATGAAGTTCTAAATTGGTGTAATCCAGCTGTGGCTTTAAAGACTGCATTTTAATCAGACTGTATAGTTTTTGAGAGACTAAATCCCTTATATTTGGCTTAAAACAACAATTTTTTTAACCAATCAGTATCTCTTTGCTTTATTCCCAACTTATTTTCTCCAGATCGTTGACAACAGCTGTCACGAGCAATGAATTGGAGCACAAGTGGGTCAATAAGATGGGGGTTTTTTGTCAGGGTGGTGTATACACACGTACAACAGAGTCAGAGTGTTGTGATATAAAGGTGAATATAGTTCAGAGTCTTCAAAAAAGCAGGCAAAATCCTACTTCCCCTGTTTTGCCACTGTTTACTGCTTGCTCTAACAGAGCTTCAAGGTAGCCAGCATGTCACCTGTATAAGTGACATCGGTGCTGTTTCCAGTGCTAATCCTTAACGAGTTGTCCTGGAGTTTTGGCCATTTCTGACTCTATGGAGAGAGTGTTTTCAAAGCTGCATAATAATGCTTCAAGGCAAATCCAGTCCTGCTCTGATTTCACTGAACGATGGAATTCCCACCAACTGCATGTAGGAACAAAGTGGTGTCCTTGAAGCCGTAAGCACAGATGTGCTCTGGGTGCCTGAGGCCACAGTCTCAGCAGAAGTGAGTCCATTTCAGAACATGTATTTAACACACTGCAGTGGGGTTAGCTGGGATGAAGCTGATCTTCCCCATGACTTCTCCAAAGGTGCTGTGTTTGTGGTGGTAGCTGGAGGGGTGTGGGTGGCAGACCCATGTCTTGACTACTGCTGAGCAGTGCTCACACAGCACCATGGCTGTGGGTTGATTGGTTTGTTTTCTTTCCCAACATTCTCTCCGGCATTAGGCTGAGGGATGGGTTGGACTAGATGATCTTTCGAGGTCCCTTCCAATCCCTAATGATTCCATGATTCTATGGACTGGGCCAGATAAACCAATATCCCTACATCACCCCAGATATAAAAGCAGAGGAAAGAAGGAAGGGGGGACATCTGTTGATGGCGTTTTGTCCTCCGGAGAAACCGCTGTGCATATCAGGCCCTGCTTTCTAGAGCAGCACTTAAACACCTTCTGCTGATGGGAAGTAGGGAATAATCTTTACAATTTGCCTTTGCTTTCACGCATGGCTTTTGCTTTATGCGTTATTAAACTGTCATTCCCTGTACCTGCTGGCCTCTTGTTATGTTTTCCCCTCTCCCACTCATCCAAGAAGAGGAAGTGATAAAGTGGCTTCAGTTGGCACCTGGCACCAGCCAGGGCCAGATCACCACCCATATCTTGAAAGAGGCACAAATGTGTTTTATCTGGAAGGCTGCAGTGTTTTCTCCCTCGAGTTCCTATTGTCAATACTCCTTCTACTCCTCCTTCTTTGCTTACACATTTTGCCCTTGTGTGTGTTAGTCTAGATACTAATTTCTCACGGGTATCTTTAAGTCATGAATCTGGGCTATTTGTGGTAGAAATTTGTAGTAGACTTTGACTCTTTCCCATGGTCTCTGGTACTTCACTACTTCGGCACCGTTAGCCTGGGGGATTTGGCATTTCTGCTAAGTTAGGAATCCCCACTTATTTTGTGCTTCTTCATTCCATTTAAATTAGCTGCCAGGCTTTAATTTTGCCTGCTGTATTTTGCAGCAAGAACTCCCTCTCTAGGTGTTTGTAATGTTAATACAATCTAAGCTGTTGACCTTGTTACACGAAACTCAACAAGACAGTGGTTGTGTAGTTGTGGGATTAACTTTTCTTACACTTGGCCTCGGTCTAATGAGTTCCTTCGCTGCTGTCTTTCTGAAGTGTCTAGAGCAATATCATTTACATGGGTCACAAAACCCTCTTCACTTCTGTGCTCCTCTGCTGAACTTCCCAGACCTGCTGGGTCTGCCACTGTGAGCATGAGATTCCCATAATTAGGTACCCACCTTGTACAGTGATACGGGCTCTGTCCTACCCTGCGTGCCACCATGTGTGCCATGCCCCAGACACAGCAGCACCACATCCCTTAACCAGCATTTCCTTCAAGCTGTGGAGTTGGCAGGAGGCTGTGATGCATCAGAGAAGGATATTGCTGTGTGCAGTAATACCTGCTCCGCTCTATCCTTTACCTGCAAGGTGACCACCCTTGTCTGTGACTCAACGTGTCACACATGCTCCTGGCACGGCACATGTCCCAGTACAAAGCAGCAGATAGGGAGGGATCTATACAACCACCTTTCACTTCACGTGGTTTTCTTGCTCTCAGAGGATTTTATCTCTTCTTGGACTGAATGTTCAGGTCCTAGTGGTACAGCTTCAAAACTGGGCATGGGCTAACCCTGGCTACACAGAATCACAGAACATTAGGGATTGGAAGGGACCTTGAAAGATCATCTAGTCCAATCCCCCTGCCCCAGCAGGATCACCTAGACCAAGTCACACAGGAACACATCCAAGCAGGTTTTAAACATCTCCAGAGAAGGAGACTTCTTTAGGGTCTGGATTACTAAAGTTGTGAGACTGGTCCTATATTTAAAATTATGATTTAAGCTGCTTTTATGGCACGCAATTGTTGTGCACTGAGGAAGCACCAGTTTGGTTTTTTATAACACTTCAGCAGCATTATCTCTGAAGGGTATTAAAATACGCACTTGGCTACAGTTATGATGCTTAATTGAACTTTTATTAGTTTTTTTTAATGTAACCTCGTAAAGCGCCGTTCCACAGTAAGAAATAACGTACAAGTGGTAGGTTATGTAAATGAAGCAGAAAATCCTATAGTTTAGTGCATATAAAGTATAAAAATTAGATGAAAAATGTAGTTTTGAATGCAGTTATAATTAAAATTGTATGTTGTAGTCTAAGCTAAAAAATACTCTGTATGTACCAGCATTTGCTCTGAGTTCCAAGGAGATTGTGATGCAGTAGATGCTGATAAATTACTGAAGGAAGTAAGGCTTTTATTGATTCACTTTGTTTGATTCCCTCGCCTTTCTTTTTACTGCTTGACTTTACATTTTTGCAATTATCTGCTGAACCGGAGTAAATTAAATTCAGAAGAGGCAGCAAGTGATAAAGGTGGCAGAGATGCACTGCAGCGGTGCAGAGCTGTGTAGGATGATAGAAGCCTATATGCGCACACAGGCATTTTACCTGGGTGCTGGAACCACCAGTCTTAATTGCTCAACAGCCCAGAGATTCTGAGAGACTGCTTCTGGAAGCTGCCCAAAGCCATCTCGCCTCATGCTGAGATCCCACGCAACGTAAGCGCTATCTTTCCTGCTGGTTTTCGGCAAGCTCCCAGACAAAGTGGTGGCAAAGGCAAGCAAGAGGAATTCTGGACAGTGGCGGATTGTTTGATAGATCTCATCCCAGATTCAGCCTCAGCCGTGGTACTGAGGCTGCCCTTGTCAAAGTCATAAACAGTTTGAATGCCGCTGCTGAAAAGGAAGCCTGGCCTTGTTTGTACTATCAGATCTAGCCACGGGGGGGTTATTCTGTAAAAGGCTGGATTCTGTTTCAGTGCCTAGGTGACTGGCTAGTGCTGACTGAGAATGCGTTGAAATGGTTCCAGCAGTACTTGATTGCTTTCCCCAATCAACAGAGTAGGGTAAATTCTCCTCAAGAGCAGCCAGTTTCACATAATGACACTTGATCCCAGGGAGAATTCGCCAGCGATCTGACTTAGTTAGCACCGATGCCTTCTGCTTGTTCCCTTACCTTTCAGAGAGATGTATGAGATGCATTAGAGCAGGTATTATAACTCCTTTTTGGCTTCTTTGAAGAGAACCATATTCTGATATGTACCAACAATCAGATATTCCAAAACAAGATACTTCCTTGTGCAGTTGAGTTTACAAACAGCGATAAAGCACTTGCATGTACCTGTTTCTTTGGATTCAGGCTCCTATTTAATTTCATTTATTTTAAAGAAGCCTAAATTCTGTTTGTAGATCTGGAGTGACAGCGCTGACACCAGCAGATACACACCGTCGTACATAACTTAAAAGGAGAATCCAACTCAGTTGTCTGAGAAGCAGAGGTCACTTAACTTTCTGTGGGACTTCAGTTTACATCCAGAAATCATCCATGATCAGAAAGCCTAACTTCCAATCCCACTCCAGTGCTTCCTCTGCAACTCACATCCACTTCAGTTTAACCAGTAGCCTGGAACCATTTTAATCTTGTAGATATTTTCTCTATTCTCTGACTTCTTAGTCTGTAGCAGGGATTGGACTAGATGATCTTTCGAGGTCCCTTCCAATCCCTAATGATTCTATTAGGGAGGGACTGCAAACCCTAGACCAAAGACCTGAGAAGAGGTTAAGCCACAGATCTTGCTGAATCTCATCAGTGGGAAAACAGATGTGCTTGGCCTCAGGAAGCCTCTCATCAATAATGTAGTGCCTGAAATTAGCATCCAAGGAAATTACCTGCAAGTTCTCCAGACTGAAATTAGCACCAGTGTAACTACATAGGCCAAGCTGCAGAGGAACCCTGGAGAAACCTTCACATTTGTAATGTATGCAGGTGCTCAGTTGCTTTAAACTAAGGCTTTATAAAATCAGAGTATGATTAGCAATCGTCTGTGAAAATTCATAGCTATGAAATGTGCTGTATGCAGAAGAGCTGTCTGGAGTAATTACTTCGTGCGTTAGTTTTCTCTTCTGTCTTTTTTGTGTCCATGAGCAGAGATTCCCTTCGAGGAGCCCATGGAAGAGGGGCTTGTTTTCAGTTTGGGGGTTCTTTAACATCACAACATAATTTAAACTAGTATCATAGAACCATAGAATCATAGAGGACTGGATTTTATAAGACAAATAATGTTTATGTGCAGTAGGAACCTAAACAAAAATCATAGAATCATTAGGGATTGGAAGGGGCCTTGAAAGATCATCTAGTGCAATCCCCCTGCCAGAGCAGGATCACCAAATTCCCCCAAAATTCCCCCCAAAATTTTTACTTACTAAAAACTTCAGTTTTTGCACATTCCTCTATGATAAACCACCCCACAGCAGGGCCCTCAAAGAGACTTCCTGGCTCAGAAATGTACATGCCTCATGCTAATACCCTCATTGCTAATCACAACTTGGGAGAACAAATCCTGCTGCAAGCTGAAAACCGTTTCCAATTAACTTATAAGTAGACCATAATTACACTGTGTTATCTCACTGTGGTTTTACGGCCGCTTACCGTGCTTCAAACAAGAAAATGAGACCTACAGTGCTGGGTGATACAGGGGAAGGAATGCTACTAAGGACATGTTTTAATGACCTGAGTTTGAAAGGATCATGTAAAGGGTTATAACTTTGATAAGTCAGAGCGATGAGCCCAGTGTTTCATCATTTTGCTCAGCTTTGCTTTGCTGTTTGGCACTTCATAGCAAGTCCTGTTACCTAGGTCACTGCACAAGATGAAGAGAGATGGAACTTAATACTTCAAGAATTCTTTCAGTGGTTCTGAAAACACGGCTGTTTTTCCATATTGAGTTAACACTGTTTCAGTGTTTGGTATTCAATAATTGACCAAGACTAAATCCAGGTGGTTTGTATTGCTAAGATGTTAGCATCTTAGCACCTCCCTTATGAGGAGAGGCTGAGGGAGCTGGGTCTCTTTAGCCTGAAGAAGAGAAGACTGAGGGGTGACCTCATTAGTGTACATAAATATGTGAAGGGTGGGTGTCAGGAGGATGGAGCCAGGCTCTTCTCAATGTCATCTTGAGGTAGGACAAGGGGCAATGGGTGTCAGCTGCAACATAGGAGGTTCCATATAAATATGAGAAGGGACTTCTTCACAGTGAGGGTGATGGAGCACTAAAAAGGGCTGCTCAGGGGTGTTGTGGAGTCTCTGGAGATGCTTAAAATCTGCCTGGATGTGTTCCTGTGTGACTTGGTCTAGGTGATCCTGCTCTGTTAGGGGGATTGGACTAGATGATCTTTAGAGGTCCCTTCCATCCTCGAATGATCTGTGATCTTCCTGGACACAGGAGTATTTGCAGCTGCGCTAGGTTATGAGATACCTACTTTAGTCCCCTGTCTGACCTCCTGGGTGGAGTAAGCTGGGGAGAGATTCCACCTGAGGCAGAATGAAATCTGAGGAAGAATAAAGAAGGGGGAATATCTGGAGCTGTGATGTTTGCCTGCCCAAGTCACTGTTATATGTGATTGAGTTCTGCTCTCCTGAAACTGGCTAAACCTTCCCTGCCAATGGGAAGCAGTAATTGAATTCCTTATTCTCCTTTGTTTTACCTTTTATTCCTTTTCTCAAAATATTATTGTTCTAATTTTCATTCTTTTGATTGTGTCCCCCCATCCCATCCATTCTGCTGCTCTGCTCTGGTAAGACCTCAGCTAGAGTACTGCGTCCAGCTCTGGAGCCCTCAGTACAGGAAGGACATGGCTAGATGATCTTTTGAGGACCCTTCCAATCCCTAACGATTCTATGACCTGATGGAGCAGGTCCAGAGGAGGGCCACGAAAACTATCAGGGGGCTGGAACACCTCTCCTGCACGGACAGGCTGAGGGAGCTGGGTGTGTTCAGCCTGGAAAACAGAAGGCTCCAGGGAGGCCTGACGGCAACCTTCCAGCACCTGAAGGCGGCCTACAAGAGGGCTGCAGAGGGATGGTTTATGAAGGCCTGTAATGATGGGATGGGGGGCAACGGCTTCAAATTAGAGAGGGGCAGATTTAAATTGGGTATTGGGAAGAAGCTCTTTAGTGTGAGGGTGGTTGAACACTGGAACAGACTGCTCAGGAAGGTAGTTGAGGCCCTGTCCCTGAAGATGCCCAGGGTGAGGCTTGACAAGGCCTTCCCTGCTCACTGCAGGGGGGTTGGCCTGGGTTACCTTTGGAGGCCTCTTCCAACCCAGGTGATTCTATAATTCTATGGCAAATGCCTGTTCTCCACAGTGACTTGAGAAAGGTGTAATAGGAAGAGCTTGTGGGAGGAGATGGAGGACCTTGCATCTGCCCTGAGGAGCTCACTGAGGTGGTGACCATATGTTGTCAAGGAGACATCAGCTTGTGCTTGGAATTGGAATGGAAGTGGATAAGCCTGGATCAGAAATAGATTTGTGAATTTGATCACAGAGACAGCAGCTGGATTTGTGCCTTGCAGTCAGTAGGTCAGGCAGGGTATGGAAGGGATGGAGAGAACTGTTTGAGGAGAGATCAGTGGAGAAATTGGCATGAGCAACGTGAGTGGAATTGCAGGAGGCAGCCAAGCCCCAAGTCAGAGATGAACTCCGGGCAGCAAAAGTCAACAGCACTCTCAGCATGCTCACAGATAAGAGGTTGAAGAGGAGTGAAATCGTAGCTGTAGAAGCAAGCAGTTTGATGTGTGTTTTCAAAGTGAAGAGATTAAACACACACTTGTTTTGAGATGAGGGAGAGGCCAAGGCAAATGACAACGTACAGAGAAGAGGAGAAAAGGGGCAAGCAAGCACCAGGCAGAGGAGAAGATGGAATAACTTGTTCTGTCTAATGCTTGCACCCATTTTGCAGATCAAAACTGCACAAATTTGGGAAGCAGTTTATATAATCCATAAAACTACATTTTATTAGCTTTCTTTTGCTTTGAATCACTGACTTCTAAAGAATGAGAGCAGCCATAAATGCTGTTGTCTCCACAGGCAGCAGTTTGGAAATAGAAGATCCTTGGTGACGCTATATTTTCTTCATAAAAATATGTTTGTGAATCCGGTTTCAAGGAAGGGAAAAATAACTTGAAAATACTCTGCTCTTCAGAAAAATAATAAAACATGTTCTTATTTTCCCCTGGTAGGCCGCGCAACGCAGATTACTTTATGCAGGAAGCTAAAAGGAAGAAGCATAAAGCAGATGCAATGGTGAGAACATTTTCTTTCCAGTTATGTTGCTCCAAATTATTTTGGTAATGCAGTTTCTTCATCAGTGCAGTATTGCTGGGGTAATTATAAAATCTATTATAAGCATGGCTAGGCTTGTTAAATTAAGAAATGTTTATATAATCAAATGTTCATAGCCCAGTAAACTAGGACTTAACAAATAATGACTTACTGAGACAGAGGGTATCTGGGTAAATAAAACTGTATTTATCTGGATAAATAAATAAATAAGGGAAAGGATTACTGGATAAATAAAACTTTTCATTCATTCCTTTGCTTTAATTAGTAACTATGGTAATGAAGGCTGTGTAAGGGATTCACATACCTGTGTTTTCAGTTTAACTACCTGGCTAGAACCTATAACTGTATCCCAGATTTGGTCTGGTGGCTCAGGTATTTGTATGTTTTTTAAAGAGCTTTGGGTCTTTGGTGCCAAAAGAATCCTTGTCTCATGGTAGACATTTTCCAACACAACCAGCAGCACCTCAAGCACAAGGAACTGCAGCAGCAAAGAGATTCTTGGCCCTGGCTTTGACCTGCGTTAAAAATGCAGCCTGTGGAAAAAAAAAGGGGTTTTATGCAGCACCAGAGGGATGCTCATCTTTGAAACAAATGGATGAACAAAGTATGCAGTGCTCCAGCCATCTCACAGTTTTCTCCAAGGCTGTGTTTGCCCAGCACTACAAGTATGCTAATACAGCCTTAAAAACATGAGGGCTTTAGGATGGAGGTGCAATCTGTGGGGTGGAACCCTGCATTGGTGTGGCCACCTTGCAGATGGGAGTAGCTGCAGTCCTGCCTTGGCTCTGTCAGACAGACACACTGTTGTTACAGCAGCGGGAATGGAAGAAGGTGGCTCAGAGCCTGTTTCTTCACCTGTTTCTCAGCTCAGCAAAATGTAAAAAGGCCAAGGAAGCAGGAGCAGATTCTTAATTTAGGGCACCAGTGCTGAGGTTTACATTCTACCTGAGTTTATTAGTGCAAATTCCCATAGTTTATGCAGTTCCATAGTACTCTAAAGTGAATCCTAAATCAGACAGTGTTGTGGAGAACTACAAATGGTGCATTTTAGTGTATTGCTTTAAACAGGATGGAAAAGCTTACTTAATATGCAAAGGAAATTCTTAGCCTGAAGAGAAATGTTTTTGTTGTGGACTCCCAGAAACAAGGGGTGCAAGTATTATTCTCTGCTCTGACATAAGTTTCCTGCATGAAAGTTACTTAGGCACAGTTTAAATAGCCTCGTCAGTATTAGGTGATTGAAATGTCACGTTCAGCTTTCCTACACAGTGGACCAGCACTTTGCTTAGAGCTTGTGAATCACCTTTCACAGGTACTACTTCTCCCTCCTTTGCTCTGTAGGGATCCTGAAGGAATTACCAGAGTGTGTTCAGGCACTTTGAATAACCTTACTTGGCTCAATGCCTCCTCCTTTGGCACTACAACACCTAACACAGGCACTTAGAGTGAGCAGCCTGAAAATTACTCGTCTCTCTGCTCCTTAGTCTCCCATCTGCAAGACTGAGATGATAGCAGTTCCACCCAGGGAGAGGAATATAATAAAAAGTTTGTGAAGTTCTTCAGTATGATCACAATGGGAGTCATATAAGAGCCTAAAATAGATGGAAGCCAGTGTGCCATTCCAAAGCTACTATTTAAAATCTTAATCCCTTGGAAAAGAATAAGGTCCATTAAACTTTCACCAGGTGCATCAGATTTCAACCAAATGCATCCAGTCAGTTAACTTTATTTACCACAGGAGTTCTTGCTGAAGGAGAGAGAAGTTGGGACAGAGAGGTACCAGCATGATTCACCTCTGTGCACGTGAGGAAATGACATTCTGGGAGCAGATGGGTGGCATTTACCTGTACATGTATGACTATTACATGCATATTTGCATATGCACTGTCACAGGACATATATTTACATCTATCCCTATAAATACACAAATACACACAGGGAGTCAAAGAAATACTGAAAATAGGAGAAGATATCAAGCATGAAGGAGAACAGCAGATGATGATGAGAGATCAGAGCAGTCCCTGAAAGAGCAGGAGGATACAGAAAGCAGATTCCTCACAAGAGGAGAGTGTGGTCAAGCAGTGCTGAAAATGGTAGGAATAAGGAAGACATGAAATGAGCCTTCGAATAAGAGTTAGTAGTCAAAGTGTTTAATTCTTATTCTCTTAGTTCAAGGTGATAATTTCCTTTCTTTGGTGAGCGATGAAAGCTGAAACAAACGGCCTGAGTTTGCGGAATTGCCAGCACTGGAAGAGCTTTGGCAAACACCTGTCAGGAGTGTCCTAGGCAGAATCAACACAGGAGTGTGGACCAAAGAGCATTTAATAGCCTTTTCCAGGTCTCCTTTCTGTGTCTTATGTATTTCACTGATGCACGGGGTTTGATGGGTTTTAGCTTTCTCAGAGGAAAAAAATGTGAATCTGAAGATATATCAACTTGTGTCAAGTTATAATTCATGTTGAGAAAATCCCATCAAATGTAACCGTATCTCGATGTTTACACTATCTCTCTGTGTCCTTATTTTTTCCCTCTAGGTGGAAAAGTTTGGAAAGGCACTGAATTATGCAGAAGCAGCGCTATCGTTTATTGAGTGTGGAAATGCAATGGAACAAGGCCCAATGGAATCTAAATCACCTTATACAATGTATTCGGAAACAGTTGAACTCATCAGGTAGGAAAGGATGAGATGACCTCAGGGGTTACTTCGCGCAAACATGCTCCTCTACATTATCACTTAATTCCCTAGAGACGGGGAAAGGGGAGAAGTGAGGTCCTCCCACGTGCCTGATCACGCATACGCAGTCTGTGTGTATTATCTGTGATTCCTCTGGAAACGAATCCAGGAAACTGTGTAGAAAGCTAAGGAGAAAACCAAAGCTTTTTGTGCAGCTTGAGTTGCAAGTCACTTCAGGAGTTCCTTCACAATGTTAAGTCCTGTGCTACCCAACATAGAAAAACACCAAAACACGCTTGTGGAGTGACTTGGAAAAATGTTGCCCTGTGTTGAAGACTGCAGTTGTGCAGGTTACCTGGAAGAAGATGTGAACAATAATGGATACTCAAGGTCCACCTGATGTGTGTGCTTCTACTGTAGATAGTAGAGCCGCAAAAGCAGTTCAGCTCATGCTACATTTAGTCACTCCCATGGCTCTCCAACAGGACAGTTTAGAATTCAGTCCCACACACAGGCCCTGTGAAGAGAGTTTGTCTCTTAAGTCCTTTTCTCCATTAGAGTTGGAGCTGTTAACATTATTGACAGTGTCAGTAAACAAAGGTCAGTATCATCCCAGCAGCTGAGTGACTCTCTCAGCAAGAGTGCAAGCCCAGTAACACGAGCAGAGAAAGCCACACTGTCAGTGATCATGGCATCACGCTTCAGGACAGCCAAACATGCCTCTCTCATCAGGGCTAAGTTCATTGGAAGTAAAACACTTTAATTTTTAATCATATTCACAATGAAGCAAAGCTTCTAAAACAACTGCAGTTCTTTCGGACTTGGAGTTGATGTGAAGATTCTCTCGCGTGTTAAAAATTCCATTGACATTTTATTGTACTTAGGTCTGTCTTCTCACAAATGTCAGTGGACTGAGGCCAGCTTTCTGACTGGAAAGTTATTTAAATAATTAAATTTTTTTCAGTAAGAGGATAGTACTTCCCATCTCTCTGCAGTTCTTCCCTTCTTTTCTTTTTTTCAAACACCACAAAGCTCTTCTATTTCTGCCTTGTGTTTCCTCATAACAGTAAATACACAGTTCAAAGTCTGGAAATGAATTTTGCTTGCAGATCTGTAGTTTTCAATAACACGTCTAGCTCGGGTTGTGTTGCAGTGTGAATTGCTGCTGATCTCACTTGCTGCAGCTCAGAAAAATAAGGGGCTTGGCTAGGTGTGCCTGTTGAAACACAATGCTCGTACCGAGTCTTTGCACAGATGTCAGGATTCACGTTTGAAAGCAAAGACACGAAGAAACACAAGCAGCTAACTGTGGGGAGCGGGTATTTTTCTGGAAGCGAGCCCAGAAGTTCTCTGTCTTGTCCTTACCTTGTCCATTGTTCAGGTGTTCAGCTGGAAGCTGAGGTTTCTAGAAACTAATTTGTGATTGCATAGCACATACACTCTTGAAACAGCAGTGCTACCACCGTGGATGTTTAATATTTATAGAATTTGAATGTAATGTCATATGAGCAAAAATAGCTCTGAGCCACATGTTCCCCCCCTCTGCTGTGCTTTGCTTGGAGAAGCAAATCTGTGTAGACATGTTCAGAGCTGGCAGGGTGAGGGCAGCACCAGCTTCAAGGCAGGCTGTCTCCCTTCAAACGCTGTGAAAACCTTTCTGCATGAACTCTGTGTAACTGGGTCTCCACAGCAGCAGAGGTTATTTTGGTAGGATGGCATCACCTCAGCGGCCCGGCTCCCCTCTGGGCTGGCGGATGTTCAAGGGAGTTACTGCTGTTTCAAAAGCACAGGGAGGCGCTGCTGATGGTAAAACAGCTCTGAAACTCGACTAGAAAAAAGCACGTGTGTGTCTGGGAACTTGAGCAAATAGGTATAGGTGGCAAATCAAATTACACTGGTCAGCTTAGCTCTCTGATCAGTCATACAAAGCTGTCTCAGTTAGCTCATGTTGGCTTCTTTCCTTTTGTTTCAGGTACGCAGTGAGACTAAAAACACACTCGGGCCCCAATGCCACGGCAGAAGACAAACAGCTGGCCGCATTATGGTTAGTAGCCCAAGATTTCCTCAAAAGGCTTCTTTTTTGCAGCGAGTCTGTTCTTGAAAATCAGATGCTGGCCATGAACAGACAGGATTCAGTTGTCCACTGAAATTAAGCGAATGCTTTCTGCTCCGGGAAGGTCCAGCCCTTGTATCACCGTACCACCAGCTTCACGTTCTGTCTCTGTAAATAAGCAATTCATACTTATTGACTGTGACAGGTCAGCTATGGTACGTCAGCCTAATTAATTTTTAAATGCCTGATGGTTTGTTGTTTTTATGAGTGATGTACTTCTGTACCAATAGCTCGGTAATTTCTTCTGTGGCTGACATTTTAGGCTCAGTAACCATAAATTATATTTACATTATAGTAAGGGAGACGCAGCAATGGAGATAATTAAGCCTGTTGGCTTACCTTCCACACTGAGATCTCCAGAGAGATATACGCACGCACCTTACTTTCTATAGAACGATCGCTGGTCGCTAGCAAAATACTAAAATGTTATTAAAATCAAATTTTCATTTCATATCTGTGCAGTTAATACATAAAATACCTATTACATGGTTACTGATTCTTAGTAAGTGGACATTTACAATCAGCAAGTGTGTTTTTAACATCTATTAGCCATCTGTTAAAAATTCAAATTAAATGCATCTTTAGCCGCCGTAAATAAGGAGCCCTAATTAAGCATTTGTGTATTGAAAACCCCACCTAAATATTCAGCGGTGCTTTTTTTATATGCATAGTGCCTTTTCTTTGTCGCTGGTTTGCTGTGTGAGGAGCGCAGAACACACTGATGGCGACTGCTTTAAAAGCGCTTAGGTGGGTCTAAAAATAAGGTAAAATAAAGCCACACTGCAGAAGGGCTGCTGAGAACCGCCGGAGCGCTTCGGTGCCTGCAGAACCACATCCAAATTCACGGGGCCGCTGCATCTGCTTTCAGCGAGAAAGGTCAGCGAGAGGGAAAGCAGACGGTGCCTTCTCCGGGCGATGAATAGCAATCTTAACTCACCGTCTGCCAGCCAGCAGATGAGTTGACACCATTTGCATATGTGCTGTACCTGTGAAGGTGACAGAGGGAGACTGATGGTGGCTGCGAGGCCACCGCATCCCCCGGCTGCTCCCCGCGCCCGCCGGGCTCGCTGCCAGGCGGCTGCCGGCTCCGCTTCTCCTGAGGAGACACTGTCCTCCAGCGGCCGGCGGCAGGAGTTCACCCTCCGCTTCCCACGCTGAGAAATCCTGCCTGGTGTTCTTTTTTCCAAGAGCGATTTGCTCCTGCGAGGGGCTTGCTGAGGATCGGGCAGCTCCTGGCCTTGGGGAGACGGGGAGCTCCCTGCGCTTCCAGACTTAAGAGAATTGCGGGTGTTTCAGGGCGGCCCCGAGACTCAATATGGCTTTTAAAAATAAGTCCTGTGCTGTCAAAGAGAGAGCAAAACACACTGGGTGTTTGCTTCGAAAGCTGTGTTACCCCGGGGCAATTCCACGCTGGCCCATTAAAAGCCCGCTGGGAAAAGGTGGTGGTGAGTCTTGACATACCAGTGCACCTAAAGCCTCTAGTGAAGAAAAGAGTTGGTGTGTCCTGAATGCAGATTATCAGTTGTTGTGATGTGTAATTACAGTTAACAGCTAATACTCTCATTTAATTACACTGCATTAAAGGTGTGCAGCTCCCTGCAGCCTAAAGGGGAGCGTGAGGACACGCAGCTTCAGCACAGTACACTGAGTTTTTCAGCCCAGTGCTGGTTTCCTCTGGGGAACAAACTGAGCAGGTGGCCTAGGAATAGCATCCAGGCTCCAATAAAATCTCTCACAAAGGAGCTTGGCCAGTGAAAAGATGTAGATCTGAGGTTTTGTTGTTTCCCAGCTATCTCCAGCTGCTGAATAGATTTCTGGGTGTACACAAAATACACCCAGGACAACTCTAGTTTATTATATAGGCTCCAGGCTTTTGTAATAAAGTCTCAGGGTAAGATACTACAAAAGGCTGCTTTTGCAATTACAATAAGAAATTTTTGAAAAATGCTCATGTTATGTTCCAAGTGAGAGTCAAGGCCTCAGAAATGAACCGTGCAGAGCCTTCAGAGTACATTTTGCTTAGTACCTCATTGCTAGCATCTGTTAGAATGACCTGCCCTGTAATGCCAAGCCTTGCTCCTGAATCATAGAATCCATGGCAAAGTGGGAAGTACTGTAAATAAATGATTATAGAAACCATAAGCACAAGTCTGACTTCCACGCTGTGAGCATGTTCGGTGATTAACTGGGATTTCTGTTGACAGGACGTGCTTCAACTTCCTCTCTTCCTTTTGTTGTAGTTACCGCTGCCTGGCCCTTCTGTACTGGAGGATGTTCCGGCTGAAGAGAGACCACGCGGTCAAGTACTCAAAAGCGCTTATCGAGTATTTCAAGGTGCATTCATCGTGGCGTGCTTTTAGATCTCTGTGTTACTGCAGGAAATACAGCAGCTGACTCAAACAGGAGCTGTGGTGGGCTTAGTTCTTCCCCTGTGAAGTCAGTAGAGTTTTACCACAGACTACCGTGGCAACACCTGATCTCTAGTCCTGTTTCTTCACAAGGACCCCTCTCTGCAAAACACACACCATGGCCATTTGTGAAGGATGAGAAATGTTTTGTGCTAACAAACAGGCATTTTCAGATCATTGGCTGCTGATTGTCTGCTTGCATCCAGCTCTGTTGTGGTTCTGCACGTTTTGCTCTAGGAAACTCTTTCAGGATTACACTTCCCATTAGACTACCTATGAGTTGATGACTCTGATCTAGATCAGTCATCAGCTGTAGGGCTTCCAATTAGCAGCACTGATAGGGAGGACAGTGCAGTGGAACATGTTCTGAACCAAGGAACTGTCAGACAGCCCACACTGACTTCAGTGGGAGTTGTACTGCCGAATCAGAGGGCAACCAAGCCACCTGCCATGCACTCGATACCGCACCACTGGCTTCCCCTTCCTGCTTTGCTTCGACTGCTACTGCTTCAGTTTTCCACTCTCTGCCAAGTCCTGGTTATTTTGCATAAGACAGGAAGCCATTCGAAGTATGTTAATGTATTTTATTTGATAGGTGACCTTTCCCTGGCAAGCATGTCAAGAACAAAACCTTTCAGGTAGAGTTCACCTAGCAGCCAGCCCTCCCAGCATTTAATCTACAAATACAAAATTAGCCTTTATCTTTCTAATTAAAAATAATAATACAAACGTCCCAGTGCTCTGGGGGACCTGACAGCTCTTTGTCTTGTAACACAGGGCTCATCTGCTGGATTTCTTTTTGCAGCGGGAGGTGCCTTGAAATGAAAAACATCCATCCTTCGACATTCTGTTAATAAAATATTCAAATACAAGCACGGATGCTCGTGGCTAGGTTCTGAGCACATGAAGACAGTGAGCAAAATTGACAGATATGTTATTGTCAAACTGAAGCTGAAGTCACTGTAATTGCTTCTAAAAATTTAGCAATATATAATTTGACACGTTCTGTTTCTCTAACAATGACTTGATTTCAGGGGAAAGAAATAGGTGCCTATTGCAGTACTTCCTTTTTCTTCACCAGTTCAGAGGACACCTGCATTAGGAACAGGATGGTCTCAGCCATGTAAAATGTCTCCTACCAGCAGACAGAAACTGTTTCACAGCAAATAGCAAATGGACTTGTACTCTGCTACAGCCAAGATGAGCTTGGGTTTTTTGCCCAGCTCCTGCTGATATAATGATAGTATGGCTTCACATTAGAAAGTAGTCTCACCTTTGAAAGTAAAAATGGGGGGAAAATCCCATTTCCTGTAATTTTCAGTGGAAAACAAGCCAATTCTCCACTCATTTCATATTTGGTATCTAAAAGCTTTCAAAACTAAGTGACGTGAAATGCTGAATGCATTAGGAACTTCCAGATATATTATCAATCAAAGAAAGGTTTTAAACCTCATCTGACACATTTGCAGGGAAAATTAGACATGCTTTTCTTCTGGAAAGAAAAAACCCAATTATTTAAATCTCCTTTTAAGTATTTTACTCCTATTATTGCAATATTAATGCAACAGAGAATTAAAAAGAAGCCACAGATATGCAGAGGCAAGACACATTCGAGGGCATAAAGAAACCATGAGAATGGGAAGCAGTAATCAAGGGGGATTAGAATGTGGTCCCTTACAACATCCTTGCCCCATCTTTCTGGTCCAGGGCTGCAAGAAAGCTGGAGAAATCATAGAATCATTAGGGATTGGAAGTCAAAATGCGCCTAAAACATAGGAGGTTCCACATCAACCTGAGAAGGAACTTCTTCACGGTGAGAGTGACAGAGCACTGGAACAGGCTGCCCAGGGGGGTTGTGGAGTCTCCTTCTCTGGAGATGTTCAAGACCCGACTGGACAGGTTCCTGTGTGACTTGGTTTAGGTGATCCTGCTGTTGCAGGCGGATTGGACTAGATGATCTTTCGAGGTCCCTTCCGATCCGTTATGATTCTATGATTCTAAAATGTGAGACTAAAGGCTATGGAAGGTTGTAGGGTGAGGCAGAGGATGGTAACTTTTACACCAGAACTATCCTTGACTCCACTTTGGTTTAAATTTTTTCCTGCCTCCAACTCTGTAAGTAAATAACATGCACTCTGTTTCCATCACACTAGAGAGATGGAAGCCAGTAGTTCTGAGACAGATCAGAAAAGATATCCAAACTATTCCATGGAGTGGCAAGTGATGAGGAAATTCAGACTGCTTCTCTTTAGGTTGGTAGATGAGAATCCTTTCACACCTTAGGAAAAAAAGCCCATTGAAGACCCTGTGGGACCTCCCAAGCTTGTTTTCATACCACTTACCTGGAGTGTAGAAAGTCCAGTGTCAAAATGGAGAAAGAGTGCCAGGGCACACGGAGCACTGATGTGGCCACTGTAAATACCACCAGTGTTGGTGTGTGCATCAAAGATGTGGGAACACGAGGGGTAGTTCAGAGGACACATCAACACTGGGAAAATACGCTACTTGAAACAGGCTCAGGAGCCGTGTCCAGCTCACTGCAGAGCAGGTTAAGAGAGGATGTGATCATCCTGCACATGGAAACAGAGCTGATACTACCAGGCAACAGGCGGTTTGTCTGGCATTGAACCAAAACCAACCCAAAAGCCAGCACTGAAGTTCAGAAAATTCCATTCTGAAGCCCTGAAACAGAATCTGTTTTACTAACTGTGATGCCCACTAAACATCAGCACAGGACACATGAGAACAAGAAGCATAAATAGTGTCTCAGGATTTCTGTAGGACCAGCTAACCTTCTCAAAAGGAATAAAATACATTTTTAAAATCATCTAGTTTCTGATAAAAGTTCCATGATTGGCGGAGAAGCAAAATTGCAGAGTGAATGTCCCTGGGAGATTACTCCTGGCCTTGAAAGCTGTGAATCTCTGAAACCTCTTGTTTATTGCTTTTCTTTCCTAAGCCAGGGGAGACCAAGAGTATCTGTACTCACACTTGTAACTCCTGCAGCTTGCAGTACCTGCAGCCTTGCATTTGAACATAAACAGATCTCAAGCTGAAGGACTACAGTTAGTCTCCCACGGCTGGCAAGAAAGGAGGGTTGTTGCCCAGCGCACGATTATCTGCGTCTGTCGTTTCAGGGGAGAGCATGAGAATGTCACTGTCCTCTGAAGAATCAGAGACTGCCCATTGCTGAATATAAGGCTGAAGATGGGATGGACTAGAAAAGTTCTGGGGTTTAGACCTCTGGTTTTCACATCCTTCTTTTTCACAGGCCCAGGATTAAATCAGTCACTACATTTGGGAGAGGGGAGATTTTCCAGAGGATAAATTGGCAGCAGCCTGCCAGTAAATTCCTACCAGCTCTTGGAGATTAACTTCTAAAACTAAACTTCAGAACGAGTCCTGGCAGCATTTTTCAGAAGAATTCCCATGACTTCTGTGAAAAGTTTCAGTTTCAGCTCACATGTTATGCTAAGCAGGCCCTGTCCCATGGAATTTAATAGACTGAGTCTGTGCTGCAGCACTGCCCCATCACACCACCAAACAAGGCTGAGTGGGTTTATGGCATCATGAGACCCAAATACTTGAAGCTGCACAATATTTTCTTCACATTTCTTTTTCTACTGTTTAATGTTTTTCATTTCATAGTCCTATAAAAATTATATGCATTGTGAATCATTATTTGCTTTACAGAATTCATCAAAAGCTGCCCAGAACCCATCTCCTTGGGGTGCCAGTGGAAAGTAAGTAACACACACAGAAACTTACATCAGATTGTCAGTTGGAAATTGTGCTTTCTGCAGTGCACCTGATACTCGTATGTGTTTAATCCCAACACCTTTTAAGTCATGGTGTTAACATCTGTTTCCAGGAGCACAGGAACTCCATCACCCATGTCCCCTAGCCCTTCTCCAGTCAGCTCTGTAGGATCCCAGGGGAGCACAGGGGCCCCTTCTCCATCTCCTATCATCAGCATCCCGCAGCGCATTCATCAGATGGCTGCCAACCACGTCAGCATCACCAACAGCATCCTGCACAGCTATGACTACTGGGAGATGGCTGACAACCTGGCCAAGGAAAACAGAGGTGAGTGAGTCAAGGCAATCCATCATTCTAGAAGACTACATTATTTTTATCAAAAAAATACCTGTTCTGACAGGAATCCTGCTTGCAAAGCAGGACTGCAGAAGTGAGTTTTCAGTTCAGTGTGCTCCCAGAATGGCAATTTTGATAGCTGGTTGGCCCAGAAGCATCTAATTCTTTCATTTGGCTGGTCAGGACAGGTGACAGACAGGTCACTGCCATAGCTGTGGGTAGCATTTACTGACATCTGTGTCATCCTGGAGAGAAAGGTTTGTGGAGGACAAGACAGCTTCCTGTCTCCCATAGTCATGGAGCTGGATGGGATGCATTTAGCCAGACCACGTCAGAAAGCAAAGACACTCGTCTTCTGCAGAGGGAAGGAAAAGCCCCTAACTGTTGTCTACCTGAGCAGACACAGGTGGAAGCGAGGTGGCTCATTCCATCTACCTAGTAAACTTATTTCAGCTGCCTTCCACGAGCCAAGTGCTCCAGTGTGTGACTTGATAAAGTATTCCTTGGTTTTCAGGCTAATTTATGTATTTAAGGTGGGAGCACAGGCAGGATTCAAATCAAAATGAGGACACTCATTAAGTGTAGGTGTGTGCAGTGCAGGTGTACACAGGATATGTGAGTTGGGGGGTCAATCTCCCGTTATAGTTGCTGGAGCCATGTTGAATACAAACAACAGAGCTCAGAGAATGAGTCAGTCCATCCTAAAGGGGAGACACAGATACAGTTCAGTTTCCTAACCACAGCTGCCAAATGCCACTTGAGGTGCCCTTTCCTACACTGCCACTCCCGAAGCCTTCGGTACTCCTGTGTGTTAGATCTGCCAGTCTGGGCTGTATAGATCAGCTGCCTGAGGACATCTCAGATGAGTGCTGCATGCTTCTAAGTAGGGAGCAGAAGTAAGTCCCTAGTGGCTAGTTAGCCTAATTACTTTTTAAGATGGTTTGACCTCATTAATGTTTATAAATATGTGAAGGATGAGTGTCAGGAGGATAGAGCCAGGCTCTGCTCGGTGTCATCTAATGATAGGACAAAGGGCAATGGGTGTGAGCTGGAGCACAGGAGGTTCCATATCAATATTAGAAGGAACTTCTTCACTGTGAGGGTGACAGAGCTCTGGGACAGGCTGCCCAGGGAGGTTGCGGAGTCTCCTTCACTGGAGATGTTCAAGACCCATCTGGATGTGTTCCTGTGTGACTTGGTCTAGGAGATCCTGCTGTGGCAGGGGGATTGGACTAGATGATCTTTCGAGGTCCCTTCCAGTCCCTAATGTTCTGTGATTCTGTGTGACCCTGTTGTACAGGCCTCTATTTCTTGCCGTAGTAGCTTAAACAACTAGCACACGTATAGATTAAACACTTGTGTGTAGACTTATTTCTCTAGATTAGTCATTAATCTCAAAACTTGCACAGTATCTGTTTGTCTTATCAAGACTCAATGGAAATTAATGAAAAGCAAAGTCAGAGAACTCACTATCTTGTTCTTTAGAAAGAAAATTGTTGTGCATCAGCCTGAAACATCATGAACCACCAGGCTCTAAAATTAATCTCACCAGCACTAAACTTTCATTCCCATGAAATGTTCAGCCTGACTTAGTTTGCAAGAGAATAAAATCTATTAAAAGGTGACAAGTAGCAACTACAGCTTCACTCTCCTCATCCTGAGTCTTTTTTTTCCCCGCTGTAGATTTTTTTAACGACCTGGATGCATTGATGGGACCTATCACCTTGCACAGCAGTATGGAGCATTTAGTGCAGTACACTCAGCAAGGACTTCACTGGGTGAGGAACAGCGCTCACTCTTCGTAACGACTGTGTGCCACTCACATGGACAGCATCCCCTCCACGGATCATTCAATTATTCTGGACACTGTGCTACAGAAACAGCCAACCACAGCATTGATCCCGACAAAGGTGAATATTCCTTCAGTAATGAGCAAACACTTTCTGAGCGTAGACATGTACGTGTGCGTGTGTACAATATACAGCCATGTCTCTTCAGAATGGATTGTTCTGTGCTGCTCTCCAAACATTCTCACACACTACAAATACTAGAAAGGGCTGATGCACAAAACACACCCTTTCTATTCCAGCGCGGAAACACTCGCTTACAAAGCCTCGTGTGCTGATTGAACCCAGTGCAATAAGCACAGATCCCTGTTCAGGAAAGCTCTCGATACATTCTTCACTTTAAGCTTGTACTGAAATCCCGTTGACTTCAACAGAGCTTAAGCACATAACACGGGTTTCCTGAACTGGAATGAAAGAGGGCAAATCATAGACATTAAGAACTGTAACGGCGAGCACGGACACGTCACGGAAGTTTTTGATAACAATGTGCCACCTCCCTGTTGCTGCCCCGCTGGGGCACGCAGAGGAGTCATGTAGTCTGCGTTGGGTTGGAGAAAGGTGACATTCCTTCATGTGCAATAAGTTGCAACAAAATGCATGCATTTCTTTTATCTCCTGGCTTCTTAAATAACTTTACCTCTCGTTCAGCTCCTCACCAGCAGTGTAACCTGCAGCATCAAGCAAAAAGCCTGAAAAATAGATGTGCTGACAGCAACGACTTAAAAGAGATAGTGGAAAATTACATTCTGTTACTGACAGTAAAGAGATAAATGAAAAAATATGGCAAACTGCAACCCACTTAGTAAAGAAAATGTGCTAATTTCAGCTGTGTACACACAGAGAGACAGAGAGATCTCTAACAGTTGTTGGCTTTGCAAGGGAGGGCTTCGTCCCACAGATTTTTACTTCCATATCTTCTTCATCTAGCAGGAGCTTGCAGCGTTTTCCCCTAGGCTGTGTGGGAGCATTACATGCCATTTCCTTTATCTGGGCAGCTGAGTTTGCTGCTCATCAAGAAGAACTGTTTCCTATCATAATCCTCTCAATCTTCATGCATAATCCTCAGCCAGGCTTTAATGTTTCTTGATTTATGGGATGTTTTCAGTTCCTGTTGACAGGCTGTGTTTTTCATGCCAGAAGAACTAATCCCACATTAATTGGAGTTTAATTTGGGTCAGCTGAAGTCAGGGCCAGTTCCTATCAAGTGTGCTTGCATTCAGGGCGTTTTTGTTCATTTTCAGTGGATTTCACACATTTAGTTCTCTTTTTCTGTATTGGGAATGATGTGATTATTTTTGCAATCACATTTGCAGCCTTTACTGAAGTCAGCAGCTCCGATGACTGTCGATGGACTGTTCTTTTCCAAGTCACTGTTCGGACCTTCTGTTGTTTTCTAATCTAATTTATTTTATATTAAGGAAATGTGAGTACAGAACACTCTTTCAGTAGAAGCTACAAGTAGACATTGATCTCAATGGTTGATCGATCGGTCCTTGCTGGCTTTTTTTTCCTCCCCTATTTTTGAAGAGCTGCATTTTGAAATAAAGATGCCTAGCAGCGTGACGTGTTTTCTCAGTAAGACATCTTTGGTAACACAGGCCGTGTGTACCCTGTGGTAAAAAGCAGCCTCGAGAGCTCACTGAGCCCCATGTACCTGCATTTTTTGCCAGGGGTACTTACTGAGACTTGGAGCATTCACCCCATTCTTTGAAGCAGCTCAGCAGAGTAGCTTCTTAAGGAGCTACTGAGCCCCAAAACATCCTGCGCCAACATCTGTGTGCCCGTTGGTGCTCAGATACTTCCCTCCCAAGAGAAGTTCTGCGCTGAGGCAGTGGTCACCTCTTAGCATGGACTTGAGTGTTTCAGTGTGGCTGGCTTTAAGAGCGAACACAGAGCTGCCTTTAAATGACAAAATACCCTCCCTCCGAGTCCTGCCATCACTCTTAACTCTGGCTGTTACCCACCCGCGAAGGAACGCAATTTGCTTGGTCACAAGTGTCATGGAGAACTTGATCGGTGCCTTTCTGTTTATCACTTGCCTGATCTTCAGCTGTGGAAGTCTGTAGGGATTTACTAGGCTAGCAGCAACAGATCCTGACAGCCGTTTCAATACCGTGTGAAGGCAGTGTGGGATTTCTCCTCAGATCAGGAAAGTGGAATTCCAGTTAGATTAGCTTCTGGTTTTTTTGATGGTGCCTCTGATGTTTATCTTCAGATAAATTTGGGGGTTCGGGAGCCCTTATTGCTATTTAACGTTAAGAAATGTTAGAAGCTACATATCTTACTTGCCTTAAATGGACTTTAGTTTTATTGCACACGTGGCGTTTGATTTTCAACTACGGAACTTTGAAGCATGTTTATTTTACTAAGATTGGGGTATTTTTCTTAATCACAATTAATTCTTTGTATGGATGTAGTGTGTCGAGAAACTTCGAAGAAATGCAAGAACTAACGCTGTCCTGTTGTAACATTTCCAGGTACTAAGGATCTCTTGTAGATGATTGTCCTTTCTTGTACCTTGTTCCAGGTAAAACACCCGTCACTTCCATGAAGCAACACACTGGTTTTCCGTTTTTGCGCTGGCATTGTCTGTGTTGTCTGATGAACACACCGAGCCTTAACTTCTGGTGGTGTAACAGGATGAGAGAGTGGCCATTTAAACCAAGCAGACATCTAAAAGGATTCGAGGTTTTGGCCCTCTCTCTGTAGGGTTTCTTGCAGATACACTGTTTTGGGGAGGTCATTTATTTTATGCAGGCTATTTGCTCTATCTGGTTGCTGCTGTTTAGATTAATGTGGCACGGTGACAACAAATGCTTCACATCACCCTCTGAGGGCCCTGTCTGGAAGAGTGCATGTGGCTTTTAGGTCTGGTCTAGTTAAGCATTTGCTCCACCTTAGGACCCTGAATCATCTTAGGCACTGTGAATCCAAAGTGCTGTGCGTGTTCTGGGTGGGACTGGAGGAGACTGTCCTTTGGGGTTCCACGAAAGACACTGACTTCTTTTAATCTTCTGTAAAACTCCAGGAACCTGCAGGCTTCTTTACGCCGCAGCAGTGCTAGGGCTCATTTTTGGAAAATAAGAAGTCATTCTGTACAAACCCAGATGGAGGGACAGCTTTTATTACAAACAGAGACTTCTGAATCATTTGGGGTTGGTAAAGCAATAGGAATGGATTCAAAGGAAGCATGTATTGCAGGTGGATGCAACAAATACAGAACAGCCTATAGGATCCTCACAGAGAGCAAGATGATACAGACCTCTTGGTCTTAATCCTTACAGGTCATATTCTATAACATATAGGTGATATCCTATAATATATCCTCGTGGTGGCATGAGTGACAGGTTCAAGTGTGGCCAAAAACCAAGCGTAAGCCTCCCTGCCATCTGGCAGGATACCCCAACCCCTCGTTTGTGTGTGTCTTTATCCAAATATCACAGGGCTTCACAGGAAGAGACCAGTTAACATGAACAGAGGACCTTGAGTAAGGGAGGTTAAGAAGACCCAGCCCTCAGTGTAGATACAAACACGTGTGTATATACTGTAAATCTGACTAGTGCTAAAAGTCACTCAGCATGAAGGATATTGCTAGTGCCTACCATTGACCATCAAGTGCTCATCGCTGAGCAGCCATACCACCTCAAAAGTGCAGTAGCTGTTATCAAAATCATTTCCATAGCTAACTGACTTGTAAGAAACGCACCTTTGGGACTGTGCCACAGTATCTCTTCCGTAAAAGAAATGTTCAACCACTTTGCCTGGCTACAGATTCAACTCCACATCACTGAAGTGTCAGAACATCTCTTTTCCCACAGATGAGGACACAAACTTAGACCTGGCTAATCTGTGCTTAGTTTATCTGCCCAAGAGACTTCAGGACTCACCAGCCTTAATGCATGTACAGTGACTTAGTTGTAGGTTTTAATCCAAATGAAATTGGAATTTGCAGAACAACTTGGATTAATGGCATCTGCCTTGGATATCCCGCAGATGTGATATTAAATGTTTCATCACTTTAAGCAAGAAAGGATGACTTTTATGTAAATAACAGTGGATGAACTCCTTGATCTTTTTACAAGAAGAGCTTTTTTAAATTAAAAGGTTGTCAGAGCAATAGGTTTTTTACCTCTCCTAAATTTTCTGGAGGGTCAGGAGTTCATGGTAACAGCTATATTAAGACCACATCCTCCTGCAGTACACTTGCCTTTCCATAATCCTCTTAATGCTTAACGTGTCAGGAAGAAATGTTTCTCTTTCACAGTGATAGCAATGTTTCCCTCCCCCATTCAGGGTGAATCCTCAAACTAAAATCTCCTGGCACGCAGAAGTACAAACAATGCCTGAAGAATATGGACTTGATAAGATAACAGTAGAAGTTTGGCTGGTGCAGACCTGTCATTTTGTTATCTCTTTGTTAGCATTTGCATCACATATTTGAGCCCTCTGTGTTTGAAACTAGAGAATTAGTCTGATTTTCATGTCTTCACAAGGCTTGGTAGGTCTGATCTCTATCATAACTGTTCCCTCAGCTTATGTGTGAAGTGCTGAGGGCATGTAACTGCAGGAACACTTGTCAGAATGCATTCAGAAAAGGATTTGAAGGATCTTATGTCTAGTCTGTCTCAAACGTTGGAGAACAGTGCCTCTCACACAATACTGTTAGCATGAAAATTTTGCTACTTCAGTGTCTCTCATAAAGTTGCCCTCAATAAGGCCAAGATTCCATTTCCAGTGCTGCTGGTTGCCATGCTTATGTAAATTGCTCTTGAGGTTCATTAACAAACTGGGAAAGTCACTTCAGGCCCATTTGTGCTTGTCTCAGTAAAGCTACAGAGAAGCAAATCACTAAGATTTGGAGCATCCAGGGCTCCATCACTCTTTCAAAAGAGACTGGTTTTCCTCAGTGGGGCTGTTTCTTCAAGTAACTCCTCTGCCTCCATTTGCTGGCTGGCTGCATTGCTCTTGCTTGTCTACAACTACACCTGCACTTTCAGAGGTGCTTTCTACTCTGGCAGCCCAAGCTACCTTTAAAACAGGGTGGTGGAGTAAGGATCATTCAACCCACAGGTTGCATAAAGGGCCTTACTTGCCCCCACAAACCCAGCAGCAAATTCAACGCAGCTCCCTCACTCTTCTGATCTGTGTAGCTTGAATTTCACATCCCGTAGGTTGAGTCCCATCCTCATCCCTGCCACCCTTGAAGGACTCCAGAGGGTCCATGGAAAAGAACAGAATGATAAAAAAGTGGGGATTTCCCGTCCCAAGGCACATAGTCCTTTTTGGGGATGAACAGAGACAGCAAACAAACAGCATGAATCACAAGGCACTCGGGTCAAACGTTCCTCGTATGTACTAGCGCAGGGAAACTTAACACTTATCTCTCTCATAGGGCTCTGTGAGAATTAATTAATGTTTGCAAATCACTTTGTATCCTCAGAAGGAAAGTGCTATGGAAGAGCTGTGGAAAAAACTGCTAAGTACACTGGATGAATTTCACCCCTGAGTCCAGAGCTAGAAGACCCTCAAAATCCTTAAATACCGTGTAAGCTCTTAATGTAAGCATCAGTGACAGAAACCCTGTGCTTAGCACTGAGGGGAGTCCCAGCCTGGGTGGAACTGCCATTCCCAGAACATCTGTAAGGCTGGTTCTGGCAGAGAGCAGGAATCACAACAGTACTTAATGGGAGAAACAGCGTAGGTGAACCCGGCGCTGCGTCGCCAGCCGAATAGTTTTTAACTTTTTGATGGTTTTCAGCCCCTTTGTCTCTCTGTGTTTGTATAAACTTGTCTCCCCGGCTGTACCAAGTGTGTTTCTCATTACAGCCTCAGAAGTATTCAAATCATTTGTCATTCCAAACCCAGCTTCCAGTAACTTCAATCAAAATTCATATATTTAAGGTGGGAGCACAGGCAGGATTCAAATCAATAGCAGAACAGGAGCGTAAAGGTCTCTTTTACTACAAAATATGTGATGCACATAAGCAGTAGCTGAACTCAGAAGTCAGAGATAAGTTGGGACCAGCACTGCCCAAGCTATACCATTGTTAGCCAGTATTCCCAGATCAAGCTTCCAGCTTCCCCTTGACCATTACCCATCAATATAGCACTTCACTAGGACTGAGCACCAGGCATCAGCAAAATGTTTCTGTTGCTGTTCCCATTATTCTGACAACAACAACAAATCCTTCCCTCTCCTTAGCACTAATTATCTTTGGTGTTCCTAGATATAGAATACTCACCGTGCCAACAGAAAAGGAAGGAATGACTTCCTGCAGGAATAAGATAGACATAGACAACATCTAACCAAAAGACAGGCCTTTCATAGTCTTGGTCTTTCTCTCACTTCCATTTTGGAAAACATTTTCCATTTAGATTTATAGGAGGATCAAAGAATAGTTTGGGTTGGAAGGGACCTTCAAATCTCATCTAGATCCAACCCCCCTGCCATGGCCAGCAACATGTCAGGTTGCTCAGAACCCCATCCAATCTGGCCTGAATGATTCCAGGGAGGGGACATCCACAACTTCTCTGGACCCTGTTCCAGTGTCTTACCATTGTAAACAATGTCTTCCTTATGTCCATCCAATCTAAATCTGCCTTCTTTCAGTTGAAAACTGTTGCCCCTTGTTCTGTTATTACAAGCTCTGACAAAAAGTCCTTCTCCATCTTTCTTACAAGCCTCCTTCAAGTACTGACAGGCCACAGTAAGATTTCCCCAGAGCCTTCTTTTCTCCAGGCTGAATGCTCCCAAAACTCAGCATGTTTTCATCCCTGCAACCCTTTTTGTAGCCCTCCTCTGGAGTAGCACCCACCTTTTCCCATTATTCCTAGAAAGAGGGTTTTCTCCTAAGGAAGAGACAGTGAGCACTGATGACTCCCTGCACAATTTTGGACCAACTCTTCCTGTCTACATCAGAAGGACAACTGGAGAGACCAGTAACTGGAGGACCAAAAAGCCCTTAGCGCTGGTAACTCAAATACCACGTGTGAAGCAGCAGGGTAGCTGGAGAGACTGCAGCAGCATCTCCTGGCCCAGAACCATCTCTTGGCATTGTGTTACCTATCTGCCTGAGAGAGCACTGATGCTTTATGGCCCTGCAGTGGAACCAGCAGGAGCTGCTGGCCTCACACCTGTGAAAAGACCTTTGTTAGGCCACTGAGGACACATCATTAGCCCTATAGCAGTTCATGGGGGTTAAATAGCAAGAGGTGGTGAAAAGGGAGAGAAATGGGTCCTGACTTATACACAGTAGTTGGGATTCACCGCATCTTGTACTGAAGATCTAAAGTAAGCACAAGGAATTACAGTCTGGAAGAGCTTGTTCCCGTCCCCTGGATACAAAGGGAGTTTAGAGGATGAGCACAGGTGCTGTAAATCCTACCACAAGTTTACAGTCACGCCTGTGGCTAATGAGAGTGGCTGATGAAGCTGGTAAATGTCTTAGGATGCACTGAGAACACGTCAGGAGGGAGCAGACGTGCAGAGAAATAGGTAAGCATTACATGCATGCACTTCTGAGATGCTTAAGGGATATGGTTTTAGGCTTGGACTCTCTCTTGACCACTCTCTAACTCACGGGGGCCAAATCCACACAAGTAAATAGTTCCTCAAGGACTGAATGTGTACCCTTGTATTAAGATTCCTGAAATATCAAGAGAATATGTTTTACAGTTACTAAATGCTCACAGGCACTTTCCCCCTATGTTGTCTGGAGTAGAGCTGGCTTCCTTTAAAGACAACCCAGTTCTTCTGTAGATAGCAAAAGAGATTAACTAGTTGTGAGCCCACATGAGGCCACCATTCCTCTCTTATTGTGGAAATTCAACAGTGTTTTTCAATTCATTATGTAAAAATGGCATTTTTTTCCCAGGGCCACCTAAAGCTTGTGACCTGCCCACAGGCCAGCAGTCCCACAGCCACTCCTGAGGCTAGTCAGGCAGCATCCCTTGCTGTTGGTGGTGGTAAAATGTGGACAGGTTCAGAGTAGCCAGATTAAAGTGCCATTGGCAAGCTGTCTCTTTCCATGGACACAAGAGGAGGGATGGGAGCTGAAGCAGAGGAGGCAGGTGGTGTGAGAGCTGCTTTCTGGATGTCCTGAGGCTAACCCTTGGTCCTCCTGTGTGGGGACATCACTCTGTGCTGACCATGGCAGATGGAAATGAAAGCTGGTGTAACAAGTCATGGCTGCACACACACACTTTTTGCTTATGGCAACTCTTTGCTCTCCTGGGCATGTTATTAACAGAGACCTGGACTACGGTGGTGCCCGCTGGCCAGGGCCATGTTGCAGGAGGCATCATGCAGAAATTTTCTTTCATGGAGTTGCCATCACACAGAAGCCAAAACCAAACCACACTGTAGGTAGGTGAGGGGGGGAAACTGAGGGTGGCCAAAACAACAGGATGCTTAAATTTGTCATTCCTTCTCCAGTCATTTAGAATAATCCCAGTAGTGCTGTGTCCCCATTTCCTGTGCTGCATGTGGCACCAGTGGCTGAAAAGGCAGTGCGACAGCGGGGCCCAGCCACTGACTGTCCTCCTGGCAGACACACCAGCAGATACTGGTGAACTGGAACTCTTCCCCACCTCCAGCAAACTTCTGAGTGAAGATCCCTGGCCAGACAAAGTACACAAAGTTTATGACCAGGAGTAGCTTTTGTAACAGACTGCAGAGGTCCATTTCCATCTCTTGTTCATAGCACAGCTGTCAGCAGACTTTTTTGTAAAGTTATTCGAGTCAGAATGGCTTCGTTTGTACCTCATAAAGCACCACGGGTGTTTCTCTCCGAGGGTACAGTACCTGAGGCCTCCCCCAGCCAGCCACAGCTACAGCAGTTTACCTTTCCATTGACCACAACCCCACAGGATGTCCCCATGCAGCAGGCAATATTGTTTACACAGGTTAATACACAGAGTCCTCTGTACAGTAACTTATGCTGTAAAGTATGTACATACATCATGGTAGCAGTCACAAACGCTTTAAACTGCCTTATTTATTAGATCAGTTAGCTTCTCCACTCTTGCTCCAGGATACTTTAAATTATTTTTATCTTTTGCACTAGGTATTTTTTTAGTCGCTGCATTTTGACCCAATTATTGGGGGGGAAAATCAGTCTTTTCAGTAAATAGTTATCTAAAATTCAAGTAGAAGTAGCAAATTTGCTGCCATGCAACTAATATAGTTCTGAGTATAATTAAAAATGGTTGTGGCATACCCCTACCTGTGTATCGTAGCACATGCCAGGGATAATTATCCTCTTGTGATCAGTATGGACAAGAGCTTCAGTAACTTTCACCTGCTTAATTCTTCCATTGTGAGACAAGAAGTGCAGGGGGATTGGACTCGATGATCTCTCGAGGTCCCTTCCAATCCCTAATGATTCTATGGCTCTAAGAGAATAATAAACGACTTCACCGAAAACATTCCCTGTGTGAGAGCCATGGTCTTACTCCTCTCTCCAGCAAAACCCACGCTGGCTGCAGCGGGAGCTCTACCCAAGTCAAAGTGCAACGTGAGGACGTCACAAAAATAAACCCGTCGCGTATGAACAGTACTTTGTGCTTTGCTCTTCTCCTCTTTAGTAGGTAAAGGAACGTAGGGTAAACGCTGCGTCTGTAATGCTCCTCTGTCTCACCCCTTCCTCTTTTGCTGTTCGAGTGAAAAACTGAGGTACAAAAGCAATTGCATTTGTTCTATTCGCTTAAGCAAAGCAGAAGTCTTTTGGTGACCGGCTCTGAGTCAAGCTAGGAAATACAAGAAAGCTGCTCTTTGTTTTAGTGTTGAAGTACGTCACGCAACCACGCTGGTCCACGCGGGCAACAGCAAAGAGGTTCTTCATGACTTGTTTTACCGTTTGGAGATGTTGCTATGTCCACAGTTCATATAAAACTCATGTAGCACAGTTTCTGGGATGGTGAAAATCCTACTGTAATGTAACAGAATGAGCCTTAAGGATTTGTAAGAATAAGCACTTTTATATTAAAAAGCAAATATTAATTCATCAGTAAGATTACTTTTTTAATGTGACAATAAACCATGAAATCAACATCCTTCTGTCTCAATTATGCCTCATCTGTCTCTTTCTTAAGGTTCTTCTGAGGAGAAAAAATTGCCTGGTTTTGGGTTACTGCTTTTGGGTCCCATCACAGGCACATGTCCTCCTGCCTAAGCCACCTACCCGTCTCCACACATCTTCCTCCATGGGTGAGCTCATCTGAAACCTCTGTACAAGGGAGGAGGAAAGGCTTGTTCATCAAAGCACATCTCTAGGTTTAACTAGGGGGCCCAACTGAATCGAAGATGTGAAAAGAGGCAGCTCTCCCAGGAAAGGAGAGGCACAGGATGCGCACATAACCAATCCAAACTTTTCTTTATTTAGATGTAGAAGACAAGCCACTGCACCATAGGACCACTAACATCTGCAAGTAGTGCTAAGAGGGCCAAGATAGCAGCAGTTCACATCTATAGGCCCATATTATGATAGCACCAGAAGAAATACAAATGCCACATCACTCTCCATTCTGCACTCTGCTGGCTCATATTAAGCCGGCTGTCTACCAGCACCCCCAGGTCCTTTTCTGCTGGGCAGCTTTCAAGCCCCTCATCCCCCAGCCTGTAGCATTTTCTGGGGTTGTTGTGACTGAAATGCAGGACTTGGCACTTGGCCTTATTGTACCTCATGCCATTTGCCTTGGCCCATTGATCCAACTTGTCCAAGTCCCTCTGTAGAGCCTTCCTGCCCTCAAGCAGATCAACACTCCCACACAACTTGGTGTCATCTGTAAACTTATTGAGGGTGCTCTCAATCCCCACATCCAGGTCATCAGTAAAGATCCTAAACATCTCCTACACCAGTGACAGTTCAGTCCTACACGCTGCACACAGTTCTATTAACTTCCACTAGGTTGGACCTGCCTGTTTCAGTGCTGCCTCTCTCCCTAAATGCCTCAGTGGTTTGCTGCTAATCCTGCAAAATATTCATGAGGAAATTAACTTCCTGACTTGTTCCTTGAAAGTGTAATTCAAGGTCAGGAAAGAAATCGGGTACCACCAAAACGAAGACCTGGAGGGCCCATTACAATGATGTAGTCTCACTTTCCATGAAAACACAGGTCATAACATTTCACCAAGGGATTCCTTTATGAAAGGCTAATAAGTTGAGGAGGAGAAGTCTAACCTTTTATTAAGGCACCCAGTCTTGATTTAAAGATACAGAGGAATGAAGAATTCACCACAGCTCTTGGATTGCTAAAACTTCTGACCCAGGGCTTCACTTTGGATGGTACCAAAGCCAAATGGATAAAAAGAAAACACTAAACCTTCAGATGGAACGTGTGTACAGAAAGAAAATATGGGGAAACTCTGCATTTTAGATGTGTTTCTGCTCTTATTCTCAGGAAAGTATGGATAGTAAAAGTATTTGGCATTCTCAAATAGAGTAGGCGATGATCTTGTTCACTAGACATGCAAGCCCACAGACAAAAGAGCACAACAAAGTACTGCTGAAATGCAGATCCTCTCATGGTCCTTCCACACTTGTGTCAAGCGTATTCACAATAATGTGACTCTTTCTTTACATGAAGAACAGGAGCCAGGAGCACATGTAGACGTTTGTTAAAACAAAACCCAGGCTCCCCAATGGCCTGGGTAAGGATTATCAGATTGAAATCTCCCGTACCAGAAGGAACTGCAAATCAGTCAGGATGTAGTTATAGTGTCTCCTAGGATCGTTTACACAACTCCTGACAGTGCTTCTACTGTTACACCTGTCAAGAACTGTGACTGGCTAACCCATATGCCTACGTGTAGCTTAAAATAATCACAGAATCATTCAGGTTGGAAAAGACCCTTGGGATCATCCAACCATCAAGCCTGCTCTAAGTTCACCCCTAAACCATATCCCCCAACACTACTTCTAAGCATCTTTTAGACTCATCCAGGGATGGTGACTCAGCCACCACCCTGGGCAGCCCACTCCAATGCCTGAGGCAAAACCCATCCTATGGATACACGTTATATTTCTTCTGTTCCTCAGAAAACAATTTCTTAGTCCCACAGCACCATGGACAGGTTAAGATTTACAAATCCCTCCAGGTAAAGCACAGAGAATGGACATGAAGCACAAGGAGTATATCCCTTCTGAAAAGCAGCTGAGGAAAGGCTCTCATCTTTGCAAGATTGCTTTGAGAGACAACCCTGGCCCTCTCACCACCACAGCACGCCTGCTTCATACTTAGGACAGTTTGCACGTCCCATACTGGCAGCAGTCAGAAAACAAGTCATTAGGCTAAGTGGTCCCTTGGTGCGATCAATACAGGAGTTTTTAATGGCATCCTGAACTCAGTGATAAACTGAAAAGAGAGGAAGATAAGAGTGACAAAAGTTATTTAACCTTCAAGGACACAAAACAATAACCAAGGTGTCATATGTTTGGGCCAGCGGCTGCAACCTGACAAATCTGGATGCAGTAGATTGTTTTCATAGTTCTGTTCATGATGCTGAATGGAAAAAGGAGACTGAGGGGTGACCTCATTAATGTTGATAAATATGGAAAAGATGGGTGGCAGGAAGACAGAGCCAGGCTCCGCTCAGTGGCAGCTAACGATAAGACAAGAGGCAATGGCTGTGAGCTGGAACACAGGAGGTTCCACATAAATATCAGAAGGAACTTCTTCCCAGTGAAGGTGACCAGGAGGCTGTGGAGTCTTCTTGTCTGGAAACATTTAAAACCCACCTGGACATGATCCTGTGAGACTTGGTCTAGGTGATCTTGCTGTGGCTGGGGGATTGGACTAGCTGACCTTTTGAGATCCCTTCCAATCCCTCATGTTCTGTGATTCTGTGAGTAAAAGCTTCAGAAAGGTTTAGAGGGAGCAGATGTAATTTGTTCTTGCTTCATCAGGACATAAATTTTGACTAGGGAGGGATTTAGGTTCCTAGGCTTAGGTCCTGTTATCTAGCTTGAGCTAACAGCTTCTAATCAAAACAAGGTATCCTCTGCTGAGAGTGGTTGGAATGAAAACACTGCAAGAGTAGAGGATTTAAGCCTAAACTCTCAGCAAATGGGTTCTGTACACAAAAAAAGGTATTTTTCCTTGTCTTGCTGCTCTCTTCACAGTCATCCAGACCGAGCTACAAGAAAGGGATAAAGTTGTATTTTTTCTTCAAGCATGATGGGGTAAATTGATATCCACTTCACAACCTTTCATAAAGCTCCCGTGAAAGCATGAATAGGTGCTTTGGGAAGATGGGAAGCAGTTGTAACCCTGAAAGCAATCCAGAATTCACTTTGATTGTCTCTTTACTGTGCATGTGTTCTGCAAATTTTACACTAAAGAAATAGTGACCCAACTGGGCTCGGTTCTTCAGCTCAGCTGTTCTATTCACCTTTTCATTTGCTTTACAAGTGCCAATTTAAAACATGTAGGTCAGGCACAACTGGTGCATAATGAAGAGAAGATCTGTGACGTGCAGATTGCACTGCACTTATTAAAGTAATAAAACACTAAGCGGTGTGTTTCTATTTTAAGTAGTGCTCCAAATTGTTCACCATCTAGTTGTCCTCTCTAAAACTGACTGGACAGACCCTAATACCTCCACTGCTCTGTTTTGAGGAAGACTGCAGAAACAAACCACTTTCTGGACTTCAGCACAACATATTCCAACCTCAGCACTAAATCCTCTCAGTGGCATTTTCCCAGGTAACACACTTCAGAACTTCACTCAGCCAACTTCCAATTCACTTCCAGCTTCCCACAATTTGAGAATTTACTCCTTTCCAAAATTACATACTAACACAAAAGACTCCTTGGTATATCTAGCCAACACAGCAAAGCAGCACTCTAGTATGAAGTGGGCTCAAAAACCAAGACGCACTTGAAAGTCAAATCCTTTTTCTGCTTCAAGAATGTTGGGAGGTTTAGTTCTAGAAGGTGGGACTTTGCAAACAGAGCTCCTATAAAAAAAAACCAACAACCCACAACAGCTGTAGAGGAGAGACCAAAATTCTAAGACACCTCTCTGCACTAAGCCATGACAGGATGGGGAGGAGGGTAATCTATGCAGCTGAGATTGGTTTGAGGGCCTGGCTCCCCTGACAGTGCTGGAGGTCTCTGTGTTATCCTACACAAATCATTTGTGACCTTCCAAGGAGCAATCCACATGTGCAAGGAGTCATAGCCAGATTGGAGATATTACCAAAAAACTAGACTTTGTGGATGATCTGGATGACTGGTAATAACAAGAAAACTTGTAGATCAGCATGGAAAAGCTCTTACCATGGAGGCTGCATGGGCAGCATGAGCAAGGCATGTCAAAATTGCTAATGCATCAAAAAGAAGCCATGAATACCTTGAAGATGGCCTAAAAGCAGGCAGACAGCAAAATGAAGCATTAAAAAGGCCTGTCTTCTTGATGGGGTAGAAAAAGGGATTTAGGAGGGTATGACAAGGTCAGGTTATTGGATAATGCAGACTTCCTGGGCAGGCAGGTACCTGCCAGATGAAGTGACAAAGCATGAACGTTAGAGATGCCAAAGAGGAGCTGGTTACAGTAATTAAGGTCTGAGGTGATGAGCTCAGCACCAACCACCTAAAAGACATTACAGACAGCTTGACAAAAACATCTGCTCAGGGCACTGCTGCAATCCAAACAGCTAACAAGACATTCAAGTACTCAGAGAATGAGATGGTGAATAATGCAGAAAATACTCCCCTTTAATACCAATCAGTGCTGAATTCTCCCCTGTGCCCTTCTCCAAGCTCTACAAGGTCTTGCAGAAACTACTGGAGGTCAGAGAGTAAGAATGAGAATAAGCAAGATGGGGTGGAGGCTGAGGCAGGGACTATCACAGGAAGAGGTTGAAGAGAATTAGATTTGTTTATCTCAGAAAGATAAGAAGGGACAATGTAAGATAAAATACCAAATACTCTGGAGAAGAAGTATCTGACACTTCTCTTTACCTTGCTGCAGAGCACAAGAATAAAGGAACATCAATGAAATGAAGAGCTCAAAGCTGATCAAAGGAAATTCTCATTCACATAACGTGTAATTGGACAGTGGAAGATATCACCACAGGAAGCACTGAGGTCAAGAATTGTGCAGGATTCAAAGAAGGATTCGATGGCTATATGGATCACAGGAATATCCAAACAGAACAATTATGCTAAATTTGGAAAGAGGTAAAAAGACAGGCTTGCAGAGTTCAAGCACCTGAGTTAAGTACCTGACTGTGGGAGAATTAAAATTAGGTTTCTGTAGGGATAGATTATCTCACATCTTTCTCCGAGGTCCTTCAATCTTCATCACAAGAAGCTGTTGCTGGTGCCTTTAAGGTCCACATGAACTACACAATTTCTATTTTCCCATTCCTACATTAGCTTCAAAGGCACTGAAAAGGTCTCTCTAGCTGAGATGCCAGAAAATTCAAACCTGCATATTTCCACTAATAATACAGCTATGGTACTACTTGTAGTAAATCAGCACAAGGCATTTTGATCACAATTTCCCTTTACAGAGGGTGACTACAACTGTGGAGCTGCAGCCATGTAGACAAGAAGTGACAGAGTTGGCTACCTTTCTCACCTCATCCCAGAGCCAAGCTCAGTCTTGAGCAAGCTTAGTCCTTCTCACCGTCTTGCATTCCCTTCTACAGAAAAGGCAAAGCTTGAACAAGCCCTAAACTCAGTCCACAGCAGGTAGCTCTCTGTTAGTAGGCTTGTGCACTGTTCATTATTGACTTCTACAGTGTTTCTGGACATTTCATTGAGACAGCTGGACTGATTTTCAACATTGTAAAGCAACAGAGGCCTCCTTTCTCTGACTGCTTAAGCAGAAGAACTGATAAGATGAGAAGCCCCATTTCTCTGGCTGCCTAACGAGAGAAGATGATAAGGCAACGGTACCAGTTTCTACAAAGATTTATGAGATGCTGCATTTCTGAGGATGTGAGATCACTAACTAATTAAGCAAAGCAGTGAAATCATCGACTAATTAAGCAGGAACCAAGAACTCACCAACTACTACTAACTATTTAAACTGAGATTTTTAGACAAGAGACAATGTTAGCAGCCTTGAATATCCAGGTGATTTAACAAGAATAGAGACTTTAACTATGAAGATGATCCCCAAACTCCCCTTTTCAGGAAAGGAGGAGGGGAACAGGGTCAAGGTATAAGATGGATTCACAGAAACTGCACAAGAAGACTAATCAAGAAGACTGGCGGGATGCTGTCAGGAGCCTGGGGATGCCTAGGCAAGAGATGTCTGCGGTGGTATATTCAACCTCCACACCCTCTCTTTACCTCTTTTCTTTTCCCCTTTCTTTCCTTTTCTTGTTTCATCACTCTCTTCCTGCTGCTCAGGGGGGTTGTGGAGTCTCCTTCTCTGGAGACATTTAAAACCCACCACGTCTTGTGTGACTTGGTCTAGGTGATCCTGCTGTGTGAGGGGGATTGGACTAGATGATCTTTCGAGGTCCCTTCCAATCCCTAATGTTCTGTGATTCTGTGATCCCTGGGTGTATTCACCTCATGTTTGGATTTTAAGAATCCAAATCAATTGAACCTCTCACGAATCGGCTTTAATTTATGGATTGTGACAACTATGAGTCTCCTCTATCCTTTTCTAACAGAAGTGGTTGGCTGTCTTTTCTGATCACAGTGCTAAATGAAAGGAGCCCAGGGTTTCTGGCAAGGTCCACACAGTTAATCCATGTTCTTTAAACTATCTACCAGCACTGGGTCTGCAGGGGACACAGGCTCCATCCAGCTCAGCCCAACTGCAGTCGCTGTAGTTCAGTATCTGCAGCACAGCATGTCAGTAAGTTTACCTCAGGTTCATCTCTGATGCCTACACAGCCAAGCACAGATTTTTCTACCTGGCTTTGGTAGCCCTAGGTGCCTGAAACCTATTTAATCGCATTTTAAATGCCTACATCCCTTTCGCAGGTATATATGCTTCCAGGTTTCTCCTCCTTCCTTAGCTTTGCAAACTACCTCCTGACCTCAGATACATCCTGTTCCTGTCCCTTCTTCTCACAAGCAGCAGCACAAGTTTTCTGTGTCTAAACTATACCCACAGCTGGCTTATTTCACGTGGCAGGATCCTGAGCAGGATCAAGAGGTCAGGGCAACGTTTTCCTTCCTCCTCCCCTTTTGTCTTCTTTGAAGGTGGGTTGGGGGAACCTGCATGCACTACAGCTTGTGCACAAAGGTTGAGCTTTCTATTAGGAGCCCAACAGCTTAGGAATCTGCACAAACTGAATGGAACCCACACAAACCTGCACAAACTGCACCAGCATGGCTTAGCGGTGACCTGGTAGCGCTGGGTTAATGGTTGGCCTTGACGATTTTAAAGGCCTCTTTCAACCAAAAAGGTTCTTTTGTTCTGTGAATCTGCAGTTTTGCAAATCCAAGCAAAAATAAACCTGAAACACTGGGGAGAGATTCTTCTTCTAAACTATTTTGTTTTTCTTATTCAGGCCTTAAGTGTTCTCCTGCTTATTCCACAGGAGAGTTACTCTGTGTACTGTAACTGCATCGCTCACTTGGCTGAGTTATGCAGCCTTAGCTAACTCAATGAACTTAGAAGGCAACAGTCTCCTACTGTTTAGAGCAGCAGTTTGTGCAGCTTCTACTTTCTGCTCAGTATCACTTCCTTAATTTTTATAATCTTGTTGCATTATGACTACTGTCTGTTAACTCTACTGCTCATTACCATAATTTTTAAATCTCTGTAAGGTCTCTTTGACCCCTCAGAATGAGCCTCTTAACTTTGCCTCAGAACTGAAATCACCAAAACCATTAGGGTTTAGTTGCTTTATAACGCGCCTTTCTCCAAACATAACCTTCTCGAGACAGTGACCCTTGCTCCGTGCAGTATTCTGGAGGGGCCTAATAATCACTTTCCAGAGCACTGTATTGCCTCTTTCGTGGTGCGTTATAGCTCACTGTTCCATCAGTCTAGGGTCTTGGTTGCCTTTTTATTGCAGCTGTGCACTGAAGTGACGGCTGCTTTGATTTGTTTTCCACAGTAACCCCTTTCGCTCTCCGCTCAGCGTGCTGGATGCAACACCCATTCTCTACGTTTGTTCTTTGTTCCCAGACTAATTACTTTTCATTTTCTATATCAAGCAGCATTTGCCATCTGCTGGCTCATCAACTAAATGATCCAAATCCCTTTTGAATCTGCTCGCATTGTTCCTTATCACTTCTCTGTGTTTCCAGTTTTGCCATCCAACCAGCAGAAAATGCATACAAACAGAGCTCATCTCAGGCACAGAAGCAGAGACACAGGAATCCACAGGACCTTCTCACACCTTAGGCAGAGGATCTCACCTAGACTTGCCACTTGCTGCGTTCATGTAGAAAAGAAGGGCTAGATTTGGCAAAAATTAGTCTCACATAGGATTCAGGCTGCTTGAGATAAAGGTTGTCTTTAAGCCCAGGTCTTACACTGGAGGACAGTGCAAGTCTTACATTAGAGATCCCAAAGACTCTGGATGGGCTGCAGCTCTCAGAGACCTCGTCCGGTGTGTTCATGCCAAGACACAGTATTGTGCTCCACTCTCCACCACACAGCTCTCAGTACTAGTACTAGAAGAGAAGGCACACGCCACATCTCCTTGCACTGTGTCATGTCTGTGCCTGTGTCTGCACGTGTGTGCACATGGGGAAAAGGGCAAAAAGAAAGAACATGGAAACAAAATGAGTCTTCACTTGTATAAAAACCAGCACCGCCACAGCCCCGTAGGCAAAAAATACAAATGTCTTCTCTGCCCAACATCACCACTTCTGAAAATCCAGCACAACAGACTTGCTCTGAATCCCCTCAGGAAATGCCCCATGCATGGAAGGCCAGATGTATGTGGAAGCAGCAGGGGTCAGCTGGGGACAGAACAGTGTGAGCTCAGCACTGATGCTTTAAAAGCAGGGTTTATGGGGAAGCCTTATGCTGTGCTTATGCACGTGTCACATGGCCTTCTCGTTGAAACTCCTTCCCATCTTAGCAACAGCAAGCCTGCAAATTGTTGCTTTATTGCTTTTGCCTTATTTTACTTGTCATTTAAGGGAAAAATTGACTACATTACACAGAGTGAGCAATCTTTTGGACAACCTTTTCCAGTCTTCCTTGGAAACACTGCACGCACTGGAGACACTGTCAAATACCCATCCGATATACCAGCAGCTAAGAGAACTAGACAACCTGTGAATTTTCTTGCAAATTTTCTGTTAGTTTGTTCATGCAGAAAGTGACCACAGAATCATCAGTTCAGGAAGTTCAGCTTTTTTTTTTCCCTCTGGGTTTATGTAAAAAAGATCTATTTTTTCTTTGAAGCGTATTGACTTTCCTGAATGCCAAGTTCAGACAGACTGGGCTCAGTTTCGAACATTTGCCGATCCCACTTACAGTGTTATTACATGTTGAGCTGAGGCAGGAGCACAAAAAATGGATAAATCTTTAATAAGCTACAAATGTCAGAGGAAATAATTTGCGTTATGCCTCTCTCAGGCAGGAAAACAGCATGCCCAGCCTTTGAGACACTAGATTTTATCCCAAACCCTCCACGCACTTACAACGATCCGCTCGCTTAAAATCAATCTCTTTCACTTAGTTTCACATCTGAAGAGTCTGCATTCCAGGAGAAGAGTGACAGCAAATATTCAGCCTTTTTTAGCAATAAAACTCCTGCTGTCTGGTTTAGACCTGTTCCTGTACAGCACAGCCATATGACCTGTGCAGCATGCAGCCTCACAGAACTGCCTGGAATTCAGGAGTGTGATTTGAGCATGTATCTGCAGCATTACGGGATTCACCACAACTCTTGAAAACCTGCTCTACCACAATATTTAGACACAGCTTGGCTCCTCAGTCTTGCTTTTCCTTCTGGTAAATTTGCCACCACTGAAAGTAAGACAAGAATCCTGCAAAAACTGAAGGATTCCAATGCTCCTTCAATGAAAGCATGATTTTCCCTATCTCATCATCTGAAGCAACTGAAATTCTAAGATCACTGCAGAGGCTTCTGCCTATATGAAAAAAACATTGTATTGATCAGTCTCTTCCTCTGGTTCACAAATACCTTCCAGATCTTTTCCTATCCCTAGGCTCAGCAGAAGCTTTTTAATTTTTCACTACTTTCTGTGACTATCTCAGCTGTAACAGTGATACCACTTCATGCTGCTGACACGCTGTCCTCTTTTCCCCACATTCTAGTTGTCTATCCTTTCCTTAATTGTTGTGGCAATTCTGTCTCTCCCTGGGACTCCACACTGGGCTAAGAGCCAGAGCACGCCAAACAAATTCAAGAGACTGCTTTCTGAGGGGTCATCAGTAGGCTTCCCAGTAGCCCAGAATGGCCCAAGAATAAAGTGGTCCCTATTGCTCTTCACGTGCCTTTGATGCACTGAGCCTTGCAGGATCCACAGGAGTACCCAGAGTTGAGTGTGAAGATGTCTTTCCTATAAATTTTTTCTCATTTCAAACTGATTCTCCCTTGGCACATTTCCCAGGTAGCCATTGTATGTTACACTTGGATTTGTAGCAGACATTTGTTTTGCCTAACCCATTTTTTTTGCCTTTCTCCCTAATCCTTTCTTTTCCAGTGTCTTTTGCAAATAAAAGAAAGGCAGGGTTCTGATCCTGTAACCCACAATCTGACCTCATGTAAGAAGACTGTGATGTATGGCAGAAAAGTTAGAAGAACATAAAAAACTTACTATATTGAGTGAGATTCATCTTAGTTAATATCAAACATCCCAGAGCACAGACCTTTACATATGAGCCAGTCGCCCGAGGGTTTCTTTTTATTAGTCAGTGGAGACAGGTACATTCAAGGCCAGCTCAGCAGTAGGTACCTAAATCAGGAGAAATCAATTCAGTTCTGGTTCCAATTGCATCTTCTCTATCAGCATTCACTATATTCACTGCAACCCCTTCCCTGATGTCAGTGGTATTTTTCAGCACTCCCATTTTTGAGATACCACAAGACACATCATGCAAAAATATGCCAGGGTGAAGCTCTGTCTTCCAAATTACCTCGGAATCCTTCCTGGCTGTTAACTAGAAATTGCAATGGAATCTCTGCCACTTGTTTTCTTTTTCTGGAAATGTCACTCGCTATTATTCAGGTACCCTGACAGAAAGAACAACTCTATTGACTAATTTCCAGCACTGAAAAGCTGACCTCTTCTATGGCTTTACAGAGGAAGAACCACAGCAGTAATGCCTTTCTGAGAAAATATGTAAGCCTGCTTGAATGCTGCCAGTGGCATCCGTTAAACTCCTGACTACAAGGCAAAAAGAAAAACCCCCGGCACTACTGAAGTAAAATGTACGGATTTTCATATAACTGAGATTGATCTCAAACAACTCTGAGAAGGAAAACACTGACTCTAAGTAGAAAAATGGAAAAGCAGAACTACAGGTAACAGACCTTGTAGCAGAACAACCCTTCCCCTGCCTTGACACAACCCCACACTATCTGGAGTTCGCATCAAAAACCTAACGTTGCAGAGACTAAGAGCTCTCCCTCTATGCATCTTGTAAACAGGCTGACAACAGTCTGCAAGGTCCTGCAATCAGCACAAAGTCATCTGCTTGGTCATCGTGAGGAGTGATGCACATTTCTGAATATGGAGAATCTGGGAAGATAGGTGAGCGACACGTCTGCTTAGGCTTTTCATAGAATCATTAGGGATTGGAAGGGATCATCTAGTCCAATCCCCCTGCCACAGCAGGATCACCTAGACCAAGTCACACTGGAACACATCCAGGTGGGTCTTAAATGTCTCCAGTGAAGGAGACTCCACAACCTCCCTGGGCAGGCTGTCCCAGTGCTCTGTCATCCTCACTGTGAAGAAGTTCCTTCTCACATGGATGTGGAACCTCCTATGTTCCAGCTTACACCCATTGCCCCTCATCCTATCACTAGGTGGTTTGGAGTTTTTTTCTGGTTGGCTCAAAATGACTATTGTTTTGAAAAGACCATCTTGTGTTGTAGCAACCATAGCTTATGGCAAAATTCCATAAGAACATCTGTGTCCAAAAATGCTCCAAGCTCAGTTGGAAATTATGAAGAAACTATAGTAAGAAATACTGCAACTAAAATAAAGGACACTATCTCTTTCAAGTGGAGATGCAGAACTAAATAAGCGAGTATTAGCCTAGGAAGACCATGAAAAGATCAATAAAATAAAGGCATTTTGTATCCATATAGAGCTGGTATATTATCATCTAACGGTACCTTTGAGAACTGAGTCCCAGTTTCAGATTCACTGAAAATGGGGCTGCACATGGCAATCCACTCATGTATATTTGCTCTTCACAAAACCAATTTAGCAATGAGGAAGCTACTGAAATGGAGATGCCAGAGCACTATCACAATGATGTGGAAATCTTTGTAGATGTGCCATTTTCATCTAAAATCAGTCTACTGTCCTAGACTGCTTCAGCATAAAACAGGCCAAAGTGAAAGATATTTTTATGTACTATTCCCAGTTCCAAGGCCAGGTGCAGCCCTGACATATGACTGGGGGAAGGAGATTTCATCATTCAGCTGTGACCACAAACTTTGCATCAATTAAGAGTGTTGCACCTGTCAGTGGTAATGAACAAGAAATGAAAGAATTGAGGGATCTTAAGACTTTCCAGTAAATCCAAGCCTTTGTACAAAACAGAACCAACATACCGGTCCATTCTGGCCACTTTTGCACCACCACTCTGTTGCAGATTGAATTTGGTAGGTATCTTGGCCTAAGGGAATGGGCAGTTACTATGTTAACCTGTGATAAAGGACTTGGAATTCCAAGCTCTCCCTTAGTTTTGGTATTGGTCAATAAGCAGCCCTGTGAGCTGGTATGAACGAAGCTTCTGGCTCCTCCGTCTTCTTGCCTTAATTTTTGTCTTTGTTCAGAAGGACACATGGCACTGAGCTAGGTGTGGTGGCCATCTTGCCCTAGGACAGTGGTGAATACACAGTTGTGCTTCAAAGATCAGTGGAAGGAACATTTCATTTAAATTCCATTTCTTGTTGAAATGGAGAGTGTTCTTCACTCATTTGTAGCTGTAGGAATCAGCTAGAAATGGAAGACTGTCTAGGACGCATATGGAACAGGGAACTGGACCTTAAAATGCCTGCTGATGTTGAGGCCCATGTGCATGGACTGGAAAGACTCCACATTTTCACAAGGAGCAAGAACTGCTGGAAGTCTCTCCCCTTGGAGGCACTGGAGATAGCAGTTAGGCCCACAAACACACACAGAGATCATTAGGAGTTGGAAGGGATCATTGAGTCCGACCCCTCTGTATGACTTCGGGGTTTTTATGTGGGGTCAATTAAATGTGTCTTGTTGTTTTTTCCCCAACTTGAGTCAGTTTGTGTTTTGCGTGCAATTTACAACTGGTTTGGGGTGTTTTTTTTTAATTTTGATGCATTAGCATTATTAACTAAATTAATAGGTTAATTTCATCTTGGGATAAACCCTTGACACATTCTGAAATTACTACAAGGGAGTCAGTAGATTGATAACATAAAGCCATCAGAACAGGTTCATGAGCCAGAATACTTGTTCCTCCTAGTGGAGCAGACCAAAGACACACAAGTATCTGGGGGCAGATTTCCTTTCCCTTCTTGTGAACTACAGCAGTATCTGGGGGCAGCTTTCCCTTCCCTTCTTGTGAACTACAGCAGTATCTTAACGCAGCCTTTCCAGGTTGCTCTGGTTTTCTGTTTTGCTTCCCACTATTTTTCACCCAGATCTTCATTCTTGTCCTGAGAGTGTCTTGTGTGTAAAGAGTCCTACAGCTATTTCCCCTCATGCCAGGCTCAAGTGTAGACTGTTCCCCTCTGCAAGTTTTGATCTTACAGTTCTTTTCCTTTCAGAAATATTCTGAAAAACAGCAAAAGAAAGCAAAGAAAAAAGGGGGGTGGGGGAATATTGTTTGCAACTGTAGGTTATCCTGCAGAGACTTTTTTTCCTGTGATATTTAAAAATTGCGCAAGAGAGAGAGCAATTTTTATCCCTGCATGGAAATCTTCCTTGGGTTTCACTCTCGAACGAACAAGAGCTGCTCTGCATAGCAGAACCTATTAATTATGATTGTAATAAAACATATATTCTGCCTAAAAAAACCTGACTGCATTGTGCTTTAGGAGCTAACTTAAGGAGCAAATTAGCATCACGTTTAAAGAGCACATTTACGTAGCAACAGGCCTTATGTAACACACTAGTGCTAGAACCAAACGCTGCAGATGAGGTTTTACAACAGCTGTTTCACTGGTAACCATCAAAACAGTAGTGCTGGGTCAGGAAACTGCCGCAATAATCCTGCAGCTTTTACATGTCAATATTTAGGGCATCACTACAGTAGGCTGCGTTACTACAGCATTGCGGGGGCCGTGAAATGTGTCTCTGTCGTTCATAATTACCTCTGCCCTGTGCAAGATGTGCCAAACTGCAGATGAGCGTGTGCTCTCCTTTCCCTCCAGCTGAGCATTCACCAGCGGGGGCACAAAGTGGGGCTTTCACTGTTTAACCATAACCCTGCAATGCAGCACCGCCTCGGTGGGAGAGGCCACCATCCAGGATCTCCTGCAGAGCTGCAGCCTCCCCAGACTTTGGCTGCCAGGCATCTCTGCTGGGGTCCGGTGGGGGGTCAGGGTCGGTGCACCGATATCTGGGTTAATGCTTCCAGCTGCACACAGCCGTGTGTTGCACGGTGCACATCTGTGTTAAAATAGCACCACTGCCTGAATGACTCCCAGGTTGTGGTATTGTGTGTGCAGTGGGGGGATAATTGCACACATTTGTACAAAACAGACATGCTCCATAGAAAAGTACCTATGGCGTGAGGGTGGATACACTGAGTCAAACTGCTGAATTATGGTACCAAATCTGCTGGTATTACAAAGGGTCTGGAGAGCATGGCCTCACTCTGAGGTGAATTAATTCCTACCCCTGTGCTGCTTGAGTAAAAAGCACCTTTGCATTTATTGCTAGAAAGTGAACTTGAGTTGGGGATTCCGTGGCCTGGCATGAATTCAACACATCTCTTCGAAGAGGAGCCCTTGACCAGGAGAACAACATAGTCAGAAATACAGATACCTACTCTATGAAAAGGGAAGAGTCCATTAGCTGTCACTTCACAGCCATTCTCAATTGATTATTTGCCTGTCAGCACAAGAGCTGCAGAAGCTGCAGGCAGGTGACTGGTATGGAAAATCAGAGAGCAGCAACTGGCTGTCAGCTTCTCATTATTGAGCCTCTTTGTGGGCAGACTGGATAAGAGCAGTAAGCCTTCTTTTACTACATGATCAGCTTAGCTAAATCAGCTTTTACTATACAATCTATATATGATACGACTATATGAGTTTCTATATGATACACAAGATAAGCAACTGGTAATGCTTTTTCCCTGAAACAATAACAACTGATAGACCAGCAAAAATCAAGCCATGGAACAGCCAGTCATAGAACTGTTTCACTTGGGAAAAATTCTTAAGATGAAGTCCAACTGTTAATCAAACACTGTCCATCATTAAACCATGTCCCCAAGCACCCTATCCACACATTTTTCAAATACCCCTAGGGATGACAACTCTGACACCTCCACAGGCAGCCTATGTTTATCTCCTTTGATGATGAATTTTTTCCTAATATCCACCCTAAACTTGCCCTGGCATAATTTGAGGCTGCTTTCTCTTGTCCTGTAGCTTGTCACTTGGAAGACACCAACCCCCCCCCTCACTACAACCTCCACCATGCTAAGTTTTCTGTTTTCTCTATGGAACAGCCAAAGATTGGTTCTTTGTTGGCTCTTGTATTTATATCTTCTCTGTCAGCTCACCATTACCCTGGAAGAAGCACAAGACTAGGAGAATCACACATAAATATCAGCATAAGGAGAAATCTTGTCAGTGACTTTACATGCCTCTTCTGACAATAAGATACCCACAGTTATTCTATGACAACAGCCTTCAGAGACCAGAGCAGCCACAATCACTGCTCAGTCATGTCACCTGTATTAGGCTGCAAGTAGCATGACACTGAGCCTCTCGTATTTCACCTGGAAATTCCTTTGTGTTGAAGTTATGAGAATTACATCAGACATACTTTTCCTAAGTTGGAGCCAATTTTGTCTCAGAAAGTGGGATTCATAGTAAATGTTGCACAACAGTAACTCTTGCCTCACTGAGGTGCCCCAGCTAAGACTGCAGTCCCACTGGACACAGGCCTGTATGTACACTGCCTCTCTTCCCAGCCCCAGACTTGATTCCAAAGACAGCAAGAATGCTTTTACTGAAGCCAGCACACTTTGAGCTGCTTCACTCTGTAAATATTTACACAATGAATAAGCATTAAGACCCAGTTCCAAATCTGGCTACTATAACCTAAGATGTTTGTCTGTCAGCTCAGGAGCATGCTGGTACAAACACATTGTAGCACAAGGGAGAAGACAATATAGGCTTGTCTTCCTAAGCTTTCCTATTTTTATCCTATTTTTAACATTAATTTCCTTCTTCTGCTTCTTCTCAAACTATGACTATCCTATTTTAACTTAATCATGTGTAATCTCTGCTGAAAGTATAGTATGACTACTTCAGGCTTTTTCACTGTTAACTCTTTCCTTAGCTTTACTCTATGAAGCAAAACTGTTGTCCCCACGTGCCTCTCTAAGTAATCACTGGTTCCTCTTATAATTTGTTTATGTGTCAGCTTCTATTTAAAAATAAAATATAATCATTGACTAACCACTGTAAAGCTGTTCTTACTAACCTAAATTAATCCCCATTCCACTTGTCTTTCTGCCTTTCTGCTGCACAACTGCCCCCTAGAGAAATAGCTCTGTGAGGAAAAAATAGTACACACATCCAATCACGCAGTGCTTTAAACGGTTAGTGTGCTCCAGACTGGCATGGCCTGAGAGTGGCAGAGGTGCTTCTAGCAAAACTGGAAATGCTAGTGCAGCCAGGTGGATTTTAGATGGCATAACTTTGTTCAGAAAGTATTTTTCAGAACACGTTTTCTTCCAGGTAAATAGAATTACTGATGAAAATTAAGACAGCAGCCAGCTACGATGCCTCCAAAATTTAACAGGTTGGTCAAAACTCTAGTTAGTGTTTCTCTCTGGCTGGGAACACACGTATTTTGAAAGTGAGTTTCATTAAAATACTGTGTGAAAGCCAAATGCTGGGAGTTTCTCATGAAGGTGCTAAGTTTCCTACAAATTATTTTCTAAGGAAAATGAAGAAACCACATTCTGGTTAAAATAGCTGATTGGCAATGGACCTGGATACCCGAACCTGACCTTTCCTTATCCTACCTAGATACTTTAACTAGCTATGGGGGAAATCTGGACACTCATAAAGGTCTCAGTTTTGTAACACAGTGCAGACCATGAAAATACTTGAAACTGTAATGTTTTTCACAGAACAAGACAACTGTTGCTTTGCCCTGGCAATGCACGTGGAAAAGGCTCCATGTAAGCAACTTTCTTCCAGAAGGAGACTTCATCTCTGGAACTGAGCCTGTGTGGGTGGACTGATAACCTTCTAACCAGACTGGAGTTTTGCCCTGTATCAGTGGGGACTCCTAGCAGATCCAAGGGGATACAGCTGAAGTTATTCTGTATTTACAAAACAAACTGCATATAATAGAATTGGAATAGGTAACACAGAGAAAAAATGTTCTAGAAATACCACAACCGGTAAGGAGTAGCTTCCTGAAGACTACCATCTTATTTCCCCTACATTCCCAGGCCACAAAATCAAATCACCTTCTTTCCTACTAAGTATCGCCGCATACTCCATGTCTTCCCTTACAGCTGGTCTTTCCTTCTTTCCAGTCTCCCCACAAACACACCTTGCACTGCCAAATCACAGAATGGTCTGGGCTGGAAGGCACCTTAAAGACCTAGTTCCCACTTCCTTGCAGACACTCCACTCACTAGATCAGGTGGCCCAGAGCCCCATCCAACCTGACCTTGAACACTTCTAGGGATGGAACAGCCACAACCACCATGGGCTGTTCCAGTGCCTCAGCACTCACTGTAAAGAATTCCTTCCCAACATCTGAATCTACCCTCTTGCAGCTTAAGCCATTTCCCCACATCTTCTCACTACAAACTCTTGTAAAAAGCCCTTTCCCACCTTTCTTACAGACCCCTTTCAGGTACTGGAACACTGATATAGGGTCTCCTCAGCACTTCCCATGCTGCGACTGGTTTGGCACTGGAGCATACTGTCACTAGAAAGCCCAGCGAGTACGTTACCTCGGGCTCTCAGGGTACCTCACGACTGCTCTTTCTAATGAAACTTGTAAGGCTTTGCAATTATTGAGACTGAGATCGTTTCATCAAACCAGGCTGAAATGGTCACTGCCTTTTAAAGTTACCAGGGAAGAGCACACTGCACCTGCAACCAGGTAGCACATTACACTTCATTTACAAACCTGCCTAGTTAAAAACGCAGATGGCCAGTGGGCGTTATTCCTGTACCTGGCGAGCGAGGGGAACGTGCAGGCTCTTTTCCCGTGCGTGAAATCCCCTCTGCAGTGAGGCTCATGAGGCTTGTACACGGCTCATCCCAACAAGACCCAGCAGGGACAGGGCTGGGCCTTGACCTCCCATCGGTCACCCGCTCTGGAGGCCCCTCTCGGGAGTGAAACGCTGCTGGGGGGCAGCGCAGGCCCGTCAGGAAGGCTTGGCGAAGGCGCCGTGCGGGCCCCGCCACAGATGCCGCCGCCACGACCCGACTCGGGCTCTTCCCCTGAGCGACACAGACGGGCGGCAGCAGAGGCGAGCGGCCCGTGCCTGTGCCAGGGCAGCAACTCTGCCTGCCCTTCCCCGCACTGCGTTCATGGGAGACGCAGCTGTCCAGTTGTCCGGCCGGCGGCTCCCAGCAACTCCTGGAAGGGTCCTGTTGCGGCTCAGCACAACTACCTGATCCGCTCCTGGCACGGCCCGGCCTGGTGCTGCACGCCCGCCCGCCCACTCCGCCGCCGCAGTAGCAG